>JAJEKV010000300.1:0-369129 GCA_021234155.1 Isoetes taiwanensis | reverse complement strand
AAGCAACACTCATGCCGCACTTGGCGGTGTCCGTCGACAGGGTGGTATGAGTGTCTTTGGACATAGCAGGCTACTTTGGCAGTTCTTGGAGGTGGGGTGGTCTTAAATACGGAACTTGATCTAGAGGGCAATATGGAAGCTCATTGGCGAGAGCCAAATCACGGTTTAGGAGAGGGAGGTTGCTTTCATTAGTCCCGAGGGGCCCTTGGGAGGCGACTTTTGGGGCACAGCGGCTTCCAGGGGGATTTTTAGGGTCAGGTGCTCTGGCGTCAACACCCCACTCACGTCGAATCTGCAAAGGTCCCAGCCGAATCACGACAAAGGAGGGCCTCAAACGTAAAACACAGTGGGTTGCAGAGGGTTCTCTAGAAGGGTTTGCATTTTGGGGGCGAGTTTTGAGTACATTGCCCGTTGGGGCGTGGGTGAAAATTTGTTGTTGAGCAGCGAACAAGGAGAACGGAATGGAGTTTGGGCATGTCCTCCTCTCGATGTAGCAATTAGAAGTCGGGGGCACTTTTGTAGTGGCAAGACATATTCATAAATTAAGTAATTAATGCATTGTGCGAAAAAATAAATTCTGATTTTTTGCCACCGGATTCCTAATTCATCACCAACACGTTGAAATTTTGAATTTTGAAGAAGGTCTAGATCAAAGGGTTAGCATTAGAATGCCGGGGCAGCCCGTTGGGCAACCGCTGGCACCCTTCCCAAGTCAAACGAGGCTGGGACCTTGCAGGGGAGAGTTCGGACCCTAGGAGGTGAGATCCAAAAAGTTCCCGAGGCAGCCCTTTTCGGCGGCTCCACACGATTAGGCCCGATGCCCTCGATCACCCTCCCGAGCTGGTTCCCCTATCCGGCCAGTTGGATCCTCCATTTAGGGGCCCTTCTTCGGGAAGGCCCAAAAGAATTCTAGATCGAGTGGGGAACTTGTTAAACCATGGGCGGTCCCCGAGGTCGACCTTGTAAACCTGGAGTGTTTTGTCCTTGAGACCTGAAGCTCGGGAATGGCAAATCGACTTCTCAAGTCATCGGAATGGCTAAATTACCCTAGGGAGCAAGTTACAAGGTTGATTTTGCAAAAGCAAAGCAACCGTGTTACACTCCACGCCTACACTTGCAGGTGTCCCAAGATCCACATCTTAGGCTAATTGACTATGAGTGTGCTGGACATGAGCTACTTTGGCGCTTCTTGGAGGTGGGGAGGTCTTCTGGCCACGGAACTTGGTCCCCAGGGCAATGTCGTCGTTTTGAGTCCATTGGCAGATCCAAATCACAGTTCCAGAGAGGGGAGGTTGCCCGTCCGTCCCCAGGGCCTTGGGGAGAGGACTTTTGGGGCAAGTAGCTTCCAGGGGGATTTTAGGGTCCATGCTCTGGCGTCAACACCCCCACTCCATGCAAGACACGGCGCAAGGTCCCGGCCGAATCTGACAAGGAGAGGGCCTCCGAAACGTAAACCCTGTAGGTTGCCAGGTTCTAGAAGTGTTTGCATTTTGGATGCCAAGTTTTGGTCTGTTGCAGGTGGGACGTGGCCGAGAAGCTGTAGTTGAGAACGCGAAGCAAGGGGAAATGACGGAACGGAGTTTGGGCATGTCCTCCTCCCGATGTGGCAATTAGAAGTCGAGGGGAGCTTTTGCAGTGACAAGACATTCATAAATTCGTAATTAATGCATTGTACGAAAATAAATTCTGATTTTTTGCCAGCTGGATTCCTAATTCATCACCAGTACACAGCCCAATTTTCGAAATTTTCGGAGAAGGTCTAGATCAAAGGGTTAGCATTAGAACAGTCGGGGCAGCCCGATTCTTGGGGCAACCGAGCCGCACACCCTTCCCCAAGTCAAGCGAGGCCAGGGACCTTGCGGGGCTGCCTCACAAGAGGGAGAGTCCTGACACGAGGAGGCGGGATCCAAAAGTTCGAGGCAGCTCTTCTGGCGGCAAATCCCACGATTGGCGGTACGCTAATGATCACCCTCCCGGAGCCCGGTTCCCCTATCCGAACATTGGATCCTCCGTTTAGGGGCCCTTCTTCGGGAAGGTCCAAAAGATTCCTAGATCGGTCCGTGGAAACTTGTCAAACCCATGAGGCCCCCAAGTCGACCTTGTAGAAACCGGAGTGTTTTGTCGTTCGGGCAACGGAAGCTCGGGAATGGGAAATCGACTTCCCAAGTCATCCAAAAATGGCGAAATTACCGTAGGGAGCAAGTTATAAGGTCGGTGCAAAAAGAAAGCAACACTCACGCCGCACTTGCGGCGATCCCAGAGATCCACATCCTAGGCCAATTGACTACGGGTGTGTTGGACAATCTTACGTTCGGGGGCCCTTCTTGAAAGGTTCTAATTCATCATTCAAAGTACATAGAATAATAAAGAAGGTAATATTCAATCAGATCTTTGCAGATCCAACTGAAGAATGCAAAATATCTTCAAGAATCCTTCAGATCATGTTTATGCATGTATTAATGCGAGATTGTACCCAAGAAAAAATATAATAATGTACAAAACATAGGTTTAATGAACAAAAGATCACTTGAACAACTCGGCATACTCCTCACGAGCTTGGTTTATGGTTTCCATCGTTGAAGTCCTCCACTTGTCCATCCCCCTGAACCAAAGGTCCATGTCAAGTATGTCAGGCGTCATTATTGTCGATGCTAGTATCATGTTAATGTTGTTTTTCCTGTGGTGCTTCCAAACCCTGACCATCTCTTCGAGAAGCACCCTCATCGTGGTAGGTAGCTCACTGGTCCCTAGTAATTTGGTCAGTGCCTTCTCACCAATCACATACTTCTTTAACACCTTCATCTGATGGATCCTTGTTTCATAGTCCTCATCTTGAGTGGAGGGGGGTTCACAAGAGGATTAGAGAAAAATGACCAGTTCAAGGCACCTCTAGTGATCCACAAGATGGAGATAATTTGGCCAATGAATAGAATAGAATAGAATAGATTTTTGTTTTTTTTATAGAATAAGATCAGATTGTCTTCGAATATTACTCATGTTTTTCGAGTATTTGACCTTTTGCATATGAGCATCTCATTTGTAGAAATTTTACTGCTATGAATAAGAATATTCAACTTTCTCGTGTATTTTGTCTCAACGTCATTATATCTTGTCTAGCGTCTGCATAATAAGGAAATGTGATCTTGCTATTACACAAATTATAACACTTCAAAATAGTTGTAATGGTTGACACTATTAACAAACCGGTTTGTGGAATGGTTCTTTTCTTGTCATAAAAACCCATCATTTTTTGTTGCTAGGTTTGACATTTGCTTTGACAAGAAGCATGATGTGCTAGTTGATGCAATATTTGGGGTAGGTTAGTCATAATGAAGTTAATGCAATATTTAAACTAGGTTAGTCACAAGCTTGATGGTAGCTAATTAATGGTTGATGAAACATATATGCCATGGTTGTTATTATCTCATTACAAGTTTGATGAAATTTTGCCCCAATATGTACAATTACTTATGGCAATTGAGTAGACTAACTTGTTGGCAATGATGTTGCAATTTCATTATAAAGGTGCCTCTCAGATTAGGAATTGGAATAACCGATGTGCCCCAATCTTGATATAACACTTGATGTCCGAGCATCAACTTTGTGGCAAATGATCCGCCAACTATAGTGTAAAAATGTGACAACTTTTGGAGTCTAAGGAGATTGATTTGTGTCAAGATTTTGACGTTACACTAGTCATTATTGGTATATTTGTCTTGTAGTGGGGCTCTCCCTTGGACTCATCCGTCCTAACCCTCTCGGCCATGGATCTTGGGTTCCACGGGCTGCCCCACCCCTCCGAAGATGGGCGGCTCAATGATGATGCAAAATGCCATGTAATACCTATTACAAACCTTTATATGGTATATTCCTACAAGATGGGCTCAAACCATATTCATAAATACCATACAACATTCATGCAATATACGCACATGTTACCACATAATAATGAGCAATGGCAATACTATTTTATAACACGAGATAGTTAACAATCTAGAAAGAATATAAATCTAAAGCATGGGAACTCCATATTCAATGGTCTTTGCTTATAACACTATTATAGGTTAAAGCATGGTTTTATCATTAATATATTATGGCACGGTTCTATGATTTAAAATACCGGCTTGCTAAGGTAAGGTTCTATAACTCAATATACTGATATGTATGGGTTAATACTTAAACCAATATGTATTCCAGTATGGCTGAGACCTTAGGGGACTATCATCATGTTTAATAAAGTGTATTGGGGATACTCGACCCCGGTATCCCCTTAAGATATAAAACCCAAAAAACCACGATAGAAACGATGGCCAAAAATTTTGCAGATCCGGCCGGGCACCGGGTTCCATGGCTCTGCTTGAAGCACCAACTCTCGGTTTTGTCCACAAGGCTCCGGTTCTATCTCGAACCACCGGTTTCTACCACAAAGCCCAAAAATTGAACCAAGTATGACTTTTTTAACCATGGTTTGTTGGTGAAAGCCAAGCATTTAAACCCAGTGATCGGTTTGTGGGCCAAAAGTTTACAAACCATGTCTGGTTATGCAACATACTTCGTTAATATGATTTGATGGTGTGATAAACAAATACTATTCGTTTACATGGTAAGTTTAACATGGTTCATTTATACGATTTGATAGTATGATAAATGAGCATAGCTTTCTGAGATGGTAAGTATAGTTAATCTGTATTCCTAATTAAAATATATGAAAGATAATATTGCTTAATACAACAAGTTTTGTGACAAGATATTTTACTCCATCTATCTTCTTTGCTTTACAATGGTGGTGATACGAGATGTTTTACCCCATCTATCCTCTTTGATTTACAATGGTGATAATACAAGATGTTTTACCCCATCTATCTTCTTTGCTCTACAATGGTGTAATACAACATGATATTGTACAATATAGTGTTTCATGGGCATGGTCTGTAGATATGATATATGGTGTTACAATGTAGTATTTTGTAGGTATGATTTGGGGGCGTTCGATTTATTTATAAATCTCTACTATAGGGCCAAGGAGTCGAACCTTGGGAAATCCAAATCCCTTGAATGACATTGAACTGGAATTTCAGAATTCATTTTATCTATACCACGCAAGACCAATCCAATCTTAAATCATTCTAAAACCTTGTCATCTCCCAGCCAACTAATTCACCCCTTCATTGGAAATTAATTTCTCATTTGATCAGAGTGGCTATGAGTAAATCCAATCTTAGTAATCGAAGTTTATTTCAGTCCTTAAATCATTCTAAAATCTTGTCATCTCCACCTTAACTAATTCACCCCTTTATTTGAATTTAAGCAATAATGGAATCTATGAAAGTTTGAAGTCAAAGGCTTGTCATAGCCACTCTGATCAAATGAGAACAAGACATTACCAAGGCATTCACCAAATTGTTCCAAATTTGTTGCCACCTGGATCCACCATCTGCAAGTATAAAAGATGAATGAGAAAATGCTTTAATTACGATATACATAAGCAGAGATAAGAACATAAAAATTTTCCTAAGCCTGTTACGTCAAGAGTGGTTCTTAATTTGTTCCTGAAAAACAGAGTCGTCCTTTGCCTTCCTTTCTCTGGTCTAAAAGCACTCTCCAAAAGAGGTATATATGCCTGAGAATGATATAATGAACTTCAATAACATAAGCTTCAAAGCAGAGAAGCATTGCACCCATTACCTGCTCCTTCAAGGAGACACCATGATTTTGCTGATGGTTTGCCACATCAAAGCTTCAAGCTCGTATGACTTCAGAGAAGCCAAAAGAAAGAGAAGAAGAGGAACTAGAGTGCCGCTGAAGTTAGGATCGCCCTGCATGATGTCATTTGCAAGATGTGTCTGAGTGCAGTTCTTTGTTGCTGTTCCATGGAAAAATATTATCAAATAAAAAACAAAATGCTATTACTTTAACAAATGGGATGCCATTAAACAACGAATACTGCTCATTCTTATTGTAGAATAAAAGCTATCTTCTTGCAAAATTAGAAGTGTAAAATCTTGAACTAAGAATTCTCTACCATTCTTATGAAAGTAGAAATGCATACGTTTGTTGACGGTAGAAGCACAGAAAGCAGACATAATGAAAGATTGTTTTTAGATTCTTGAACACTAGCATTCACTGAAATCAGCATGTAACAGGCAGAGAATCTGCCACTATCGCTACTCCATGTTGCCTGGTGTGATTTAGCGTCAGATCCGGCGCCGCCCTTCTTCATAGAGCCATCTCTGCCTCTGCCTCTGCCTCTGCCGCTGTTCCAAAAGACGAAGGGAAAAACGAAAACCTAACCTAAAGAAACGAACCTAAATCAAACCCAATGATATTTCCAGAAAATATAAAATTATAGGAAGGAAATTTGACTATTTTCATATGATAGGGCAGTTTCTTTTTTTTATTCTTAGACGGATGGTTGCGATGATTCCTCGAAATCTTCCGAACCCTGCATCATCATCTCTTGTCCTTGCAAGTTCCAAAGGAGGACTTCAATGAAGGAAAATTGTTCTGCTCCATTGCCTAAGACTAGAATCACTCTACAGCCAACTGAGAAGGTTTTGCATTGGGCACACTTAAAGGGTTTTGCTAGCTATTTGATATACCCATGCATAAGTAAAAAAGAAAAATGACACATCATTCTAGTTCTTGCTTCATGATGAACCTTCATTGCATCGATCGATCATCTTCGCGACTTTTACCCCCCATATTTACAACCGCAAGCTGAAAATACTGATCTTCTGGAACCAATTTACAATCATTGGGTAATACGTTTTGAACTCCTCGAGTTTAGAGGCTATCTCCTGAGCGAGTTTCTTTTCTTCGTCTGGATTAAACTTTAATTCATCTGGCACTCGAGCAGCAGTTGCCCAGGTCAACGACAGGCTAGTAGCTGTTGGTTTGGTGGACGAGGAAGGAGTAGAAGATGTTGAAGGCTGCGCACTGTCATCCGTGTTCAGTTTTTGAATCTTGATCTTGAATGTCCGTATCTTCTTTGCTGGCTGTTCCTCTACTGCCTCAGAGTCTCTGGCGGGAGGTGGCAAAAGCTGAAGGGAGGTGACGGGAGCTGAAGGGTCGACTACGGCAGAACAACCAACATTTGCTGAGGGGATAGCCTCCATGGGCACTACAGTATCCTTTGGAGTGGATGGTTCGCCAATAGCCTGCAGAGGGGCCACGGATCTCTTCCTTGCAACAGCCCTGAGCCAGTTAGTGTCCATTCTTGAAGGCAGTTTGTTGTCCTTTGTAGCCTTCAAAGCAGCAGAATGAGGTTTCTTATCAGCAGATAGACCTTTTCTGCACATACTAAATCCAACAAGAATATCCTTGTTACACTTTATACCAGACAAGCTCAAACAATCATATGATGGCAATATCCACCCAAATCCTTTTGCACTGGTGGGCATCCCCTTCCCGCTTGCCGGTTTGTTGACTTTACTTGCCATCATAATCGATGGATCATAATTCTGCCACCGCAACACGTATTCAACAAACCGAAGGCGATGGGTATCTTCGACGCAAATTAATGCATCCCGTACATTATTTTTGGTGCCTTCCCACATGGCAATAACGATTCCTAGTTGCTTTCGTAATCCTTCGGACCCTTGCGAGTCACGAAGAATGGAACCACCGAATCTTTTTCACGGTCTCCACCCGTGTGGTTTGGCTTACAATCTCCACACACCACTTCGCGGCTTTTATCCGCGTGTTACAATTACGATCGGTTCTACATTGGGGCGCTGAAAAGATCCAAATACTTTGCAATAGTAATTGAACCCGGTTAGGTCCGGTTAGTGGATGAAGTTGTTCATCAAGATCGCTGATCGCGATCCCGGATGAGCGATAGGTACTCAATAATTAACTTCGCACCACGGCGGTTCGACCATAGTGTTCAAAAGAAACGCTGACGGATGTTTGTTACTTAACACCGAGGTTATTACATTGTACATGTAATGGTCACCACAATCGCGGCCGCGATTCTTTTTTCTAAACACTACTTTCCAAAAAGAGGAAGGGTCGTGCTTTCAACAACTATCGCTCCTTCCGCGATCATCTATCGGCGACCATCATGACAGCTATGCTAAACGAAATCGCGGAAAATACCTTCTCTGAGGGCTGCAGCTCGGGACATGATGGCGCTCGAAGAGGTTGAAGGCGCTCAAATTTTCGCGAGGGCAAGTCGGCAAAATCGCGCAATGTGATCCCGGAAAATGAGAATTTAAGCTATTTATAGAAACCGCCATTATGGCCGGTGCATTTATGAGGGGATGCGTAATTATGACCGGCCGCGTAATTATGACGGGCGGCGTAATAATGACAGGCATTTATGACAGGCGGCGTCATTATGACGGCCGGCGTCGTTATGACGGGCGGCATATTCCCCATTCCCCCAAATATCCATGCCCACGTGGAAAACGTACGGGAAAGTGACTCGTGTGAGTTTATGTAAGGAGGACTGCAGGCCTCACGGACAGGATAACAGATCACCCACGGCACGTCAGTTCAAATTTGATAGGGACAGGGACAATACGGAATAAAAAGGGACAATGTTTTTAAATTCAAATGCAATTCATGGAGCGGAAAGACCCTAGAACAGCTTCATTGTAGCAAAGCTTGGGAAGGAGTCTCTCGAGGCGCCCGAGTGGGAACATACTGGCGGTCGACTGAAATTGAGGGCGCTGTGGTGGAATCCAAAGGCGCTCGCCAGATTTTGAAGGCAACAAATCATACTTTACGTTCTTGAATTCATTAAAGGCCAAATACAGGCAAGCTCTTTCACTTAATTGTGGTTTCATTTAAATCTACCGCATGGACGCCTTCTTTGTGTATGTTAAACCAACTCCCGTTTTAATTTGGGAATTAACATTGCCTCTCTGAATAATTCGTGAGATATTCCTGTTTCTAGACGTTGATGTGATTCATCTTCCTCTGATGCAGGCCATCCTTACGGCACAGCAAGTTGTCGCCAGGATCGCGAAGGCGATCTTGCCCAACATATTGAAGACTTAAGGTACGTATAAATGTTCTGGATGTAAGTAGCATGCACATGCACATACTTGTCTTATTGATTCATCTTCCTCGATGCGAGGTCATCCTTACGGCCGCGGCTAGTACTGCGTCCGGATCGCCAAAGGCGATTTTATGTAGCATAATCTAGACTAAGGTGCATATAGATGCTCTGGATGTGAGTAGCCGGGATAGTCAATTACACACTTGTCTTATTGATTCATCTTCCTCTGATGCAGGCCATCCTTGCGGAACAGCTAGTACTCGTCCAGATCGCGAAGGCGATCTTTCGCTTCATAATCTAGACTAAGGTACCTATAAATAGACACTTGTCTTATTGATTCTGGTGTTAACATGTCTGTCTTCTTCAGCACCACACAATCCACCAGTTGTTCAACCAGATCGCGGCCGCAATCCTGCTAACCACTGATCCTTGCTTGAAGGTGCTTTGTCTGTGGCTTATGCTTTACGCGAGTAGAAAGTGCTCGGTCATGACATCGCGGTGGATTTTTCTCTAAGCACTAACGAGCTTTGTGCTTGCAGGCATGGCTGGCTCGAGGTCCATACTATTCGATGGAGTCAAAGTGGGCGAGGGAAAAGTACATAGCTTCGACAAGCACCACAACTTGCCCTTGCCGAAAGATACCGTAGTAGTGTCTATGGAAGTTATCGTCGATGGAAGCATTGGTCTGCCATATCCTGAACCGGAATTTACAACGCTGGCGGATTCTTTAGGGAGTTTTATTTTGTGGCCAGCCAGGTGGATAGCTACCTTTACGCAAGAACCTGACATATCCACACCGCCAGCACAGATTAAAAAAATTGATTGGCAGGGGTTGCAAGCACCGGAAAGTCCGTCAGGGAAAAATTTTCAAGGCATTTCAAGGGATGAGCTAGTAGAGAAACGTTGCACACTCTTGCATGAATGCTGCAACATGCCGTATGCCCTTGGCGTGATCATCTTCATCGACCCTAATCAGGCAGTTGGTGACATGAGATTGGGAGAAGACTACTTGGCAGCAACCATTATGAAGACTTTACCTATGCCAGATATGCCGACTATGCGATGCCAAGCTTGTACTGAAATGCCACAGTTGCACGACTTGGTCAGGTGGCCGATTGCTTTGGTGTTAGTAGACAATGTTGTTTATTAATCGACACTCATAAAGAAAGACGTAAACAGACAGTCATTGAAGCAAAACCCTATGCCATGCAAATTGAGGCAGAAAAGGCACCCAAGAGGATGTACAGAATGGTGAACCGGACTCCACGTTCACCTGCTGTGGCCACTAAAAATTGAGAGAAAGATCACGGCGGCTTCCATTTTAGACTTCAAATCTTCCGGCTTTGTTGCATGCGAAAGATCTTTGCGCGAAACTTCTCAACAGCCGAGATTAGGTGTATGCGTAGCTTCTACTGGAACTTGAGTGCTTCAGACAGGACCACATTTGTTTTCAACATGTTAGACGTCTGTTCAGAGAACGGAATGGTCCAGATGCGTAGCTTCTACTGGAACTTGAGTGCTTCAGACAGGACCACATTTGTTTTCAACATGTTAGACGTCTGTTCAGAGAACGGAATGGTCCAGAAGCTCATGCTAAATAACAAGCAGGTATGCTTGAAAGCATGGCATAGAGCCTATGCCATTCCAATGTCCACTTTCTATAAGTGGCGAAGACTTTTCCTTTCTGGTCACAGAGTTGCTGAACATGGTAACATGGGCTCGAAGAAGCCGAGACATCACACTCTAGCAGGAAAGGCCCTGCTTTCTATGTACATAGATGAGAATGCTGAGACGATGCCCCACAGATCGAAAATCACTACTGAAGGGCTGAGAGAGAATGTGAAGAGGCTCTCCTCTGTCCTAACTAAAAAAGATACTTTAAGAGGTGGATGCCAATGTGATGGAGATGACGGGGAAGCACGTCTCTCATTCTTCATTCTCACGTGGGTGGAAGCAAAATCACGCAGAAGTTGCAATAGCAAAGAGGACAGCTTTCTCCAAGTGCAATACCTGTATTGTAATAAAAGAGAAAATGGCTAAGACCAGAGATCCACGGGAGAGAAGAGAATTGCAGATGGAAAGGAAGGAACACATGACAGCCCAAATCTCTTGTAGGAGCTTGTACTGGTCATGGAGAGCTTTGTCCCATCGATCACCGGATCAGGCGCTCACTATCATACACGATAAGATGGACCAAAACAAGACTATGATTCCAAGACTGGAGAAATTAGCTAAATCGGTATGGAGAGGTGAACGCTTAAAAGTTAGCGTGAACGGTGCACTAATGCATGGCCATGGCACGGGTGCCTTGGGACATTTCTCACTCGACCTTTGGAAGGATGATTCAAATTTTCATGTTGGTTCCTTGAATCATGCTATCAAAACACTGGAGGACACTTCCGAAGACAATTGGGGCCATTTGAGAGAAGAAGCTCAGCCTTTGAGGGGCATGTGGGGAACCACACTCCTCAACAAAGGGGGTTGAGGACAAAAAAAAAATTGCACCGGGAAGAGTTCGTAGCACCTCCTAAGCAACCAGCGCACCTTAAGAGGTTACCTAGGCGGCTCTACTTGCAGCTAGACAACTGTGCTGGGCAGAACAAGAACATATATCTCTTCATTATTTATCCTATCTTGTGTGGTGGGTGTTTTTGATCAAATACATGTTGGCTTCATGATGGTAGGCCACACTCATGATGACATTAATGCGCTCTTCGGTAACTATTCAACGTTAGTGCGCAGGTCGGATGCTCTAACTATTCCAGAACTAATGCAACTCTTCCGAGAATGTAGCACAAAGGCACCGGCACCATACCTTGTTACCGAGGTTCCCGATTGGAAGGGTTTCGTAAAAGGATACATTCCCAATAAGAAGGACCGTTTGGTTGGTCACTTGGAGCCCTTATTGTTTAAGTTCAGCATGAATGATGGGTGGCCAGTAATGTATTACAAGATGAGACCTGGTCATAGAGAATGGTTGCCAGAAAAGGGTATTCGCATGTGGAAAGCAGATGACACTGGTTTGCCAAAGATACCGATTGGCTCGCCCAAGACTGTTAAGCCATATGCAAGCCTCAAGGACATAGGAGCATTGAGGTTGTCCATTGCGAAGTACATGATGCATTGGGCTAATATATCCAGGGCTGGTGTGAACTCGTGGTCCAATACCTACATGAACGAGGTCATGGACTACTGGTGCGAAGTGGACCCCCTGGCAATGCAAAAATTCAGAACTTCTGGCCTCAAACAAGGCAAATTGTGCTTGAAGAGCCTGAATCTATTCAGGTCGATCAATATGACGCTCCAGCTGCCTATGTCGTACCTGCTAAGGATAAACCCAAGAATGCAGTGGAGATATTTGACCCATACCAAGATGTACATAAAGGTATGTTTCTGCTTGTAAGACCGGCAGATGCATGTCCTACATGGGTAGCCTATGCAGAGGAGGATCCTATACAAGATCCCACTGCCCCTCATTATAACGAGGTTTTTGTTTCTTGGTGGGAGCCTGTGGCTAGGAAAGGTACCGCATACGCTCAACAGTACCGGGACTGCTGGCATAAAAAATGGAGGCCGAATCCTAATGACAGACCACGTTATCAACCTCTCAAAACGATAGACTATGCTTGGTTGGTTGAACCGAAGCCATTATTGGTTGTGATACCTTCTAGTGTAGGAATCCAGGTGCAGGAACTACTAGCTAAAGAGGCCTCTGAAGATGGAGATGAAACTTGAGTCTTACAGGTACATCAAAGTAGTTTATTTTTATTGCTCTTTGCTTTGTATAGATTAATACAAGTGCTCTTATGCATTACTATATCTTATATGCCAGAACATCATGACAATATATATTGCTGAACAGGTGATTCAGTCTTCATCAACATCTGTTGTAGTGATTCCTGATATTTCATAGCTATTGCGCTCGGGAAGCCAAATGAGGTGGATCATAACACGAATCAACCCGGGCAGCGAATCTCAGCGCCATTGGCTTTGGATTGCAGGTAGGGATCAAGAATAATACCCCTATCACTGCAACCCACACGATCAGTGTAGCTCATAGAGCACTTGATCGCCTCGATGTGGTGCACAGAACTAGGCGAATAATCCATGGGCGATGAATGACTTCTAGCCCCGAATGGAGCTACTTTTATAGTGAAGAAAAATTATTGATGTGAATTATTGGGCTAGGCTGTAGCACCATTATTGAGCGTGTATACGAGTCATGTACACCTACTAGTATAATGCATACTTTGTACACGTACAAATATAATGCATATTTTGTACACGAACAATTATAATGGATATTTTGTGTGGATGTCTTGTATTTTGGATCTATGTGAAGTAAGAGTATTTTTGCTTGAGTCATTTAGGTGTGATTGAAATTAGAGACAGCTTGCAGAAAAGGTGGAGGTCAAAGAGCACATCGTTACACTATACTCAGGTATGATACATCAGATAATATTCATTGTGCTATTACATCCTTACATAGTTCATAGGTGCTCATATCATTATTATATCCTTAACAGATACAGTAGTCATCACTGATTCACTCATCATCAACACCAGCTAAGGTGATGCCATTCAGCTCATAGATTTCCTGATCAGGAAGCCAATAAAGGTGGACCACAACACGAGTGAGCTTCCTGCAAGCACTCGTAGGACCATCTGCTTTGGACTGGAGCCATGGATCAAGATTAATACCATTTCTGTAGCATTCACACAGATCGTTGTAGCTCAAGTAGCACTTGAAGGATCGGATGTCCTCCGGACGAGGAGGCAAGGAAGCCATGGAGGATGAATGACCTCTACCACCGAATGGAGCTGTTTTTATAGTGAAGTAAAATTATTGATGTGAATTATTGGTGTAGATTGTAGTTCCATTATTGAGCTTGTACAAGTATCACGTACACGTACAAGTATAACACATAATTTATATGGATATGTGTATGTTAGTGACCTCATGTATCTTGGGCTCGAGAACTAGGTGAAAGTATTGGTGCTTGAGCAAATTAGGTGTGCTTAAAATTCTCAAAATTGCGTTATTTTCTCCAATTAATGAAATCATGCTTTATTGGCCATGCCACATGGCATCAGGAAAATAGACCACCGGAAGAAATCACGACCCAACTATGATATTGTTATACGTTTTTCTTAACTTCTTTATTCTTTTAGAACTGTAACCCAAAATCTGACTCAAGCATAAAATTCCCACCTTAGCTTCTTGGATTGATTCCGCTTCCAATTGACTGGTCTCCCTCCTTTGCTTCAAGATTTCGTCCAAGCTTCCTTTCCCATTCCTCCTTCTTTAATTCGGCCAGCCGCTCCTTCCTCTTATATAGTTTTGCTCAGGTGATCAAATCTAAACCTAGCAATCCATCCCGTTGCCAGAAATCCTGCCAGATGGCCATTCGGCATGCTTGGTGCTGGATTTAGCATGGCATCCCGTAATAAGACAAATTTCATTCTCTGATATTCCTAGCACAAGTCACGATTCTCTACCCCCTATTTTTATGGTGCTCACTATTTTGAGTTTAATATATTAAGGATTTAAATAACCTTAGCTAATGTATCTCTATAGTTTTAAATGCCACTACTAGCATAACCCATGGACGCATATCAACAAGGTCGTTAGATGATCTACATCATCTTATACTGAAACAAAGTAAGCCACTTTCAGATAGCTTACGAACGTCATGCCCACAAGGCCACTAGGTTCGTTACAATATAGAAATCCCAAATCAACTTGGGCCGTAGGCTCTAAAGCGACTCCCAGACTGGACCTTAGGATCTAGATGGACATTCCAAGTACTATCAACTTTAGTCGTAGGATCTAAAGGGCGACCGACACATATGGTTCTTTATATAGAAGCTCGCAAATCAACCTGGACCATAGGATCAATTTTATAGAAATCACTTGCACCATAGATTACCTATATATAACTCCCCATTTCAAAGCTCAATGTGAGCTGCAGGATTTAGGATCAATATGAAGATCGTGCCCATCATGTACCATAGGATTTACTACAAAAAAATCTCCATCTCCAATCCTATGGTACATGATGGGCACGATCTTCATATTGATCTCAAATCAACGATCACATGGAAATCAATCTGGACCTTACGATCGCTTATATATAAACTCCCAAACTATCTGCATCGATAGAAAATATTCAAATCATTTGCGCTATAAAATCTTGCGACAACGTTTTGAAACACCGTCTAGTATGTAACATAATACGCCAAGTATAAGAACATATGTTTAGTATTAGCTCAAATATGAGATATATCACTAGAATTGAGATATATCATGCCACATATGTATCCTCACAAAAGAAATTGATTTAATTTTTATCGTCCATGAAGACTAAAAGATCTATGAGACCCAATACAAGAAGAGCACGAGAAAGCCCATTACCGGTACATGATGGAAAAAAACCCTGTCCCAAAAGGTTTTTAAAAGAAAAACCTTGACAGCAATGAGCTCGCTGATGAACCTATGCATTATGTACATATTCATTATATGCTTTATCTCCTACCATTAATATTGAAAGAAATAAAAAATATAAGAAATTAATCTTAACTAATAAAATTAAAAGAAAGACAAAAGCTAGAAAAAAAGTGTGGGAGATAGGAGATATCAATTGTTTTTTTGTTTCTTTTTTCTTGTGCTAGTAGATAGACCAGCAAGGGGAACGTGATACAAAACAATAACAACAACAATAATATAATGAAAGGATTACGGCTGGGGTCTTCTTTTTTCCTGCAAGAGCGCTGACAGGAGTCATACAATGTGGACCAAGGTTTCTTTTTCTAGTGTACAAAGAGCAAGCAAGCATAAGAAGATGCCAACCAAGATGTCTTGGAAAAATCTCATGCTGCAACTGTCAATTTAGCAGATCTGGTTGGTTTTTGAAACACCATCAAACGAGCAAGCAAGCAAGCTTTTTGTACAAGATACAGTGCACATCGATTTGCACAGGGGCGAAGCCATTGCCATCAATTGGCGAGGCCAAACAAAAACCTAGCTAGTTGATTAGTGACTAGTGCCAAGGTTGATTGAAGAGCCATTCACGGGAATTGGGCTCTGGAGGCTTTCAGTGAGCAGGGTTTCCGTCCTTACAGATCCAGGACTGCTGGTACTGCTGCTGCTATCAGAGAAGCATCCGAATGCAGTTCTCTGAAGAACACCCCTGGGAGAAGCGAGCTGAGAACTGCACTGTGGACTGTTGCCCCATCCATCTCCCAACAGATTTAGTCCTGCAGCCTTGCTTACATGATGAGGAGTGCTTGAATGCAAAACCTCTGCAAGTGGTCCCCCTGCTGCTGCTGCACCTGCATCTGAACCTGCAGTAAACCACGATGGCCTAGAACCATTGCTGTTCTTATTGTTGTTATTATTGTTGTTGTTGCTGTTGTTTGTTGCCAGGCCAATTTGAATAGGATCTGCCATATCCTCTTTGGATTTGCCCCCCTTCAGTGCAGAGAAAAGAGTAGGGTTCCGGACTGGACTGGCAGTGGCCAATTCAGAGGAGTTGCCTGCACATGATCTGGATATGGAGAGTTGTATGGAGGACGAGTTGTTGGTGTTGCTTCTTGACTTATCTTCCTCATTTTCTGGCCAAGAGAAGTTGGATGTATCCCTTGACCTAGGCCAATCATCAAAAAAATGCCTCAATGCCTGTGTTTCTGGTTTCCTTTCCATGCTCATCAGTTCCAGAGCACCGCTGTTTCTCAGTTGGCTCTGTTCATGCTGTTCCATCATGTTGCTATGCCGGCTTGGATCTGCAATTCCTCCAAATTCCTGCGCAGGTTTATCCCTGCTAGAGTCGTAAACCAGGGGATTCATGCTCTGAGCCGTAGGAGGCAGCTTGGAAGATTCTGATGAATTCCAAGTAACCTGGTTAAATCTGGAAAGTATACTTTGTCACTTATATGCAAATATAAACACAGAGCACTGGGATAAGGTTATGAGGTTTTAGAACAAGGACAAACAGTCTCACCTGTTATCCTTCTGGAATTGGTTATTAAAGCCAAGGCCACCACCACCCCCTCCTCCTCCTCCCCCACTAGCAGCATTGCTGACAGGCAAGCTTCTGGTTCCAGATCCAGTTTGAGAACCTGAAGGAAAAAATGGATGAAAATTTAGGGACAATAAGACATACGCCCCGTTTAAGGTCTTTGGGATTAGTATTTTTTGTTACCACTAGAATAGTCTGAATGCAGAGATGCAGTGGCAGATCCCGACTCAGGCTGTGATGCCCCATTTCCTCGAGATTCTGCTGCTTTCTTTCTGTTCCTTCCCCGATGAATATGTCTCTCGCAGTACTTTTGCTCGGGAACAACGGGTTTAGAGCAGCGCCATTTTTTGCCATCAGTACGACGACATCTACCTGGTTCAGGATCAATGTTGGTGGGCACACCCAACTGAAAAATCCCCCATCCCACTGGAATTCATACCCGGAAACAGAAAGAAAAAAAATCCTTCGAGTTAGGGAAAAAATGGAGAGCCAAAAGGGTTGCATGTAAAAAGAGGAATTGTTGGCGCTTTACTCACTGTTGGTTAGGTTATGGGATGCAATTGGTAACCCGCTCATGGCTGCAACACTTCTTCTAATAGGAATGATGAGCTCCGGAGGTATGGCGGCCCTTGCCATCATGCATTTAAAAATCAAAGCCTGGTGCTCGAGTTCAGCCCACTGTGATGGAGTAAAAGGATTCCTAAGTGCAGCAGCTGCATTATGCATTCCCATATGGTACAAACTTTCCCTACCCAAAGACAATGGCAAACCTGCAAACAGGTATATTTTGGATGCAAATTTAGCCCCTCAACCTCACCATTACAGAGATTACTGGATTTAATGTAAATTCAATGCCGAGCAAAAGGAAAGTACCTGCTTGTTTGTACTGATAGTAGTCGTGCTGATAAGGCAAATGCCGCATTTCTGAAGCATAGTAAGAAGCAGGAGAAGGCATGGACAGATCTCCACCATGCATTAATCTGAGCTCCTGAAGAGAAGCTGGGTCGTGACCGAGTAAAGACATGTCCAAGGCCGTGCTATCTCTTCGGGCCAGTTTGAGTGCACTTTCATCTGCATCAAGGTCATCAATGGATCTGCATTGTTTAAAATGATGTGCGGGAGACAACACTCCTAGAGCATTAGGAGATAGAGGGTGCGCAGGAGGCAATCTGCGGCTATTCTCCATTATCCCTGAACCACCACCATAGGACATGGACCTGTCCTCCATTCCCATATTTCCAACATTAAGCCGAGAAGAAAAGCCCGAAGAACCTAATCCAAAATCCATGACAAACTTTAAAGCCTAAAACTGAACCTGTATAAAAAACCCAAGTGCTATATTTTTATGGGATTGGGCCCTCTGCGGCTATAGCATACAAGATAAAGAGATGGTGTTAAAAGAGCATGATTGCACAATTCCGTAACCCTGGCTGCAGCAGCAGCTGCATTTGGCTTCTACTAGTGCCTACGGAAGAAGCGGAAGGCTTCGTAACAACTGTACCAGTTTTATTTTAAAGATAGGCTGCTAGTGCTACCCAACAAATGTTTGGATTCAACCTTGCCTTGTGCAGGTCAAGGCAATAACTGAAGCGAAGGGATGCCATCGCCGTAAAAGAAGATGCTTTTCTTTGCTGTTGATGCTGCGGAGCCCTCCTTCTATTACTTCTGCTTCTGCTTCTTCTTCTTCTTCTTCTTTTACCTCTGCGTTGCGGTGCTGTTAGTGCAGATCTGAATGATGGGCTCAAATATATGGATCGCAGATAATGCAGCCCATACCTGTCATATTGCAAGTATAAGCCGGAATCCGAACGCTTTGGACAGAAGAAGCACAGATCCAAGGTCCAGACACTTGACCCGACTTTACACTGGCGCGGCAGGCCTGAAGACAGAGAGCAATGTGGACCAAAGGTAATCTAACAAGATGAACAAGTTATGCAAAAAGCGAGCATTCAAGAGAGCTGTGGGAGGGAGGAACAGAAACGGGGTCGGACTTGCAGACGGGGCATCCGGCCAAAGGAGAGATCCAAATGCGAGATGGGGTTATGGCAGAAGATCATTCTCTGACAAGATACAGCTGCTAATGCTAATGCTAGTAGGCCTAGAGCTAGACCACCACCACCACCTCCACATCCACCATCATCAACACTATTTTTTTTTGCAATGCCAAGAAGGAAGAGCTACCACTGCTGATTCTGCCGCTGCTGCAGCACATTCTGCTAAATGTGCATGCATGGGCGACGGAGAAATGGATGCGAAAAGAAAGCTCTTGGCCCTCCCTTCCTCCTGCTAAGGAGATTTCTTTTCTGGCCAAGTAAGTAAGTAAGAAGGATTGGAGAGACAGAGGCACAGACACAGACCGTTGGTCATTGCAGTTGCTCTGGTACGAAGGAAGGAGAGGGGGATGATGGCAGAAGAGGAGGAGGAGGAAGAAGAAGGTGGTGTGTCTGGCATGGATGGACAGCCTAGACGTGGCAGAGGTTGCAGGCAAGCAGGGGGGGCAGCTGGTGGACATCCATAATGGCACATGAACACCTGCTGCAAGAAAACAAAGGTGAATATATCCTGCTATCAACAATACACAGAGACACACGCATATCTGTAAAACACATTATATATTGGGCACTTGCCTTCACTGGCCTCCTCTCAGACACGAGAGTATTGCATCAACTAGGCTTGCAGGAAAAGGACTGGAATTGGCAGCATCAGGCAGGGATGAGGGGTTTTGAAGATAAAAACAGATTAATGACTGGACTGTTTAAAGGCTCAGGAGCTGGCTATAGCCAACAACATTTGGAGTCCTTTTGGCTTAGCTAAGGTGACTCAAACAGAGTTATGGCAGCAGCTATTTGTAGTACTGTTGTAGAAGGGACCATGGGATGCCTCCTCCAGACCAGGCACAGAAACACCACGTGAGTCGGTTGTGGGGTCTTGTTAGTGCCCCACAGCACAGCATCAAAATCTAGCAGCAGCAGCACTCACAAAGAACCCACATCCAAAAGGCTGCCTCCTCTTCTCTGCTAAACAACTTACTTAATAACCAAAGAAAACCTCGTTAGCCATGCCCTGCCACCGCTCCAATGGTCAACAGGAAAGGGCATTTGGGTCTATTCTTCAAGGTCTATTGATATTCTCCTTGCCTTTAAGTACAATGTGGACAAAGCCTGCAGTGTAAGGGCAGCCTGAGCCTGCCCTGCTGCTCCAGAGTCCCAAGTCCCTTTGGCTTTTAGCCTCCAATCCATTTCTGCCCTTCCCTTTCCTTGCCTCCTGGCACATGCTAATTATGCCTTTGAGTGTGTGTGTTTCTAGGATAGTGGCCTCTCCTCTGTTGCTCTGCACTGCCATCACCATCTTTGTGTGTGCCCCTTCCTCTTCCCTTTTACTATCCGACCTTACCTTTGCCAAGCCCTCCAATCCCGGTTTTCTCCTATTCTTCCACTAATCAATGCCCGTTGATCCGTCCTTTTCTATTAACCTGCTGCAAATTTGCTTTCTGTTTTCTTGCCTCACCTGTGCCACAAAGAGCATGGAACCTTGGCACGCATCTAGAGGCTTTTGGTTGTGTTGCTTCCTTCTTTCCAAAGCAAGTTGATTTATTCACAGCTTGCATATTAAATTCTAGCTTCCTTTCCTCCTATCATTATAGCCCCATCCAGTACATCCCTAATTTTTTATAATACTCTAGCATAGTTGCACTTGACTCTTGTTGGTCTCCTCCTACCTCATGTGCATGAATAATGTATGTCAACATCCTACTGCACCGTGGACCACTTCTCTCTAGGCTATGGTCCCCCATCCAACTCAAAAATGCCAAAGTTACTTGGTCTATACACATATCCAACGGTTCCATCCTTGGGCTCAAACAAATTGGAAGTGAGGGGAATTATTTGGCTGCCCATCACTATTTATTCCCCACTAGGATTTGGGACCCATCTTCTTACTTTCATGACATGGTTCAAATAGATCCTCTTTATTGTTACAACTGTATGTTTTCCTTAAGGCCCAAAGTTATGCTTTTCATTCTTCATACTGAACACGTTGGCATTGCCGTTTGCTCGACATATTTGCAAAGAAATTTTTTTAAAATTTCTTAAGTAGTAAATTTATATCTATCAAATTTGTGGCTATTCAAGACAAGAAAAAGGCGATGAAACTACACAAAATGTTGCATGTAAAGTGTAAAAATAAGTTAGAAACTATGACATAGTTATGTGATTGCTCATGGTTGCCATTTCATCTATCATATTGGCACTTGTCATTGCTACATGTCATCGCTCAAATTGCCACTTCATCTATCACATCATAGTAACCTTATCATTCCACCATGTCATCCCGTATTTTGAACCCATTTTCACCATCAATCTTGTATGTTTCATCATGATGTTATGCCCACCAGAAAACCCCCAACCGGCAGCAGGAAGTAGAAATACACAAAACCCTGAAACAAGGCTTGGAATTCTTCAGTTTTCTTTGGATCCAAGCTTGCCAGATGGTGATGATATGTAGAGCTACACCACAAGGAAATGTTTCAGAATACCTGAACTACCACCTCTCCCTTTTCTAGTTAGTACCTCTTCGTTTCATTTTTGTCCTTTTGTTTTTGCTTCGTAGTTCTGTAATGTTTTTTCTTTTTTAACAGAGTATTGGAGCTCCTATTTTTCCTTACTGAGATTTGCAACAAGTCAAACGAATCTGTCAAAAGTTGAAGGGTGTTTACAAGGCTCGCAACATGCCGAATTTGTAGTTTGGTTCTGCAAAAGATGGATCCTTTGCAACATGGATTAGCTTCTGAAATACATAGATCTTTTGCTTGGAAAAATTAATTTAGTTGTTCAGCCTTGAACTGTAACTACTAGAGTGCCTATAAAGTTCGAGTTAATATGTGTACCACCAGCGGTATCCTGTAGCTATGGAATGGTCTTCCCACTTCCCATTTCCAGATGTAGCGATATGCCATGTGGCAATACATAATTGATCTTCGATGAAATTTGAGGCCTAATTTTGTCATGGACCCATGGGAGACTGCTCGAGTAGATCTTGGTGTCGCGTTCCCGAGATACCGGCATAAATGGATAAAAGCAACTACTCATAAATGTATAGATGATTTTGCCCAGTTGGTTAAGGGCATGTCGGTTAGGACGGCATAAATGGGTAGAAGCGACTACTCATAAACGTCCAGATGGTTTTGCCAAGTTAGCTAAGGGATTCTACTACTTATAAACGTCTAGACAATTTTGCCCTCTTAACCATCTTGGCAAAACCATCTAGATGTTTATGAGTAGTTTCTTCTACTTCTTTATGTCGGTGTCCCGGGAACGCCTCGAGCAGTCTATAAGTAGTTTCTTCTACCAATTTATGCCGGTGTCTCGGGAACATGACACCAAGATCTACTCGAGCAGTCTCCCACGGGTCCGTTACAATCTCTCCCACTAGAACTATGCTCGTCCTCGAGCATCACAAGACCATAGACCACACCATCCCATGGTGTCCAAGACCAAGTCAAGACCATACCGTCCAACGTGCCCCTAATGGAGACTCAAACTCGAACCCTACTCTAATACCAAATGTAACCTTCCTAACCAACATGCCCTTAACCAACTGGACAAAACCATCTAGATGTTTATGAGTAGTCGCTTCTACCCATTTATGTCATTGTCTCGGGAATGAGACATCAAGATCTACTCGAGCGGTCTCCCCATTCCGTTATAGATTTCCATATTAAGCACAATTTTATTATATGTGGACTTTATGTAAGTCCATTTAGATCCCAAATTCTCAACAACTAGAAAATAGACTGTACTATGTAAAATAAGATGGTGTAGAACAGTATCAAGAATTAAAATTGTTCATAAAATTTATGATTTTAAAATGTCCACATAAAGGAATTGATATTTAAATTATGTGCCGACCTAATTTACTGGGTTCCATGCTGTGGCAAGTTACAAATAACAAAACTATGTATACATGGGACAATTAGGGCCTCAATTAGGCGGGCGCCCAATTTGTGGGGACCTTTCTCCTCATCAGTAGACACACTCTTTTCCACATGTATTGATAACATCTTTCACCTAGTCCATTACCTGTATTGAATCCTGGACCATCAGAATGCACTAAATGGAGCCTTTCTTCTTTCAAAAATTATCAAACTGCATTGAACTTGCTAGCAGTTTACTTTGTCCATGCCAAATCCAACTCTGCATGCGAAGATAAGTGCAGGTAAGTATGGTAAGACAATTTATTTAAGTGTCATGATTCCAAGTGAAGTAGAAAATTTGCATGAAACATCATGTAAGGTTTAGTTTTTTTTTTACCACACACCACCAGCTCAGCCTTGTGCAAGTGCATAGAACATTAAGTTAATGTAGGCTACTTTTGATAAACACACGTCAAATTGGACGCCCGCCCAATTTAGATGCATAAGACAAAACAAATATGAATACAGAAACTTGGTTTTTGCTTCACGAACTTAGACCATCCAAATGCTTTAAATGGAATTTTTCTTCTTTCTATGATTATCAAATTGCACTGCACTTGCTAGCAGTTTGCTCTTTCCATGCCATCTCCAACTCCGCATGTGAGATAAGATAAGATAAGATGGTTTTTTACGTCCACGGTAAGTGCAGGTAAGTATGGTAAGACAATTTATTCATGCAAGTGTGGTGATTCCAAGTAGAAGAGAAAACTTGCATGAAACATTAAGTTCTATAAGGCCTAGTTTTTCTTTGCCACACATCAAATTGGGCGCCCACCCAATTTGGATGCCTAGTGCAAGAGAAAACTTGCATAAAATATCAAGTTAATTTTGGGTTACCTTTGAGAGACACACACCAAATTGGGTGCCCGCCCAATTTGGATGCATAGGGGACACAACAGATATAACACATAAATATGGGTTTGTCACTTGCTAAATTGAATATGGTTTTCAGTTATATTGGGTACATGTTATGAGTAGAGATGAGTTGCATGGGAATGTAAGACCAGAAGGGGGAGGAAATCAGGCAGTGAGGAGAGAAAGGTATGAAAGATGTGAATAGTCTAGGGAAGATCCAATGGAGGTAGAAGCAATCTGGGCACTTGCATGGAGGAGATGCGAACAAACAATGGGGTGAGGTGAAGAAAGGGTTTATTGGGTTTGTATTTAACCTAGCTTAACTCCTACATTGCACTATGGTGGCTTCTAATAAAGGTTTTCAGTAAAGGCACATGCTAAGAATATAAAAATTGGGTTCGTATCTAATCTAGCTTAACTCCTAAATTGCACTATGTGGTTTCTAATAAATGCTTTCAGTAAAGGCACATGCTAAAAATAAAATCACGAGAATAGCTTACCATTTTTTTTTTTTTTTTTTTTTTTTGAGATGGTTTTATCATTAATTATAAAATCTCAAGTACATAGACAAAATATCAGCATGCCAAAATACAAGTTTAAAACCAGAACAGAGCCTCATAGCACAAGAACTATGATCCCTTAAACATCAAAAAGATAATAAGATGTAAGAGATAAGTAACTGTAGAGTCTTGAATGAAGAAAATTCCCAAGAAGTCCAACTGCTTGAGGAGATCATGGATATGATCAACTTTTGTCTCTGCTCTAGAATCTTGCCAACAAGTTAACATTCCAAAAAAGTGAAGCTAGATCAAAATTAAACAAGAGCAGAAGTATGTTTTGGGAAAAGCAAGAAGGAAGTGATGTCTAGGAGTCAACAAAGAAAATGGAATTGAAGTAGGCATTAAATGCATCAGTTCCGAAGGTGTAATGTTCAGCAGGCCAATTATTACTATAGAACAGGCAAAATTTGTCCTCGTCCTCCAAAAGAATCAACAGAGATCTATACATATCAGCAAGGAGCTTGTGATTGTAATACATAGTCCTGTATCTTATCATCTGCCTCTCAGTAAGAATGAAATTGTGATTTGCCAAGAAAGTCCACAGACAATGGATTTGTACTACCTCCCTGCAGAAGATAGCAGCCCATAAATCCTCACTATCTTTCTGATACCTTCTATGTCCAGCTCTCATTAGGAAGGATTCCATTGAAGTAGCTATATTGTTCTGCATAGTCTAATCCTTTGATGACTGACTGAATGGGGAATTATCATCAAATTTACTCCTTCCATCACCATGAAGGAAGTCAAGATATTCTAGGATCATCAGAAAAAAAAATGTTAGAATCTACTACATTCAAATTGGAAATGAATAAATCATAATGTCCCTTATACTCTCCATAGGCCTCCCATTTCCTGTCATAGTTAGTACCATATCTCTTTTTATGAGGAGTAACAATATTTTCAAAGTCAAATTGAAAATGAAGCTTTATCCAAAAGATAGAAGGCCTTTTTTTCTCCATATAGAACACGATTTCTGGATTTCCATATATTCCACAAAGCAATGTAAATAATTGTGTTGACAAATGTATCATCAGATTGGAGAAGGGAGAGAAGATTTTGATCATCAGCAATCCAAGTCCAAAAGTTATTAAGTTTGCTACAAAAGAAGATATGACTCATATTCTCAACACTATCACATGCCATAGGACAGTTTGCCATAATGTTAGGATTTTTCTTAGATAAGGAGTACAGATTGTTCAAACTTCCATTGGCAGCCAAATAAAATAAGATATCTCTAGAGGACAATATGAGTTCCAGACATTATGGAAAAGACCCTTAAGCTGATCAGGATTAATAGACCATCTCAACAAAGCTTTGCTCTCAGCAGCATTAGAAGATAGAGCATTGTACACATTCTTAACCTTATATCCCCTTTACCATTTATAGACCAGTCACCTTTCCCAGGGTTTGGAGATAGATTAGAAATGAAATTTCTGATATGAGTAAAGATTTTTTTGTCAGAGGAAGTACCCTTAATGATATCTTTCAATCTAGTCCAAGAAATTATTCTTCCTCCTAAGAAAAGGTCTCTGATATAAACCAGACCAGCCTCATGCCATTTTTTATAAATCCTTGGATGCTTAATTGCTAAAACTGAAGAATTATGATCAGCCAGAATAGGATTCTAGAAAATAGATAAATCACTATGAAGCTTATCTCTTGAGATAAATTGAAAGCTAGGAGAGATAGAGTTCCAGGCCTTAAGCAAATTACCCATTAAAGGGAAAATATTGGAGGCTGGCTTCATATGAGTTTACCATTGTTGGCATGAGCTGAGAGCGTAAAGAAGAAGCCCAATGCACTAGAAGCCAGTAGAAGCGAGGAGCATAATGGAGCCGACATTAGAGCTGGAAGAAGGTGTTGCCTCTGAAGACATTGGTGGCATTGCTAAGTTATAAAGCTACCTCTTCGCCCGTCCATTTAAGTATTATTAAAGTCTCCTCCCCCCCCCCCCGGGGCAGCCCCAACATTTGTACTCGCTCATTTAAATTTGAAAGTTTTAGTCCTTTGTTTGAATTTTGAAACCCCATCCCCAAAAAAAAAGTATATTTAAACGCTCAATATTCATTATTGGTGGCACCTACAAGCATTCTCTAGGCGCTGAAGATTTATCTCTCTCATTCAACAAAGCGTTTAGCGTTCTTATTGCCTACAAGCATTTTCTAAGCGTTGAAGATCCATCTACCCCTGGATCCCAAGACTCTTATGGCGCCTTTGTTAGGTTAGTTCATTTGACTTTGTAAGATTAGTTTCGTATGGACTCATGCTTATCGTTCTGTTGGTTCTTTGCTATTTGAGTAGTATTTTTTGTGTCTTCACTATTGGGTAGTACTTTTTGTGTCCTTTAGCACCTTACGTTATGGTACTCCTTTTTTAGCCCAACAGGTTGATCATTGTAGCAATTTCAGCATCTAGTGTACATTTAGCACATTTGTGTGGCTAAGATAGTACATTCTAAAGCCCAACTTAGCTAATTGAGATGTATCTAGGCCCAATATTGTGCTCAAATATTTATCTCCCTGCTCAAATATTACACAAATATTTGTCTAGTGGACATGTAATTCTGTAACAAAAATTGGGCGGACGCCCAATTTCGTGGATACCCAACTTAGCTGGTATTTCGTGGATAGCCCAACTTAGCTGGTTGAGATGTACCTAGGCTCAATATTGTGCTCAAATATTTGTCTGGTGGAGATGTAAGTCCGTAGCAAAATTGGGTGGGCGCCCAATTTCGTGGATAAGACCTGCTCAAACAGATATCTAGATGAGATGTAAGTAGTAAGTACATAGTAAAATTAGACGGGCGCTCACTTTTGTGATAAGATCTGCTCAGATAGATGAGACGTACATATCAGTTACAAAATTGGGCGGGCTCCCAATTTGGTGCATAAGTCTGCAATCTGAATGATATGTTTTAGCACATATCCTTGTATATTTGGTGGATAAGTAGCTTCTGGTTTTCTCTGAAAATGAAGTAGAAAAAAAATATAAATAAAGGAATAGAGATGTGTAGTTCACACATCTAGTAGTGGGAGACCCATCCCATTTTGTAAGCCTCTGAGTTGCAATAGTTTTGGAGTTGTTATGCCCTTTAGATAATGTCTTGTAAGAGAGACAACAGACCTGCACAATAGAACAATAGATTAGTATACCCATTTTATATAATATAGTTACAAGCAGATTGTTGTGTGCTATTCTTGAAAGCATAGAAATGAGTACCTAAATCCATGAAAGCTTCTAGAAGACTGCCCTGTAAACTGCCCATAAAGGCAGAAAAGAGCCAATAATCCCGTGACTGAAGATCCAGGTTTCCTTCATTCTAGGGCATTAACAAAGCCAGTTACAGCGTCTATCGATGTTATCAATCTGCAAATATAAGAAAACTTGAGAAAAGATGAAGAACTCCGACTGACTTTTCAATTTCTCAGAGTATTTTTCATCATCCTAGGAGCATTAGCAGCATCCTCAGAGTATGAGCATAGTATTCATCATCCTCAGATTATCAACAGAATTGTTCTGCCTGGACTCGTATGGCAATACTATGCTTCACTGATTATGCAATTCACCAGCAGATTACCGGTTTGGTACCACCGATTCTGATATTGGCGACACTCTGGGCATCATCGATTTTGCAAGACAACTATTTCCAGCAAGAGCACCCCGTCGTCACTGAAATTAGGTTAGGGCAAATATCATTTTATATTGACATTTAATTCATTCAACCATAATTGTAATTATAAAGCATATATAATGCATAAATAATATATCTAGCAATTTAGCTCCGTGGGCCACTCACGGCATGACACGTGACATATTTTCTATTGAGGCAGGTGAGGATACATTTTGGCATACAATGCCATTTAGGTCGAGAGTTTGGGTATTCAGGCATACATGCAACATTCTAGATCGTCGAATTGTTGCCACGCGTCGGCGATGGTTCCACCCCAGAATGTAGACCGGGGTGCCTTTCTTGTCTACAACAGTATGCACAAGGCAGCCAAAATTAAAACACTACATGGTTCTTTTCATGGTTATGACTAGAAAACCACTCCGCAAAACTAACGGGTGTTTGGGGGTTAATTTCATTAAAAACCATATGTGGGTAAACTAATGGGTTCTCTTGTAAGGTTTGTTGGAGTGGTATTATGGCATGGTAAGTGCAATGGCTTCTTTTGTAGAGTTGGTCAAAGTGGTATTATATATTGGTAATGATGTGGTATGATTATAGTGTTTAAGGCTATGGTTTGCCCATGTGGTATAACATGATGGTCGTGGATGTGGTTTAATATAATGCTCTATTCATGTGATTTATAATGTGGTTGTTTATTGTGGTAAACTGGCATGGCTAAATGTCATGGTAAATGCACATGGTCCCCACTCTGTTTGTTCTAAGTGTGCATGATTTTGTTATGCATTAGTTTCATGGTTATCATCTATAAATCCGTAATATTAACCAGTATCTTTATGGTTATCATTTATAAGCAGTAACGTTGTGTTGTTTGAAGCATTTCAAATTTAGAAGAATAAAACTAACTAGTAATGTTTTGTTGTTTGAAGCATTTCAAGTTCAGGAAACTAAAACTACCATTATCATTTTCAACTAGTAATGTTATGTTGTTTGAAGCAAGGGGATTTGAACCCCAACCATTTCCAAAACTCATAAACAACGATGAATTTATTGCCAGAAATATGCATAGAATAAGTTTAAATCATAGCCAGAAGTAAAGTACTTGTAGCAAGAAAGTACTGACCTTGCACTTGTATTTAAGTTTAAGTGCATACATAATCACCTCTAGTTTAGTCCGTGATGCAACAAGGCCCAGAATTCATCTACCTTCTGAATCTGACATGCATATCTAAGCCATCTGAAGTTTTCAAAAAGGACCTCTGCCATGCATCAGCCAGTCTTATCTCTTTATAGTCTTATCTCTTTATCGTTCAAAGTTCCAATATATCTTCTCTTCTGCAAGTATTGATCAGAATTATGTTATCTTTTCAAACAATGTCAAAGTTACTTTATTCAAGCATTGCACACCTGACCTTCATATCACTTCTTGATAGAAGATGGATGCCATAGCCAGAGCTTGGTTCTCTGTTAAAAAACAGGGGATAAAAGATCAGTGGAAAACAAAGGAATGAAAAGGCAAAATGTTAAGAACTAATGGAATGCAGGAGGAACGTTGTTGCTTGCGAAATTCTTTAACTCCATCTTTAAACTCCATTGAGCGATCCCTTGAATTTGTGCAAAACCAGAGAAGTGAACTGGAAGCATAAAGAGTTCCAAAATAGCAAGCGATACGTAGAATCAAACCTTCTCAACAGAGAAATAACTCATCACAAATAAATAACTCAATCCAAATGCTACAAAAAGAAAAGGGGCAATTCATAGCCATGGCCGGAGACTATAATCTAAAACCTGGGAAGAGTGGACTGAGCAAACCTGGGAAGAGTGGACTGAACTTACCTGGGAAGACCCAATGGAATGGCTTCCCAAAGATTGAACTTGCAAATGAAAATGTTCGCCGGAATGGCTACTTAGGAATCGAAACCTGCAAATGAAAATGGTATTCTGAGAAGCAAAGGGAGGGCTGTAATAGATCAAATAAGAGTTCAAAGGATCTTAGATGCCATCACCAGTACAGTGCCATTGTTGAACCTGGAAACTGTAATGTTTAGTTCATTCCATTCCAGAAAGTTTAAGACAGATAAGAACCTTACCTGGTTTGTGTTGATCGCAGGATTCTGCCATAGCCCATCTTTGTGCATCAGACGCCATAGCTCAAAATGGAGATCCTTAAATAAAACACTCTAAAGTCGTATTTAATTAAAGTGGGACAAATCTTGAATTTTGGGACTCGGACTGAAAATGGGACTCACACACCATAAAAGAAATTTCTGAATTGATTGCTTGAATAGAATTACACATGACACACATAGAATTGGGTTACTTGTTTTCCTCATAAATTTTACAAACCACTAGTTGAGATAGTTTTCAAACTTCTCAATATTATGTGCCCTCATACAATGATATAGCATGGAGGTTGCTCATGGCCTTGTCCATCTCCCTTCTTGGGATCTTGTGTGTGTTGTCCTTTGCAACGTGAGAACTTGGATATGACCATACCACACACTCCACCAATTCCCTCCTTTGAGGTATGAGGGTACATATTGTTTTTTAAAGTACCTAGACTACAAGATTGACTAAAAGTTGTGTTATGTTCAAGAGTAGTAGTACATACATGTTGTAATTTGCCCTCCACTAAGAACTCAAATTCTCATTTTTGACCCCAATGAAAACATGCGGCCCTAACATGCTCTTATTGCCCTCTTCTTCTCCCAGTTGCCCTTCTTGTGTGTCTCCCAATGGGCTCCCAATATTGAATTTGGAATCCAGGGATGCAACTTCTCTCCATCGAGGCATAGTGGTGATTACATCGGGAGTGCCACCCCGGTAACCATATTGGGCCGGTTTTAACTCATCATCGTTAAAAGCCTTACTAGCACAAAAAATATCCTTCCTTGATGTCCTCAAAGGGATCCCACTTTAAAATACGGGAAGATCAAACCACTTTGAAGCAAAACATTTCATTTTTTTTCATTCGGCTTTGAGGCCTTACTTCCCATCAAACCACTTGGAACCCTTCCTTGTTGGGACCCAAGTGAGCATTCTTAAACCACTTGGAACCCTTGTTGGGACTTGAGCACCTTGAGAAACCCTCCCATCTTGACTCGGCAGAACCCGTCTCTTAGCTCCCTCCCACATGGCTCGCTCAGTTTCCAAGCATGTCACAACTTTCTCCCATGCTTGATTAGGGGAGTCCATTTGATTTTTCTTAAGAGTGGAGGTGTGCTTTCCATTTCGAACATCATCCCAAAGTGTTATGTAATCCTTGATGCCCTTCACCCGTTGGCTAGAGTCTTTGGCTGTCTTGAAGGGAGGTAGTGGTTTTGGTTGCCCTTTAGGAATGAGAACTTCACCGCCAGACACCCTTTGCCACAACTCGATACCTTGTACAGGCATCCACAACTTGTCACCTGGTCTCCACTTATATTGCATGATTGGTATTCCATCCCTAACCCAAAACTTGAACCGAAGTGGCTTTGTGTGTCCTGTCAACTGGTCCTTACCATCTAGCAAGTATCCTTCTACAAATGATTTCCAATCTGCAACCTCATCCATCAAAGAAAGCCATTGGGTTGGGGTCAATGCGACTCTCAAACACATCCATTAGTTCGGGGAGAGTGGTCACGTTTTTCTCTCTTGAGCTTGGTGGAGAAAGTTCCAAAGAATCCATCTATATCATCATCGTATGCCCAACCATCATGAATCCCACTTTCACAACTTTGAATACTCCCCACTGCTTTGTCAAGTATGACATTGCCCCAAACATCCATCTATTCTTGTTTTCTTTCCAACGGTTGTCCAAGCGAACACATAGCTCCTCGGCGGTGATTTCTCAAGTAAGGGGAAATCATCCCAAGTCCTCCTTGATTCACTAGACACCTTGGATGTGAGCTTTTTATCTGCCTTTGGTAACAAAGCGGTTGATCATCCATCAAAGCCTCAAAATGGGTCTTTGAAGGAATACCTCCTCCCTTCTATCGATCCTTTCTCTAGTGTTCTCGGGCACTTGAAAATAGAGCTCACATGGAAGTTTGGATCATCTCTCCATAGATCAAGCACAAAATGACCATATGTTCCAGTTCCATGACCATGTGTTAATACACCCGCCCGGACTTACTTTCATTCATCCAGCGTTTTGACAATGCTTGGGTAAAGGATCTAGCTTTGGCAAGAAAGTCTTGTGTTGGTCCATCTTATCATGAATTATACACAAAAAATTTGTCCCACAAGATCTCGAGAAAATGTTCTCCACTTTGCAATACAAGCTGTCTACATGATATTTGGTCCCTTTGGTGATCTGCAAATTGCTCCCTAATTGCCATTCTTTCTTTCTCTATTGCGGTTGATGCAAGTGTATCCTTGAGTTGAATGCAAGTGTTGCACTTTGAGAATGGCATGTGTTGTAGGACACTCACGTCCAGAAGTGAGTGCTCCATAACTTACTTGAAATGTGATTGAGAAAGAGGCCTACCTCCAGTAGTTTCTAGGATGGAGTTGACCTCCTTAAGGCACTCCTTCTCGGATATAGTGTTGTGGCAACACTCTTTTGCACCACTCGCTGCACCGTGCTCGTTCACCTTCGACTTGTGAGGCATAGATTGAGAAATGTATCTCACAAAGCTCTCGAGAGACCTGCAATGGCCTTTAGAGTATTTGCTCTAGTTTTCAAAGTGAGTGCATTACCATGTTGGAACAAAGTGTGCCCTTTTCTAACCTTTGCTCGATGTCACGTAAAATGAAGACTTGCTCACCCCAAGAATCCATCTCAATGCTCTCATACATACCTTCATGCCCCTCAATTGATATAGTAGCCGTCCCGTTTTTCATCATAGCTGGAATTCCTACACAAGGAGTAAATGAAATTAATCCTATCTTTTGAAGCTGTCCAATGTATTGGGACCTTATCCGCACGAGGTCATCCACATTTATCTTTGCCTTTGTGCAATCTAGGTTGCAACACTCTTGTCCCCTAATTGCCTCCGGGTTTTCTTTGGTTGGTGCCATACTTTCCATCCTTTCTAAATATTTGTCACTTCTAGGCCTCTTGGGCACCTTTGGGTACCTTTTTATGAAAGACATAGCGTCTCTTCCTTGTGATCAAAGGATGCTCATCGACCACCAAATCTTCCACATGGCCTTGGGTGGGCCTTGGGGTGTGTAGTTCAAGGGGCAATCTAGAGTATCACCATTCTTGTGTGTAATATATCTAATTGGCCATCTCAAGCTGAGCTTGGGACTCCAGCAGCCCCGAGCACACAATGCAATCACTAGAGCTTCCACAGGACATGATTGTATCAACTTCGATAAGAAGCTTCACAATGCCAACTCCAAGATGTTCATCTCCCACCTCTCATCATTCACACTATCAAATGGATCAAGCTGCGGTTATTATACCCTCTTGCAAATACCGCCTAGTTTGCAAGGGTGCAACAAAAGGCAACCCATCTTCCTCCATTGGAGCCTAGGGCAATGGCCTCCTTTGGACTTCCCCGGCTCCATTTTACTCATCTCACATGTTCCCCCAATGAAAAAGCTCACATTAAAACCATATAGCCCCAAACACCACAAATATGACCATATGAACCATATAAAACCATACAAACATATTAAATATAATCATATTAAATCATACAACCATATTAACTAAAATCATACAACCATATTAACTAAAATCATATAACCATATTAAAGCATACAACCACACTCATTCTAAACCATATGTAAACATTGTAAACATATATAACCATTGAAACTATTCAACCATTGAAACCTTATTAAATACATAAGATAACATATATAAACATATAACCTACCCTTTCATATCTTGTCATGTCCACGTGGCGCCTCTTGAGGAGAGGTCGAAACCGTGGGCCATGTCAACAATCCGCCTTTGCCATCGTCATGGAGGGCATGGCCCTGCACGTGACAATGGTTTTATTATTGCACTTTTATTTAGGTTCGAGGGTGCGGCCGAATTCTTGCACCCTCTTCCTCTCTCCCCCGACCATTCTTCCTCCCCTGTTTTCTCTTATCACTCATCCTCCCTGTTTTCCTTAGGCCCGCTTTATCGATCGGGCGATCGATCGAGCCGAAGCGATTCCAAGGCCATCTTATGACGCGGCTTGGTGATGGTCGGATCGGGGCAGCTTCCGGTAGCCAGAAGTTCTCGTGGATTCATTGTTCGGCGGGCGTTACCGCTTTGAGAAGAAAGTGAATCCCTTTTAGTCTTTGCTTTTTAGTTTTACGTAAGTCCTTTAGTGCATTTTTTACTTATATTACGTTGTTAGAGGCTCTTATTGATCCCTGATACAATTTACAGCCCGAGAAATCCTTATTCACGCTTTGCCAACGACTATACCCACATGGAAGCGAACTCGGAAGCCTCCTCCTCATCCAGCAAATCTTCGAGGTATGTTTTTGTAATATCATACCCTTTTTTAATCTCATTTCTCTGTACTGTTCTCCACTGTTCTCTGTACTCTTCTCCACTGTTCTCTGTTTTCTCATTGATCTCACTAATCTCACTGTTATCTGTTTTCCCTTTGTATTGTTTTCTGTTTTTGTTATCTTTTTCTTGCTTGTGGTTGAATTGAATACATTGTACAGGCACAAGTGAGAATAGTGGTTAGAGTAGTAGCAAGCAACCCAGATAGAAATCATCGAGAGGCGGTGTTAGGAACTAAGATATTGCGAGCATTAACGGAACATAACTAGGAATGTCTTTCTCGGCAAAGAACTAAGAATAGGAATTGCTTCACGAGAATCTCCATTTCTAACTCACGGCAAATCCCGCTGCGGGGAGACATGCGAGAAGGGAGTGGCGAGTTGGGAATACTTCACTTGCCAACAGGTCCGAAGTGCAGGCCTTCTTCTGCGATTTCGCCGAGAACTTCCCGACTTCAGCGAAAGGGAGTGTACACTCTGAATTGGCGGTTGAGGGATTCTCGACTTCGCGATTCGGGATTGCCTGACTACCCAATGTCTTCACATTCTTTAGAACCTGCTGCGGCCTTCTACTTTCGTGAGTCGAGAATGTGATACCCTCAATGGCTCTTTGTGCGGTCGCGGGTGCCTCCACCCATCGAGCCACTCTCCTTCGAACCATGCTCGCCGAATATTGCGAAGGGACCGTAGCTCCGGTTGGGTGGAGGCCTCCGGCGACTAACCCGAGTTGCTGGCGCTTTCTCGACTTCGTGAGTCGAAAACGCGACTCTAGTGCACTCTAGAGCTGGCCTGCGGGCAGATCTTAACCACTCTCCTATCTTCCTCAGGACATTGCGAAGGGAAGTGGTTTTCCTTTGTCTGCGGTGGCCAACTCTTAGCAACCCATTCTCATGTGTGTGTCGCGGTGGCCTCTACCCAATCAAAGGCCGTCTCCTTCGAACCATCTTCGTCGAATATTGCGAAGGGGATGGGCTCTTGGGTGGAACCTCGGCGACTTAACCGCGAAGGTGCTGGCAGCTTTCTCGACTCGTGAGTCGAAAAACGGCCGCTACCGATACACTCTAGAGCTGGCAGCTGAGCCGGTCTTAACAACTCTCCTTCTATCTTCCTCGGACATTGCGAGAGGAAGTTGTTTTGACTGTCTGCGGAGCCAACTCCTAACAACCCACCAGGGGAAACCGCGAGCTTGCTTGTATGCATTCTCGGCTCGCTGAATGGGAATGCCTTACCCAACCGCACTCCATGTGTACCATCCGGAGTTCTCGATGGCTAAAGGCATTCTCGACTTGCGAGTCAAATATAGACACGGGCCAACTCTCGCGCGTGAAAACCATAGAGCTTGTCATGCGCATTCTGCGCCTCGCCCGAGTCGGGAATGCCTTAACCAACGGGCACTCGGGTGTACTAACCGGGAGTTCTCGGATGGCAAGGCATTCTCGACTTGCGAAGTGAAATGTAGACAGCGACCAACGATGCGATTCTCGACCGCAAGTCGAGAATCCTTTACCGACCAATTCTCCCGCGGTATGGTAGCGGTGGCCTCGACCAGTCGAGTCACTCTCCTTCTAACCATCTTCGTCGAAAGTATTGCGAAGGGAGGGGCTCGGACCGGTGGGAGGCCTCTACAACAACCACGGGGGAAACCACGGAGAGGAAGCCAAGGCTTGCATTCTCTACAAGTCTTGCACTTTCTATTCTCACTGTTTTAGTTCCAAGTGTCTCTAGCACATGCGAGCCACTCTCCTTGAACCATCTTCCTCGAATATTGCGAAGAGGAGTGGTTCGAGACGGTGGAGGCCCCTCCGACTAACTACAAGAGGATGCATTTGAACCGCATCTCACGGGCCTTAGTCCTAGCCTGATCTATGTACAACATTCCAAGTAAACAGGTCCATGAAAAACACACCTAAAAGCGGGCTGTTCTTTACCCCGATCCATTGTTTCCTTGCGAGCATCTCTCAACCCGGAGAGTAAATCATCTCTCGAAGCTGAAAAATCTTTGGACAAGGAAGCGATGAATCCGTCGAGCTTATCGGCCAGTTCCATTATTTAAACACATACGGCATGTTCTACAAGCGAAATAACATAGGCATCTCACGAAACTCACCTCTTCACGCGGTAATTCCTTGGGCCCATTGTATCCGCGGATCCCGCAGCCTCACCTAGAGTCTTTGCTTCTTACATGCCGGTCTCTTCAAGAGTGTATTAGCATCTAATACTTGTATCAACTGCGATTCTCGCGTATCCCCATTCCATGGCGCCCAGTTGTAGAGTTCAGTGTGCGGCAGCTCCTCTCCGCTTCCTACCTTAGCTCCGTGCTCATCGATCAAATCAAGCTGCTTGCAATAGGGCCTATCGGGGAAAAACACATATGCAAAGGCGCCGTTAGCGGCTTACGGCGTCAGCGGCGCCATTCGGGAAGTCGCTAGCGATCGATGCTCCCCTCGAACTCGAGGTCCCCAATGCGCGGGGAAGATAAACTACGCTCCGCTCACTTAGTCCCTTGATGTGATTAAATTTGAAATAATGTTTGGGGGGCTAAAGCCGACCGTCTTTGTACCCTTTAGCCCTTCTTTTCATAAATGATTGCATGTCCTTAACTTCAAATTAAAGAACACGCCCGATCTTTTTTACATGCGGTCCTAAAACTCACGCGGAGGAGACTTAATTTGAGAGGGGTCGAAGAGGATGAGAGGGCATAAAGACATGACTCCGATCCAAGAAGCTTAGGCGGGAGGGGATGCTTCTACCAGCCGGCAAAGAAGAAGAAGAAGACAAACACCCGGGTGAGCTCGAGGTTTTTCTTTTAGTCGAATACCTTAAGCTGATCCATCCTTTCTTCTTGCAAAGATTCACCTCGGACTCCTGGTGATCACTGGCCGAACTCCATTCTTCGTCATCGAGGGACTGGAGACAGAGCTTCTTGAGACAGCAGCAGATTCTTGGTGGTATGTCGAGGTATCGACAAGTGGGAAGGAGAAAGATCTGTTTCTACACCAAAGGGACAAGAAGAGCTCCGGAGACAAGTACAAGAAAATCGGTGTTGTGCTCTCCGTCTCTGCGCCAGATTCAAAGCATTTAACACTACATGTCGAGGACTGCCAGAAGAGTAAGTTCTATCACACCAAAAAATTAGCAGTTGCAAATTATTCTCACTCTTCCATGAGCAAGGCGAAGGGCACCGAAAAAAGGCAGGCGCCTTTAAATTGTCAGAACCTTGGGTGGAAGGATCTGGAAGGGATGAAGGAGGCCGGAACCCTAACATCCAGGGAGCTTGGTATGGAGATTTCCAGAGTCAGGGAAAAACTGTTCAATACGGGGAGCTTCACTTCTACTGTGCTGAAGACTCTACAACACTCTGCAGTGGGGAATGAAGTTGTGGTTCATACACAAAAAAGTCCACCAAAAAACAAAGATGGGGATGATGACACCACACGGGAGGAATCAGATGACGAAGGAGACGAAGATATGGTCGAGTCCCCACCTCGGATGAAACGGATCAGGATTTCCACTAGAGAGGGGCACGAGAAAAATGGAGCGTCTAGCTCAAGATTATCCGTTGGGAATATCACACAAGCCGCTGTTTGGACATTAGACGGCTGAAGGTTTGCACGGGAGATGCCGTCTTGTTCAACCACAGGGAATTTAATCCAGCACACATCTTTGGAGATTCTCGAACTCCGATGGTGCGACATCTGTTGCAGATCCAATGCTGCGGATGTCATACCTTTTAACGGATCGACCGGTGGTGTTCACCGAAGTCCGAGGAAGATCGAAGGGAAAAGAGCGTCCGGTTACGGGTTGTAGGCGGTCGGCGTTCGGTGAGGGCGGCGTAAGTATTGCGGTGGAGAAGGAGGTGCATAAAGGATCAAGGGTAGATATACCAGCGAGAGTCAGAGTTCTTTCGGTGAGACGCCCGAACCGGCGGCGGCGGCCAATGCCGCGAACACAATAGCGGCGAGTGCCGCCTTTTCGTAAGGTAAATAACTCTCGAATCTTTCCATTCTCGACTTCGCGAGTCGAAAGCCTACCATCCTAACATTTTCCGATTATCAGGGGTTTTCTCGACTCGCGGTCGAAAGCCGTGGTAAATACGAAAAATCAAAGGATGTAGAGCTTTCTCGACTGAAAAAAAAACCCGATAAGTAAAAAGAAAATTAGGCGTTCAAGGGACTTTCTTCGACTCAGCGAAGTCGAAAGCCCTACCATCCTAACATTTTCCCGTTATCAGCGGGGTATCTCGACTTCGCGAGTCGAAAAGCCGAATAACACGAAAAATTAAAGGATCGCGAGCTTTCGACTTCATGAGTCGAAAAACCCGAATAAGTAAAAGAAAATTAGGCGTTCAAGGGACTTTTCTCGACTTCGCGAAATCGAGAAACCCGAACTACTATTTACATTTATTGCAGGTTTTGTAGATGCTTTCATGCTCGACATTGGTGCATTGGTGAATGCAGCCCTTATCCCACGAGATCATACACGCCAGGGCAACGATGGAAAGCATTGGGTTGTCCTCGGCGTCCTAAAGGAAACAGGGCTCCCTGGATAAGTGGAAGACCTTTGAGAAACTATCTGGATATGTTCTGGCTGGAGGGACAGGAAGATGATGAGGGAGAGGAAGAAGAGGAGAAGAAGAAGAAGAGAACACCAAGGAAAGGCGGGGAGTCTCTCTCGCACCAATATGACCTCATTCTTAGCACCGAGGCGCCGGGAGAAATGGGCCCGAGATATGGGCTCAATGGACAAGAGGCAAGCTGAAGGACGGCAATGGAGAATTTCCATCCGGCGGACCCCAAGTTGTTTGACAAGCGCTCATGAAGAGGATCTGGGGGCCTCACGGACAAAGAAACAAAAGGATTATGCCACAGGAAGACTCCTAAAAGCGGCGGCGTCTTATGCCACGTTAGAAAGAAGGCATCACGGAAATTCGCAACGTTGCATCTAATGAATACCATGACTTTGATTTTTACAAGGAAAAGGCTGCCCTTGATGAGGAAGACATGAAGGAATTGAATCGTCTATGTCAACCCTACATCAACACGGGTGAAGCGTAACGTCAAAACCCTTCCTTTCCACGAACGTGCTATGGCAATTTCAAGAGGAAGCTTGGATTGGTGGTCCCATTTAAGGCCGGCGATAGCTCCCCCCATTTACGGTAACTTTGGGACACAAGGGATTTGGTGGTGCGAACCGCACTGGACCGGTGGCACTATTTGTCATCAATATGATCGAAGACCCCACCCTTTTTTTATGACAAAGTGACATAGAGCGATGGTACAAGGCGTGTCACGGACATGACCGACACGGATACTTTCGGTTTCCTTGTCTTTTGCATCTTGAGACAATCGGACAACCGCTTTGTCTCCCAATGGGCAACCGATATTAACTTCACCAACAAGATCATGTACTCCATATACTCTAACTTGATCATGATTGTAGACTTGGCTTGCGAAGGCACCAAGCTTTGCCAACATAGTTTTGGTTTTGATTTCAAGATCGGCTGTAGACCTGGATAAGTGGTGGTCTAGCGAGCATCATTATCTCGACAGGTTCATGATCTCTCAAGAGCAGATGGAACCCTGGAAGGGGGGCAGATTTATGGAGGATGTTCCATCGATGGACAAGGTCAGCAAAGATGGTGCGACAGGTCCTATACATAGAATTCCTATCCGGCCAAGAGTTATCAAGTACTTCATAACCAGCCTGGTCGAGGAAGATCAAATTGTATGCGAGTGGTACATGAATGGCCTGTTCTCTCAGGGGGCTATGCTGTTTGGAATGAAACCTATATCCGTGGTTGGAAATAAGGACATGGTTGAAACCATTCGGTCATACCTGGATCTGCTTCATGAGCATTTCAAGGGGAGGAAGACAAATGGAAGCAGTAAAGACGACGAGGACGAGGGAGACCAAGCTGACGTAGACGTGATTGTCGAAGGTTTAGACAAGGATGCTGCCGAACACATTCTTGAGAATCTGAGATTGAGGTGAGTTTACTTTGCTCTATCGGTGTTTCTCGACTCGCGAGTCGAGAAAACTCGTTTCCTTTCAATACCTTTTTCTTTTCATTCTCGACTTCATGAGTCGAAAAACTTCGTTCCTTCGGCGGATGTCATCATTTCAGGGAGTTCCATGTCAACGACTCCGGATCATTGTCATTGGATACCGGCGGTTCACGTCGCGAGGAGGAGAGTGCACTCCACAAAGACAATCCAGAGCAAGACACTGCTCACAGCCAGAAAGGACCCGAAAAGATAATGATCCCGCATTTGGATCCCGATGAACCGGAAATATGGTCAGAGCCAAACTCCAACTGGGATCCAGCTGGTCCCGCCAAGCTTGTAATATTTGACGTCAATGGAGTATTAGCTGCAGTATACCACGATAAAGACGTCCCCGAGATTAACACCTCGCAGATCCCGAGCGAATCGGAGCATAAAATAGTGTATCCGGGGCCTAGAGCTAAGGGAAATTATTGAATGGTGCATTGAACGGGGGATTCAAGTGGGCATATGGTCTTGTATGGCAAAGAAAAATATTGTCAATGTTCTTGGTGTTCTCGGCATTTCAGTTTTGAAGTTCAAGTTCGTTTGGGGAAGCGAAAGGGTCGAGCATGTGTCGGACCTCGATCCAGCCATCACAAAGGGGAAGCCTATAATGGTGAAAAGGCTGGACAGGGTTTATGAGCAATTCCAGGACTATGGCAAACACAACACGCTGATCATAGACGACTCCGCCTACAAGTGCTATCATAACGCCGCAAAAATACAATCATTGCTAAGCCATATCGACCAAGAATATGAGACGGATAGGTGGTTGTCCTTCGGACGTGTCCCGTCTTTTGGCGGAATCCTCTTTGCCATTCTTGTCGCCGATGTGATTAGGAACTATCCGAGCCTCACGGAACCCGATCCGAGAGCAAAGGCGATCATGAAAGCTATGGACGACAAATATTTTGGTGAACAAGAAGAGTGACCTCTGCTTTCAGATAGTCAAATTGTGTGAATATTGTAAACAAACGTGAAATGTATTGAACATTTTGTAATGAATATACTTGTATATTGAGTTTTCGATGCCTTTCTCGACTCACGAGTCGAGAAAGGCATGCTTGTCCTGTTGATGAGACCATTTGTATGTTTGATTGTGTGACTGGATGCAGCCACAATGTATTATGATGATGCTTCTACGTTGCGTTTCCTGGGCCTTTCTCGGCTCGCGAGTCGAAAGGCACCGTTGTACTTTCACTTTTATGGGCCTTTCTCGACTCGCGAAGTCGAAAGACACTACTTCCCACGCCATTGGATGCGGTTGTATGGAATGAATGTTCTCCATTGTAATTTGATTTCAACATTCTTTTCTTCGTTTTGACTAATGGCACCGTAATTGTTAATCATACTCTCCTTGCTCCGGTGGTTCGTGCACGATCCGACACCAAAACCAATTCCGCGGGCATCACAGAGACCGCTCCAGCGGCACAGATCCAGCTCAAGGCGGAAGAAATACCGCTCGCACGATCCCGGTCCACGCTACACTCTTGCCCGCCTTTGGGATAAGGTTGCTCGGGGAATTCAGAGGTTGCTCGCTACACCACAGGGATAAAGAACAGCGAAGAACAAAGAGAAAGTCCAGGAAGCTCAAAGCATCTTGCAAGCATTGCATAACATCCACGGAGGTTGGGGAAGGAGCATATTCGATGGAAGGTCATGGGGGGCGCGAGTGGAGAAGTCGGGTGGACAGTCACCGTAGCTCTAGAGGCACCTCCACGTGAGGCATTCCACACCCTTCAGGTTGCCCCCCAAGGCTTACGATCGGGCGTGAAGAAGCGCCAGCTAGTTAATCCCCTAAGGTGGACCACCTCACGAAGATGATGTAATCAGTAGTGACAAAGAAGACCACCATGGTCTCTGCGTCCGATGTAAAAATACATTGTACTGTTCAATTTATTAATAAAAATTCTTTTTCAACTAGATCTTTGGTTTCAAACTTTAATGAATTTCCTTTGTTTTGATTGCATTGTTCTTGTTCTCGACTTCGCTAACCCGAGAAAACTGCAGCAAAGCTTGAATGCACGAGTTTTATTCAAAAATTCAATTAAGGATAGTTTTCGGGTCGGGGTGCTCCTTTTTGTGTAAATTAACAGGGTTCCGGAAAAAAGTGGGAATGGAATGAGTCCCACTTTAATTAAATACGACTTTCTAGTTACCGGAAGAAAACACCTAAATCCTCAAGCAAGTTTAAATACAACATCGATCGGGGCAAATATAAATAAAAATATAAACAAAAATCGAAGAAAAACCTTTGATTTGCTTGGGATGGAACTCGAGGAATCGCATTTAGCGCCATAGCTACATCGTTTCATAGTGTAATCATGCAAGTAGAGTGTCTTTGTTTGCACAGAACAATGCTCTAGCCCCCATGATTTTCAAAAATAGCAAAAAGCATAAGGGTTTCATGTTCGAACCATTTGAATACGACAGACTGCCAGCAAGCACGTAGGCTCCCACCCAGCCGTTATTTCAGCCGTTAAGCATTTCCCCTTTAATTTTATTATGCTGCAAATAAAAACTAAGCAAGGAATCATTTCAAATATTTCTAGCATTTGATACATTTGATACATTGTGAGATAATGCATTCGATTTCTCAAACACTTCATGAGTAGTGACCTTTCTGCAAAAAATCTTGCGGCTCTTACATTAGCTCCTTAACATTGCTATAAATAGCTTCACAATATCTTGCAACCATTCCACCTCATATTATTCTAAAGATGTTAAGATGATATATAACAAAGGCATTTTATTGATACGAATATCATGTGTGTATACTATAATATGACATTAACAGTTGATAAAAAAACAAGATGTATTTCTTCTAAGCTCTCAGATCTAGCGTACATATCAACAAGGGTATTGCCACTGACTCTTGAAGTTAAGGTCATGAGTATGATGCAAAAAATTAGGAATCAAACTCAATGTTGTCTAGCTATAATATAATTTTATGGATTGATTGTTCCATTGTCTCCAATTAGAGAATAGTTTGGCTCAAATGACCCTTATTCAAAACCTCCACATATCTCACATTGCCAACGGTTCAATTAATGGAAGTCACACATCAAAATCGTTTACTAACTTGAACTTATTTGGTTCAACTTTTTGTTGCATCTCAAGAAAATGTTGAGCTGCTTTATTGCCATTTCCCTACTGGACATAGCCGACAATGATCATTGTCCAAGTTGTCACATTTTTATGATTCATATGTCTAGTAGCATCTGCAAATGGCTAACGATACTCACTGGGCATTCTTATAGCTTTATTCAATAAAGGAAGTTCTGCTTAGAACTTACCTTTCTAGAGAAATATAATTCGCAATTCTTCCCCAAACACCTGTGCGCCAGATCATAACTAGAACTTCGCAAGTCACGGAAATAAATCGATAGTCATTGCTTCCCTTAAGCATCTTTTTTATGCAAAGACCTTGCCCAACCTGACCAACAAAATAAATAAAAGTAAGAAATGTGTATGGCCAAGGTGCATGCCCCAAGTCTAACTGGCCTACTGTTTAAACTTTGCTCATATATGGCACACTTGGCGGTGGTACGAGTCCTCACATGTTTGTGGTGGTTCCTCTCATTGCAAGTGCACTTGATCACCTAGAGGAAGGTAAGAGGGAGAGTGATTTGAGTATTTCTTTTGAAGCCCCCTAGAATATTTTGTATTTTTCCATGGTGGAGGTATAAGGCCCTCCATGTATGTGATTCTTAGTTATGTTTTTTTTTTTTTTAGGGCAATTTATAAAAGCACCTTGTATCTAAACTTTCACAAATTATGGAAATGCCCCTATGTCTACCTATTTTCAAAAATACCCTTCATAGCCACACGAAACTTCAAGCTCAATGGAGACGCATCTGTCACTCACCTTATAACGAGAAGCCTGTCAAAGATGGCTCGAATGCAAAGTAAGCACCAGGGATATTTGCCCTCTAATGCAAATATGAAAAAATTGCCATGCATCAGCCAGTCTTATCTCTTTATAGTCTTATCTCTTTATCGTTCAAAGTTCCAATATATCTTCTCTTCTGCAAGTATTGATCAGAATTATGTTATCTTTTCAAACAATGTCAAAGTTACTTTATTCAAGCATTGCACACCTGACCTTCATATCACTTCTTGATAGAAGATGGATGCCATAGCCAGAGCTTGGTTCTCTGTTAAAAAACAGGGGATAAAAGATCAGTGGAAAACAAAGGAATGAAAAGCAGGGTAAAAATTAAGGACTAATATGTAGCAAAATAACAGGGGGATATAGATATAATTCTTGAAATCATAGACCATATCCCTAAAACAATTCAATGGGTTATTATAAAAAAAACATAGATTTAAATAAAAAATAGTCACATTAGCTCACATGGATTGGTTAAAAATAGTCTTATTAGGACATTGAGTTATTTTGGTAGAGGTTCGCTTTTAAACCGGTATAGGGCTAAATTTTAAATTTCTTAAAATCATAAGGCCCCCAATCATAATTGAGCATAATCGAAACGAGAGGTGTCCAGAGGTCTGCAACATATCTGATCATATATCCGGATTGACAGATCCGACGACTGTGGTAGTCCAAGGTGCACCTCGTTTAGAATATGTAGCATTCGACAGGTTAGTAGGATCAATTTTCTATATTGTAGAGATGCAATCGCCCATATATAATTAATTTTGATCTTTGCAAAGGGGGGAATCGCCCATCATATGATTAATTTATGGATATTGTGAAAAGGGATTAGCCCATTGATGATTTTTAAACATATACATTAGCAAATAAATCGCCCAAAATAAAAGTTTTTAAGGTGATAACTTATCCCGGTATCACCATTGCAATTCGAAATTAGGGCTTTTGGAATCGAATTATGGCTTCTGGAATTAGGTGGTCTCGGATTAGGCTTCTCAGAAATGGGCAGCAAAGATTCCGTAGCTTCAGTCCTAAGTTTCGCAGGATTTTGAGCCATTGATTGCGTTCTGATAGCATCGAGCACTGACTCCGAAAAGTTTGAGATTGGAAGCCAAGAATTGTAGCACCGTTTATGATCTTTAAGAGTTTTCTGGGGGCTCATTGTGGGCTTCCCTTAAGAACCCAACAAGCATTACTGTATTTTTCTTTCATGTTTATTCTACCAAGTTGCATGCAGATGTTAAGAAGACACATATATTTTTGAAGGAAGCTATAGAATATGAGGTCATTGCTTGTTTGCAGATGTTAAATTGATGGTAAAAGCTCCAAGGCAGAAGCAGCACGCAGAGTCTTGTAAAGAATAACAGGTTAGTATTAGTTATTTATTATTTGTGCTAATTCTTCAACCTGTTTAGCACTTAACCATGCCATTGATCGAAAGGAAACATAAAGCACAGAGTTTGGTTCTTGTGTATCAAGCCATTGCAGACATTTCTTACCTTCAATGGATAAATTGTCTTTATAATCTTGTAGCCCTAAAAATGCAGGAGGTAACAATGGTCCTACAAGCAAGAAGTTAGGACCCTTGATGAGTTTTCCTCTCATTATCGTCACATATTGTGGTTCTAGCTTTCAAATGTGCTTTGAAGAACAAATTTTGTCTGTCATAGTTTCTGGCAGCCATCACTGAGTAATGGGATGATCAGTAAAGTAAGAAATAGAGAGACCTGTTGGTTGGAGCGGCAATCCAGGAATAATCAATACCTATCAGATGAATAGTAGAGTCTCTTGTCTTCAAAGGACAAATCAAAGAATTGATGCACTCCTTGCATCATTCTGCTGACACATGATTAATAACCTGCAAACACATAATACATTAAAGACCAATACTTAGACCATGTTTATGTGAAACTGAGGGATTCACCTGGAAGAAACCCCATGTTCCACAAGCCTCTCCAATTGCTTATACAGCGGCAGAATGGTCTGAAGTATGAAGTCTTGCAAGATCAATAATTGGAACTTGAGGAGTGTTAGAGGATTCTACTATGCCCTCAATTGTATGCTTATCTTTGTGGTGGTTTGCTTATATAGGCTTTAAACCAAGCTTTGAGTGACACGTTCAAGGCAACACATTTCTACAGGATTATGCAACATGGCTTAGTAGATATGCTTCTCAGATAATTGTATAATATCATTAGTCAGGCAATGTATTATGTCATTCACTGTGCAAAGGTATCGATGCTAGTTTCTGTGTTTATAAGAAACATATCAGGTTCATATCAATTGGTTGTCCTTGAAATGCCTTAGCTGACATTGGATGTAATTGTTGATAATGGATGTCCCACTTTCCATGACGGGATTTATCAGAAACTTGTAAACCGGTAATAACTTCATAGAGTATTTGTCTGGAATAATTTACCAGGTTCATTTTATGGCCTGCATTGATGCAAATCTTTCTGGTGCATGTCCATGTATATCTGCAAACAAAACAGGAGCAATAAATATACTGTATGAGATAAATATTCGTATGTAAGAACATTTTTTTTAGAAAGAGAATCAAGAACAGACTGAACGCTAGATGGTGTAAGAAGATTTGTTTATTAAGATGTAAAATATTTATTGTTCTTTTGGACTTACAATATGCAATCTTCAGGCTTGTTATAGAGAAAGAAATTAGGAGCATGGCAATTGAAACAATGCAAACCTCCAAGGCAAAAGCAGCATGCAACAACATATATGGATTCATGAAAATCGACGGTAAACCCAACGGAAGAATACAATGGATTTTCTATGAGATATGGCATACATTCTTAGGGCTCAGATCACCGAATAAGGTCAGACATGAAACCAGCCGCAACAGATTGGATGAGAATTTGGATACAACCATAAGGTTGTATAAGACCAGCTACAGAGTCGATACCTTTCCATATGACAGGGCATTTGAATTATGGAAGTCTGCATGTACAAGAAGAGGCATAAAAAACGTTTATCCAGAAGGCACAACAACAATTGGTACATCATCATCAGAGAAAACAATTGGTGTGGAAGACATTGGGGTGATATTTCATGTGACGCCAATTTTGGCAAGTACAACGAAAAGTAAGTTGTCTATTCAACCAATAAGCTTCGATAATGAGTATTTTATAGTTTGTATTGAACTTGTGGTTTATAGTTTGTATTGTATGTGTGGAAAAATGTAAGGCAACAAAACAAAAAACTTGTAGTGTAAATTAAATTGTCCATCAAAATAAGCATAAGATTTTCATTTTAAAAAAATCGCCCATATGTAACTTAATAAATTTTTTATTATAAGAAAATCGCCCACACATTAATTAATAAAAATATTATTATATTAAAAAATCGCCCATAGTTAACAAAATAAAATATACTAGGTGCCCATAATTTTTACCCTGATGAAAAGGCAAAATGTTAAGAACTAATGGAATGCAGGAGGAACGTTGTTGCTTGCGAAATTCTTTAACTCCATCTTTAAACTCCATTGAGCGATCCCTTGAATTTGTGCAAAACCAGAGAAGTGAACTGGAAGCATAAAGAGTTCCAAAATAGCAAGCGATACGTAGAATCAAACCTTCTCAACAGAGAAATAACTCATCACAAATAAATAACTCAATCCAAATGCTACAAAAAGAAATGGGGCAATTCATAGCCATGGCCGGAGACTATAATCTAAAACCTGGGAAGAGTGGACTGAGCAAACCTGGGAAGAGTGGACTGAACTTACCTGGGAAGACCCAATGGAATGGCTTCCCAAAGATTGAACTTGCAAATGAAAATGTTCACGAATGGCTACTTAGGAATCGAAACCCCGCAAAATGAAAATGGTATTCGAGAAGCAAAGGGAGGGTTGTAATAGATCAAATAAGAGTTCAAAGGATCTTAGATGCCATCACCAAGATAAAGGCCATTGTTGAACCCGAAACCGTAATGTTTAGTTCATTCCATTCCGAAAGTTTAAGATGATAAGAACCTTACCTGGTTTGTGTTGATCGCAGGATTCTGCCATAGCCCATCTTTGTGCATCAGACGCCATAGCTCAAAATGGAGATCCTTAAATAAAACACTCTAAAGTCGTATTTAATTAAAGTGGGACAAATCTTGAATTTTGGGACTCGGACTGAAAATGGGACTCACACACCATAAAAGAAATTTCTGAATTGATTGCTTGAATAGAATTACACATGACACACATAGAATTGGGTTACTTGTTTTCCTCATAAATTTTACAAACCACTAGTTGAGATAGTTTTCAAACTTCTCAATATTATGTGCCCTCATACAATGATATAGCATGGAGGTTGCTCATGGCCTTGTCCATCTCCCTTCTTGGGATCTTGTGTGTGTTGTCCTTTGCAACGTGAGAACTTGGATATGACCATACCACACACTCCACCAATTCCCTCCTTTGAGGGTCAGCATAATTTGCCCTCCACTTCTTCTCCCAGCAGTCAGTGTATTGCTCCTTCAAGTTGCCCTTCTTGTGTCTCCCAATGGGCTCCCAATATTGAATTTGGAATCCAGACGCAACTCCTCTCCATCGTGCATAGTGGTGGTTACATCGAGAGAGTGCCACCCCTAACCATATTGGATAGGTCCTCATCATCGCCTTTACTAGCACAAAGTATCCTTCCTTGATGTCCTCAAAGGGATCCCACTCGGGAAGATCAAACCACTTCGGCTTTGAGGCCTTACTTCCCACAAACCACTTGGAACCCTTTGTTGGGACCCAAGTGAGCATTCTTAGACGTGCTTGCACCTTGAGAACCCTCCCATCTTGACTCTGGCAAGAACCCGTCTCTTAGCTCCCTCCCACATGGCTGTTCAGTTTCCAAGCATGTCACAACTTTCTCCCAGTACTTGATTAGGGAGTCCATTTGATTTTTCTTAAGAGTGGAGGTGTGCTTTCCATTTCGAACATCATCCCAGTGTGTTATGTAATCCTTGATGCCCTTCACCGCTTGGCTAGAGTCTTTGGACTGCCTTGAAGGGAGGTAGTGGTTTTGGTTGCCCTTTAGGAATGAGAACTTCACCAGCAGCACCCCTTTGCCACAACTCGATACCTTGTACAGGCATCCACAACTTGTCACCTGGTCTCCACTTATATTGCATGATTGGTATTCCATCCCTAACCCAAAACTTGAACTGAAGTGGCTTTGTGTGTCCTGTCAAACCGGTCCTTACCATCTAGCAAGTATCCTTCTACAAATGATTTCCAATCTGCAACCTCATCCATCAAGAAAGCCATTGGGTTGGGGTCAATGCAGCTCTCAAACACATCCATTAGTTCAGGGAGAGTGGTCACGTTTTCTCTCTTGAGCTTGGTGGAGAAAGTTCCAAAGAATCCATCTATATCATCATGCGTATGCCCAACCATCATGAATCCCACTTTCACAACTTTGAATACTCCCACTTGTCCAAGTATGACATTGCCCCAAACATCCATCTATTCTTGTTTTCTTTCCAACAAATTGTCCAACCGAACACATAGCTCCTCAGTGATTTTTCAAGTAAGGGGAAATCATCCCAAGTCCTCCTTGATTCACTAGACACCTTGGATGTGAGCTTTTTATCCGCCTTTGGTAACAAAGCGGTTGATCATCCATCAAAGCCTCAAAAATGGGTCTTTGAAGGGAATACCTCCTCCCTTCTATCGATCCTTTCTCTAGTGTTCTCGTGCACTTGAAAATAGAGCTCACATGGAAGTTTGGATCATCTCTCCATAGATCAAGCACAAAATGACCATATGTTCCAGTTCCATGATCATGTGTTAATACACCCGCCGACTTACTTTCATCCGAAAAGCGTTTTGACAACGCTTGGGTAAAGGATCTAGCTTTGGCAAGAAAGTCTTGTGTTGGTCCATCTTATCATGAATTATACACAAAAATTTGTCCGGGCCGCATCTCGAAAAATGTTCTCCACCGCCAATACAACCGCCTACATGATATTTGGTCCCTTTGGTGATCTCGCAAATTGCTCCCTAATTGCCATTCTTTCTTTCTCTATTGCAGTTGATGCAAGTGTATCCTTGAGTTGAATGCAAGTGTTGCACTTTGAGAATGGCATGTGTTGTAGGACACTCACGTCCGAGAAGTGAGTGCTCCATAACTTACTTGAAATGTGATTGAGAAAGAGGCCTACCTCCGGTGGTTTCTAGGATGGAGTTGACCTCCTTAAGGCACTCCTTCGGATATAGTGTTGTGGCAACACTTTTTGCACCACTCGCGCACCGTGCTCGCTCACCTTCGACTTGTGAGGCATAGATTGAGACATGTATCTCACAAAGCTCTCAAGACCGCAATGGCCTTTAGAGTATTTGCTCTAGTTTTCAAAGTGAGTGCATTACCATGTTGGAACAAAGTGTGCCCTTTTCTAACCTCGCTCCCCAAGATCGTAAAATGAAGACTTGCTCACCCCAAGAATCCATCTCAATGCTCTCATACATACCTTCATGCCCCTCAATTGATATATAGTAGCCGATCTGTGTTTTTCATCATAGCTGGAATTCCTACACAAGGAGTAAATGAAATTAATCCTATCTTTTGAAGTTGTCCCAATGTATTGGGACCTTATCTCGCACGAGGTCATCCACATTGTATCGCATCTGCGCAATCTAGGTTGCAACACTCTTGTCCCCTAATTGCCTCCAGGTTTTCTTTGGTTGGTGCCATACTTTCCATCCTTTCTAAATATTTGTCACTTCTAGGCCTCTTGGGCACCTTTGGGTCCTTTTTATGAAAGACATAGCGCCTCTTCCTTGTGATCAAAGGATGCTCATCGACCACCAAATCTTCCACATGGCCTTGGGTGGGCCTTGGGGTGTGTAGTTCAAGAGGGCAATCTAGAGTATCACCATTCTTGTGTGTAATATATCTAATTGGCCATCTCAACCGAGCTTGGGACTCCAAAGAGCCACGAGCACACAATGCAATCACTAGAGCTTCCCCTGGGACATGATTGTATCAACTTCGATAAGAAGCTTCACAATGCCAACTCCAAGATGTTCATCTCCCACCTCTCATCATTCACACTATCAAATGGATCAACCTAGCAGTTATTATACCCTCTCTCAAATACTGGTTCTGTTGCAAGGGTGCAACAAAAGGCAACCCATCTTCCTCCATTGGAGCCTAGGGCAATGGCCTCCTTTGGACTTCCCTGGCTCCATTTTACTCATCTCACATGTTCCCTGAATGAAAAAGCTCACATTAAAACCATATAGCCCCAAACACCACAAATATGACCATATGAACCATATAAAACCATACAAACATATTAAATATAATCATATTAAATCATACAACCATATTAACTAAAATCATACAACCATATTAACTAAAATCATATAACCATATTAAAGCATACAACCACACTCATTCTAAACCATATGTAAACATTGTAAACATATATAACCATTGAAACTATTCAACCATTGAAACCTTATTAAATACATAAGATAACATATATAAACATATAACCTACCCTTTCATATCTTGTCATGTCCACGTGGCGCTCTTCGAGGGGCTGAAAACCGGGCCATGTCGAAATCCGCAGACCGCCACGCCATGGAGGGCATGGCCCACACGTGACAATGGTTTTATTATTGCACTTTTGACGAGGGTTAGGGTGCGGCCACAATTAATCGCACCCTCTTCCTCTCCCCCGACCATTCTTCCTCCTCTGTTTTCTCTGATCACTCATCCTCCCCTGTTTCCTTAGGCGCCCGCTTTTGCGATCAGCGATCGATCCCGAGGCAAGCGATTCAAGGCCATCTTATGACAGCGGCGGCTTGGTCGACGGATCGGGGCGGCTTCCAGCCAAAGTTCAGCCTAGCGATTCATTGTTCGAGGGCATTACCGCTCGAACAATGAATGAGGCCCTTTTATCTTTGCTTTTAGTTTTACGTAAGTCCTTTAGTGCATTTTTTACTTATATTACATTGTTAGAGGCTCTTATTGATCCCCGATACAATTTACGGCAGAAATCCTTATTCACGCTTTGCCAACGACTATACCCACATGGAAGCGAACTCGGAAGCCTCCTCCTCATCCGACAAATCTTCGGGTATGTTTTGTAATATCATACCCTTTTTTATCTCATTTCTCATCTCTTTTTCTCCCAATGTTCTCAATGTACTGTTCTCCATCTGTTTTCTGTTTTCTCATTGATCTCACTAATCTCACGTTTTTCTCTGTTTTTCCCTTTGTATTGTTTTTTTTTTTGTTATCTTTTTCTTGCTTGTGGTTGAATTGAATACATTGTGCGGGCACAAGTGAGAATAGTGGTTAGAGTAGTAGCAAGCAACCGAGATAGAAATCATCGAGACTCAGTGTTAGGAACTAAGATATTGAGCATTAACATAACATAACTAGGAATGTCTTTCTCCCGCCAAGAACTAAGAATAGGAATTGCTTCCACGGAATCTCCATTTCTAACTCACGGCAAATCCACTGCAGGGAGACATGCGAGAAGGGAGTGGCGAGTTGGGAATACTTCAGCTTACCAAGCGATCCGGGGAAGTGTGAGGCCTTCTTCTGCCGACTTCCTTGTCGAGAACTTCCCGACTTCCTCGAGGCGAGAAGAGGAGTGTACACTCTGGACTTGTTGGCCAGTGAGGGATTCTCGACTCGCGATCCGGATTACACAGACTACCCAATGTCTTCACATTCTTTAGAACCCTGCTGCAGCCTTCTCGACTCGTGAGTCGAGAATGTGATCTACCAATGGCTCTTTGTGCGATGTGGTGCCTCCACCCGGTCGAGCCACTCTCGCCGAACCATGCTCATGAATATTGCGAAGAGGGGTAGCTCGCGGCGGGTGGAGGCCTCGGCGACTAACCCGCGAGTTGCTGGCGCTTTTCTCCGACTTCGTGAGTCGAAAAACGCAGCTCTAGTGCACTCTAGAGCTGGCTGCCCGCGCAGATCTTAACCACTCTCTATCTTCCTCGGACATTGCGAAGAAGTGGTTTTCACCGCGCGCCAATCTAGCAACCAATTCTCACATTATTGTGGTGGCGGTGGCCTCTACCCAATCAAAGGCCCGTCTCCCATTCAACCATCTTGGAATATTGCGAAGGGGGATGGGCTGCGATTGGTGGAGGCCCTCGGCGGTAACCTGAAGGTGCTACCATTCTCGACTTCGTGAGGTGAGAAAAGCGGCCAGGCTAATCACATTCTAGACTTGCTGAGCGATCTTAACAACTCTCCTTCTATCTTCCTCCGGACATTGCGAAGGGAAGTTGTTTTTTATTTGTCTGCGGGCTCCTAACAACCTGAAAACCCGCGAATTCTCGTATGCATTCTCGGCTTCGTGAGTGGGAATGCCTTACTAACCGGCACTCCATGTGTACCATCGGGAGTTCTCGATGGCTAGGCATTCTCGACTTCGCGAGTCAGAAATAGACAAAGCCAACTCTACCGCAGGGAAAACCATAGAGCTTTCTGCGCCTGCGCTCGCGCGAGTCGGGAATGCCTTAACCAACAAGGCACTCGGGTGTTATTACTAACGGAGTTACGGATGGCCAAAGCATTCTCGACTTGCGGAGATCGAAAAGAATAACGAACGAAGCGATAACAGTCGCATTCTCGACTCGCAAATTAGAATCCTTAACAGCAGCCAATTCTCACATGTATGGTAGCGGTGGCCTCGACTCCGGTCAGAGTCACTCTCCTTCTAACCATCTTCGTCGAGTATTGGAAGGGGGGAGGGGCTCGGTTGGGTGGAGGCCTCTACAACTAACCACAGGGAAACCACGCAGAGAGGAAGCCAAGGCTTGCATTCTCTACAAGTCTTGCACTTTCTATTCTCCCTTTTTTTAGTTCCAAGTGTCTCTAGCACATGCGAGCCACTCTCCTTCGAACCATCTTCCTCGAATTGCGAAAAGGAGTGGTTCTGACGAGGTGGAGGCCCCCTCCGACTAACTACAAGAGGATGCATTTGAACCCAAGATCTCCGGCCTTAGTCCTAGCACGATCTATGTACAACATTCCAAGTAAATATCCATGAAAAAACACACCTAAAATGGGCTGTTCTTTACCCCGATCCATTGTTTTTCTTTGCCGAGCATCTCTCAACCCGGAGAGTAAATCATCTCGAAGCTGAAAATGCTGGACAAGGAAACGATGAATCCGTCGAGCTTATCGGCTAGTTCCATTATTTAAACACATACGGCATGTTCTACAAAGCGAAAATAACATAGGCATCTCCGAAACTCACCTCTTCACGCAGTAATTCCTTGGGCCATTTGTATCACGGATCCCAAGACCTCACCTAGAGTCTTTGCTTCTTCATTTTTCTCTTCAAGAGTGTATTAAGCATCTAATACTTGTATCATCTGCGATTCACTCAGTATCCCCATTCCATGGCGCCCGCAGATGTAGAGTTCCGGTGTCCGGCAGCTCCTCTCGCTTCCTACCTTAGCTCCGTGCTCATCGATCAAATCAATCTGCTTGCAATAGGGCCTTGGTCGGGGAAAAACACATATGCAAGGCGCTTGCCCGGCTACTGCCGTCAAAAGTACGGCGCCATTCGGTAAGTCGCTAACGATCGATGCTCCCCTCGAACTTCGAGGTCCCCAATGCCGCGGGAAGATAAACTTCGCTCAGCTCACTTAGTCCCTTGATGTGATTAAATTTCCGAAATAATGTTTGGGCGGGCTAAAAGCCGTCTGCTTTGTACCCTTAGCCCTTCTTTTCATAAATGATTGCATGTCCTTAACTTCAAATTAAAGAACACGCCCGATCTTTTTTACATGCAGTCCTAAAACTCACAAACGCGGGAGGAGACTTAATTTCTGAGAGGGGTCCTAAGAGGATGAGAGGGCATAAAGACATGACTTCCGTCCAAGAAGCGAGGCGCGGGAGGGGATGCTTCTACCGGCTGGCAGCAAAAGAAGAAGAAGACAACACCCTGTGAGCTCGAGGTTTTTCTTTAGCTCAATACCTTAATCGATCCATCCTTTCTTCTTGCGGCATTCACCTCGGACTCACCGGTGATCAGCGGCGAACTCCATTCTTCACCTTCGAGGGACTGGAGACAGGAGCTTCTTGAGACAAAGAAGCCAGATTCTGGTGGTATGTCGAGGTATCGACAAGTGGGAAGGAGAAAGATCTGTTTCTACACCAAAGGGACAAGAAGAGCTCCCGAGACAAGTACAAGAAAATCGGTGTTGTGCTCTCGTCTGCGCCCGATTCAAAGCATTTAACACTACATGTCGAGGACCCGCCCGGAAGAGTAAGTTCTATCACACCAAAAATTAGTAGTTGCAAATTATTCTCACTCTTCCATGAGCAAGGCTAAGGAACCCCGAAAAAGGCAACCTTTAAATTGTCGGAACCTTGGGTGGAAGGATGCGGAAGGGATGAAGGAGGCCTGAACCCTAACATCCGAGGAGCTTGGTATGGAGATTTCGAGTCCCGGGAAAAACTGTTCAATCTGAGGGAGCTTCACTTCTCTTTGTCTTTGAAGACTCTACAACACTCTGCGATTGGGGAATGAAGTTGTGGTTCATACACAAAAAGTCCACCAAAAACAAAGATGGGGATGATGACACCACACGGGAGGAATCGGATGACGAAGGAGAGCGAAGATATGGTCGAGTCCCCACCTGGATGAAGATGATCGGATCAGGATTTCCGAGAGAGGGGCATGTAAAATGGGCGTCTAGCTTCGGTGATATCCGTTGGGAATATCACACAAACTGGCTTCCGGACATTAGGCGGTGAAGGTTTGCCCCGCGGAGATGCCGTCTTGTTCAACCACGAAGGAATTTAATCCGGCACACATGTTCGAGATTGAACTCGATGGTGCGACATCATTGCCGAATCCAATGCTGCGGATGTCATACCTTTTAACCAATCGGCCAATTGAAATTTCTTGTTCAAATTTGGAAATCCGGTAGGAAGATCACGAAGGGAAAAAGCGTCCGGTTACGGGTTGTAGGCAGTCAGCATTGATGGGGCGTAAGTATTGCGAGCCGGAGAAGGAGGTGCATAAAGGATCAAGGGTAGATATGCCAGCGAGAGTCTGCGAGTTCTTTTCGGCGGAGGCGCCCGACAACGGCCGGCGGCGATTAGCCAATCGCCGAGAACACAATAGCGGCGAGTGCCCGGCTTCGTAAGGTAAATAACTCTCAGAATCTTTCCATTCGACTTCGCGAGTGAAAAGCCCTACCATCTAACATTTTCCGATTATCAACGGGGTTTCGACTTCGCGTCGAAAGCCGAGGTAACCTGAAAAATCAAAGGATGTAGAGCTTTCTTTCGACTTCGTCGAAAACCGAATAAGTAAAGAAAATTAGACGTTCAAAGGGACTTTCGACTTCGCGAGTCGAAAAGCCCTATCTAACATTTTCCGTTATCAGGGTATCTCGACTTCGAGTCGAAAGCCGTAACCGAGAAAATTAAAGGATCGCGAGCTTTCATTCGCGAGTCGAGAAAACCGAATAAGTAAAAAGAAAATTAGGCGTTCAAGGGACTTTCACTTCGCTTGGTCGAAAAACCCGAACTACTATTCTTGTTTATTGCGGTGTTTGTAGATGCTTTCATGCTTTCGACATTGGTGCATTGGTGAATCAGCCCTTATCGACGGATCATACTGCGCTAGGCAACGATTGGAAAGCATTGGGTTGTCTCGGCGTCCTAAAGGAAACAGGGCTCCCTGGATAAGTGGAAGACCTTTGAGAAACTATGCGGATATGTTCTGGCTGGAGGGACGAGGGAAGATGATGAGGGAGAGGAAGAAGAGGAGAAGAAGAAGAGAACACCAAGGAAAGGCAGGGGAGTCTCTCGGACCAATATGACCTCATTCTTAGCGAATCGAGGCGGTCCCGGAGAAATGGACTGAGATATGGGCTCAATGGACAAGAGGCAAAAAGGAAGGACGGCAATGGAGAATTTCCATCCGGCGGACCCCAAGTTGTTTGACAAGGGTTCATGAAGAGGATCTGAGGGGGCCTCCCGCGGACCTACAAAAATCTTTATGCCACGATCCTAAAAGCGGAGTTCGTTAGAAGAAGGCATCCGGAGTTAGAAAGCATCCGCGGGAGTTACGCAGCGTTGCATCTAATGAATACCATGACTTTGATTTTTACAAGGAAAAGGCTGCCCTTGATGAGGAAGACATGAAGGAATTGATCGTCTATGTCAACCCTACATCAACACCGAAAATTGAAGCGTAGCGTCAAAACCCTTCCTTTCCACGAGCGTGCTATGGCAATTCCCCGAAGAGGAAGCTTGGATTGGGGTGGTCCCATTTAAAGCCCGGCGATAGCTCCCCATTTCAGTAACTTTGGGACACAAGGGATTTGGTGGTGAGGCGGCACTGGACCGGTGGCACTATTTGTCATCAATATGATCGAAGACCCCACCCTTTTATGACAAGTACATACGCCAATTGGTACAAGGCGTGTCTGGACATGACCGAGGCACGGATACTTTCGGTTTCCTTGTCTTTTGCATCTTAGGGCAATCGGACAATGCTTTGTCTCCCAATGGGCAAACCGATATTAACTTCACCAACAAGATCATGTACTCCATATCTGAACTTGATCATGAGTGTAGACTTGGCTTCGCCGAAGGCACCAAACTGCCAACATAGTTTTGGTTTTGATTTCAAGATCGGTACGTAGACCTGGATAAGTGGTGGTCTAGCGAGCATCATTATCTCGGCAAGTTCATGATCTCTCAAAGAGCGATGGAACCACGGAAGGGGGGGCAGATTTATGGAGGATGTTCCATCGATGGACAAGGTCGGCAAAAGATGGTCGCGACCGGGTCCTATACATAGAATTCCTATCCGCCAAGAGTTATCAAGTACTTCATAACCCGGCAATTCGAGGAAGATCAAATTGTATCGCGAGTGGTACATGAATGGCTTTGTTCTCTCGAGGGCTATCTTTGTTTGGAATGAAACCTATATCCGTGGTTGGAAATAAGGACATGGTTGAAACCATTCGGTCATACGGATGCGCTTCATGAGCATTTCAAGGGGAGGAAGACAAATGGAAGCGATAAAGGCAACGAGGGGCGAGGGAGACCAAGGCGGCGTAGGCGTGATTGTCGAAGGTTTGACAAGGATCTTTGCCGAACACATTCTTGAGAATCGAGATTGAGGGTGAGTTTACTTTGCTCTGCTCGGTGTTTCTCGACTTCGAGTCGAAAAACTTCGTTCCTTTCAATACCTTTTTCTTTTCATTCTCGACTCGCGAGTCGAAAAACTCGTTCCTTTCCTTTGGCGGATGTCATCATTTCGGGGAGTTCCATGTCAACGACTCGGATCATTGTCATTGGATACGGTGGTTCACGTCGCGAGGAGGAGAGTGCACTCCACAAAGACAATCGAGCAAGACACGCTCCGCGGCCCGAAAGGACCCGAAAAGATAATGATCCCCTGCATTTGGATCCCGATGAACCGGAAATATGGTCGAGCCAAACTCCAACTGGGATCGGTGGTCGCCAAGCTTGTAATATTTGGCGTCAATGGGTATTAGCTGCGGTATACCCACGATAAAGGCGTCCCCTAGATTAACACCTCGCGGATCCCGCGAGCGGAGCATAAAATAGTGTATCCGAGGCCTAGAGCTAAGGAAATTATTGAATGGTGCATTGAGCGGGGATTCAAGTGGGCATATGGTCTTGTGTGGCAAAAGAAAAATATTGTCAATGTTCTTGGTGTTCTCGGCATTTCAGTTTTGAAGTTCAAGTTAGTTTGGGGAAAGCGAAATTCGAGCATGTGTGGGACCTCGATCCGGCCATCACAAAGGGGAAGCCTATAATGGTGAAAATTTGGAAGGGTTTATGAGCAATTCGAGGACTATGGCAAACACAACACGCTGATCATAGGCGACTCCGCCTACAAGTGCTATCATAACGCGCAAAATACAATCATTGCTAAGCCATATCGACCTGAAGAATATGAGACCGGATAGGTGGTTGTCAACCGGTTGTGTCTGTCTTGGCGGAATCCTCTTTGCCATTCTTGTCGCCCGATGTGATTAGGAACTATCCAGAGCCTCACACGGAACCCGATCGAGAGAGCAAAGGCGATCATGAAAGCTATGGGCGACAAATATTTTGGTGAACAAGAAGAGTGACCTCTGCTTTTGAGATAGTCAAATTGTGTGAATATTGTAAACAAGCGTGAAATGTATTGAACATTTTGTAATGAATATACTTGTATATTGAGTTTTTGATGCCTTTCTCGACTCCAGTCGAGAAAGGCATGCTTGTCTGTTGATGAGACCATTTGTATGTTTTGATTGTGTGACCGGATGCAGCCACAATGTATTATGATGATGCTTCTACGTTGCGTTTCACTGGCCTTTCTCACCGCCCAGTCGAAAGCAATTATGCCCTTCACTTTTATGGGCCTTTCTCGACTGAAGTTTAGAAAGACACTACTTCCATTGGATGACGGTTGTATGGAATGAATGTTCTCCATTGTAATTTGATTTCAACATTCTTTTCTTAGATTTTGACTAATGGCAACGTAATTGTTAATCATACTCTCCTTGCTCCGTGGTTGGAGCACGGATCCGACACCCGGCCACGCATTCCGCTCGGGCATCACGAGACCGCTCTCCAGCGGTACGTGAGATCCCGCTCAAGGCGGAAGAAATACCGTTAAGCACGATCCCGAGTCCACGCTACACTCTTGCCCTACTTTGGGATAAGGTTGCCGGGAATTTGAGAGGTTGCTTTCGCTACACCTGAGGGATAAAGAAACGGTAAGAACAAAAAGAAAGTCCAGAAGCTCAAAGCATCTTGTAAGCATTGCATAACATCCCGCGGAGGTTGGGGAAGGAGCATATTTCGATGGAAGGTCATGGAGGGCGAGTGGAGAAGTCGGGTGGACCAATGGCCGGTAGCTCTAGAGGCACCTCCACGTGAGGCATTCCACACCCCTTCAGAGTTGCCCCCCAAGGCTTCGATTAAAGTGAAGAAGCTAGTTAATCCCCTAAGGTGGACCACCTCACGAAGATGATGTAATCGTAGTGGCAAGAAGACCACCATAGTCTCTGCGTCCAGATGTAAAATACATTGTACATTCAATTTATTAATAAAATTCTTTTCAACTAGATCTTTGGTTTCAAACTTTAATGAATTTCCTTTGTTTGAGGTTGCATTGTTCTTGTTCTCGACTAAGCTAACGCAGAAAATCTACAAAAGCTTGAATGCGAGTTTTATTCAAAAATTCAATTAAGGATAGTTTTCGGCCGGGGTGCTCCTTTTTGTGTAAATTAACGGCTTCCCCAAAAAGTGGGAATGGAATGAGTCCCACTTTAATTAAATACGACTTTCTAGTTCTGGGAAGAAAACACCTAAATCCTCAAGCAAGTTTAAATAACTGGGGGATAAGCATGTAAACAAAATCGTAAGAAAAACACGGATTTCTTGATGGGGCGAGGAATCGCATTTAATATATAGCTACATCGTTTCATAGTGTAATCATGCAAGTAGAGTGTCTTTGTTTACCGCAGAACAATGCTCTAGCCCCCATGATTTTCAAAAATAGCAAAAAGCATAAGGGGTTTCATGTTCGAACCATTTGAATACTATGGATGCATCGCAAGCACGTAGGGCTCCCACCCAAATTATTTTCACCATTAAGCATTTCCCTTTAATTTTATTATGTCGTAAATAAAAACTAAGCAAGGAATCATTTCAAATATTTCTAGCATTTGATACATTTGATACATTGTGAGATAATGCATTCGATTTCTCAAACACTTCATGAGTAGTGACCTTTACTGCAAAAAAATCTTATGGCTCTTACATTAGCTCCTTAACATTGCTATAAATAGCTTCACAATATCTTGCAAACATTCCACCTCATATTCGCTAAAGATGTTAAGATGATATATAACAAAGGCATTTTATTGATAATGAATATCATGTGTGTATACTATAATATGACATTAGCGATTGATAAAAACAAGATGTATTTCTTCTAAGCTCTCAGGATCTAGCGTACATATCAACAAGGGTATTGCCAACGACTCTTTGAAGTTAAGGTCATGAGTATGATGCAAAAAAATTAGGAATCAAACTCAATGTTGTCTAGCTATAATATAATTTTATGGATTGATTGTTCCATTGTCTCCAATTAGAGAATAGTTTGGCTCAAATGACCCTTATTCAAAACCTCCACATATCTCACATTGCCAAACGGTTCAATTAATGGAAGTCACACATCAAAATCGTTTACTAACTTGAACTTATTTGGTTCAACTTTTGTTTGCATCTCAAGAAAATGTTGAGTCGCTTTATTGCATTTCCCTCATCGACATAGCCGACAATGATCATTGTCCAAGTTGTCACATTTTTATGATTCATATGTCTAGTAGCATCTCGTAAATGGCTAACGATACCACCGGGCATTCTTATAGCTTTATTCAATAAAGGAAGTTCTCGCTTAGAACTTACCTTTCTAGAGAAATATAATTAGCAATTCTTCCCCAAACACCGTCGCCGGATCATAACTAGAACTTCGCAAGTCAATGGAAATAAATCGATAGTCATTGCTTCCCTTAAGCATCTTTTTTATGCAAAGACCTTGCCCAACCCGGACCAACAAAAATAAATAAAAGTAAGAAATGTGTATGGCCAAGGTGCATGCCCCAAGTCTAACCGGCCTCTTTGTTAAACTTTGCTCATATATGGCACACTTGGCGGTGGTGCGAGTCCTCACATGTTTGTGGTGGTTCCTCCATTGCAAGTGCACTTGATCACCTAGAGGAAGGTAAGAGGGAGAGTGATTTGAGTATTTCTTTTGAAGCCCCCTAGAATATTTTGTATTTTTCCATGGTGGAGGTATAAGGCCCTCCATGTATGTGATTCTTAGTTATGTTTTTTTTTTTTAGGGCAATTTATAAAAAGCACCTTGTATCTAAACTTTCACAAATTATGGAAATGCCCCTATGTCTACCTATTTTCAAAAATACCCTTCATAGCCACAACGAAACTTCAAGCTCAATGGAGACGATCACACTCACCTTATAACGAGAAGCTCACAAAGATGGCTCGAATGCAAAGTAAGCACCAGGGATATTTGCCCTCTAATGCAAATATGAAAAAATTGCCATGCATCAGCCAGTCTTATCTCTTTATAGTCTTATCTCTTTATCGTTCAAAGTTCCAATATATCTTCTCTTCTGCAAGTATTGATCAGAATTATGTTATCTTTTCAAACAATGTCAAAGTTACTTTATTCAAGCATTGCACACCTGACCTTCATATCACTTCTTGATAGAAGATGGATGCCATAGCGAGCTTGGTTCTCTGTTAAAAACAGGGATAAAAGATCGAAGGGAAAACAAAGGAATGAAAAGCAGGGTAAAAATTAAGGACGAATATGTAGCAAAATAACAGGGGGTTCCAGGGGGATTTGATATAGATATAATTCTTGAAATCATAGACCATATCCCTAAAACAATTCAATGGGTTATTATAAAAAAACATAGATTTAAGATAAAAATAGTCACATTAGCTCACCGGGTTAGATTGGTTAAAGTAGTCTTATTAGGACATTGAGTTATTTTGGTAGAGGTTGAATCCAGGTATTTCATATTCTAAAAGCTTAAAAGCTTTAAACCCATTATAGAGGCTCGATATACCATCAAAACCTTAGGCAAACTCAGATTCGACATCTTAAAATCATAGGCGTCCCAATCATAATTGAGCATAATCGAAACGAGAGGTGTCCGAGAGGCGCAACATCTTTCGGTCAGGCCGTTTGATTGATGAATCCGACGACGTAGTAGTCAAAGGTGCACCTTTTAGGAATATGTAGCATTCGGCAGGTTAGTAGGATCAATTTTCTATATTGTAGAGATGCAATCGCCCATATATAATTAATTTTGATCTTTGCAAAGGGGAATAAGCCCATCATATGATTAATTTATGGATATTGTGAAAAAGGATTAGCCCATTGATGATTTTTAAACATATACATTAGCAAATAAATCGCCCAAAATAATTAAAGTTTTTAAGGTGATAACTTATCCCGGTATCACCATTGCAATTCGAAATTAGGGCTTTTGGAATCGAATTATGGCTTCTGGAATTAGGTGGTCTCGGATTAGGCTTCTCGAAATGGGCAGCAAAGATTCCGTAGCTTCAAATCCTAAGTTTCGCATTTTTGAGCCATTGATTGCGTTCGATAGCATCGAGAGCACGACTCGAAAAGTTTGAGATTGGAAGCCAAGAATTGTAGCAATCGTTTATGATCTTTAAGAGTTTTCTGGGGGCTCATTGTGGGCTTCCCTTAAGAACCCAACAAGCATTACTGTATTTTTCTTTCATGTTTATTCTACCAAGTTGCATGCAGATGTTAAGAAGACACATATATTTTTGAAGGAAGCTATAGAATATGAGGTCATTGCTTGTTTGCGGATGTTAAATTGATGGTAAAAGCTCCAAGGCGTATAAAGACGCAGTCTTGTAAAGAATAACAGTTAGTATTAGTTATTTATTATTTGTGCTAATTCTTCAACCTGCTTAGCACTTAACCATGCCATTGATCGAAGGAAACATAAAGCCTGTAGTTTGGTTCTTGTGTATCAAGCCATTGCGCAGACATTTCTTACCTTCAATGGATAAATTGTCTTTATAATCTTGTAGCCCTAAAATGTAGGGAGGTAACAATGGTCCTACAAGCAAGAAGTTAGGACCCTTGATGAGTTTTCCTCTCATTATCGTCACATATTGTGGTTCTAGCTTTCAAATGTGCTTTGAAGAACAAATTTTGTCTCATAGTTTTAAGCAGCCATCAATGAAAGTAATGGGATGATCAAAAAGTAAGAAATAGAGAGACCTGTTGGTTGGAGCGGCAATCCAGAATAATCAATACCTATCGATGAATAGTAGAGTCTCTTGTCTTCAAAGGACAAATCAAAGAATTGATGCACTCCTTGCATCATTCACGACACATGATTAATAACCTGCAAACACATAATACATTAAAGACCAATACTTAGACCATGTTTATGTGGCCGAGGGATTCACTGAAGAAAACCCCATGTTCCACAAGCCTCTCCAATTGCTTATCTGTGGCCGTAATGGTCTCAAGTATGAAGTCTTGCAAGATCAATAATTGGAACTTGAGGAGTGTTAGAGGATTCTACTATGCCCTCAATTGTATGCTTATCTTTGTGGTGGTTTGCTTATATAGGCTTTAAACCAAGCTTTGAGTGACACGTTCAAGGCAACACATTTCTCTGAGGATTATGCAACATGGCTTAGTAGATATGCTTACGATATCTTTATATAATATCATTAGGCGTAAATGTATTATGTCATTCATCGTGCAAAGGTATCGATGCTAGTTTCGTGTTTATAAGAAACATATCGAGGTTCATATCAATTGGTTGTCCTTGAAATGCCTTTAGTGACATTGGATGTAATTGTTGATAATGGATGTCCCACTTTCCATGACGTGGATTCTTGTAAACTTGTAAACCGGTAATAACTTCATAGAGTATTTGTGCGGAATAATTTACTGGGTTCATTTTATGGCCCGCATTGATGCAAATCTTTACTTTGCATGTCCATGTATATCTCGCAAACAAAACAGAGCAATAAATATCTTGTATGAGATAAATATTAGGTATGTAAGAACATTTTTTAGAAAGAGAATCAAAACGGTGAACGCTAGATGGTGTAAGAAGATTTGTTTATTAAGATGTAAAATATTTATTGTTCTTTTGGACTTACAATATGCAATCTTCAGGCTTGTTATAGAGAAAGAAATTAGAGCATGGCAATTGAAACAATGCAAACCTCCAAGGCAAAAGCATGCAACAACATATATGGATTCATGAAAATCGACGGTAAACCCAACGGAAGAATACAATGGATTTTCTATGAGATATGGCATACATTCTTAGGGCTTTCGGATCGGTCGAATAAAGGGGCAGACATGAAACCAAACCAAATAAAATTGGATGAGAATTTGGATACAACCATAAGGTTGTATAAGACCAACTACATGCGATACCTTTCCATATGACAGGCATTTGAATTATGGAAGTCTCATGTACAAGAAGAGGCATAAAAACGTTTATCCGTAAGGCACAACAACAATTGGTACATCATCATCGAGAAAACAATTGGTGTGGAAGACATTGGGGGTGATATTTCATGTGACGCCAATTTTTGGCAAGTACAACGAAAGTAAGTTGTCTATTCAACCAATAAGCTTCGATAATGAGTATTTTATAGTTTGTATTGAACTTGTGGTTTATAGTTTGTATTGTATGTGTGGAAAAATGTAAGGCAACAAAACAAAAAACTTGTAGTGTAAATTAAATTGTCCATCAAAATAAGCATAAGATTTTCATTTTAAAAAAATCGCCCATATGTAACTTAATAAATTTTTTATTATAAGAAAATCGCCCACACATTAATTAATAAAAATATTATTATATTAAAAAATCGCCCATAGTTAACAAAATAAAATATACTAGGTGCCCATAATTTTTACCCTGATGAAAAGGCAAAATGTTAAGAACTAATGGAATGCAGGAGGAACGTTGTTGCTTGCGAAATTCTTTAACTCCATCTTTAAACTCCATTGAGCGATCCCTTGAATTTGTGCAAAACCAGAGAAGTGAACTGGAAGCATAAAGAGTTCCAAAATAGCAAGCGTCATTAGAATCAAACCTTCTCAACAGAGAAATAACTCATCACAAATAAATAACTCAATCCAAATGCTACAAAAAGAAATGGGGCAATTCATAGCCATGGCCGGAGACTATAATCTAAAACACGGGAAGAGTGGGTGAGAAAGCAAACACAGGAAGAGTGGACTGAACTTACAGGGAAGACCCAATGGAATGGCTTCCCAAAGATTGAACTTGCAAATGAAAATGTTCGCCGGAATGGCTACTTAGGAATCGAAACCTGCAAATGAAAATGGTATTCTGAGAAGCAAAGGGAGGGTTGTAATAGATCAAATAAGAGTTCAAAGGATCTTAGATGCCATCACCGATCTGATTAAGCCATTGTTGAACACGGAAACTGTAATGTTTAGTTCATTCCATTCCGAAAAGTTTAAGACAGAGATAAGAACCTTACGGTTTGTGTTGATCAAGCAGGATTACGCCATAGCCCATCTTTGTGCATCGGGCATGTAGCTCAAAATGGAGATCCTTAAATAAAACACTCTAAAGTCGTATTTAATTAAAGTGGGACAAATCTTGAATTTTGGGACTCGGACCGAAAATGGGACTCACACACCATAAAAGAAATTTCTGAATTGATTGCTTGAATAGAATTACACATGACACACATAGAATTGGGTTACTTGTTTTCCTCATAAATTTTACAAACCACTAGTTGAGATAGTTTTCAAACTTCTCAATATTATGTGCCCTCATACAATGATATAGCATGGAGGTTGCTCATGGCCTTGTCCATCTCCCTTCTTGGGATCTTGTGTGTGTTGTCCTTTGCAACGTGAGAACTTGGATATGACCATACCACACACTCCACCAATTCCCTCCTTTGAGGGTCAAGATAATTGCCCTCCACTTCTTCTCCCCAAAGCGATCGGTGTATTGCTCCTTCAAGTTGCCCTTCTTGTGTCTCCCAATGGGCTCCCAATATTGAATTTGGAATCCAGGACGCAACTCCTCTCCATCAGGCATAGTGGTGGTTACATCAGAGAGTGCCACCCCTAACCATATTGGACAGTCCTCATCATCAGGCCTTACTAGCACAAAGTATCCTTCCTTGATGTCCTCAAAGGGATCCCACTCAGGAAGATCAAACCACCACTTTGAGGCCTTACTTCCCACAAACCACTTGGAACCCTTGTTGGGACCCAAGTGAGCATTCTTAGGCGATGCTTGCACCTTGAGAACCCTCCCATCTTGACTCGGCAGAACCCGTCTCTTAGCTCCCTCCCACATGGCTGTTCAGTTTCCAAGCATGTCACAACTTTCTCCCAGTACTTGATTAGGGAGTCCATTTGATTTTTCTTAAGAGTGGAGGTGTGCTTTCCATTTCGAACATCATCCCAGTGTGTTATGTAATCCTTGATGCCCTTCACCAGTTGGCTAGAGTCTTTGACTGTCTTGAAGGGAGGTAGTGGTTTTGGTTGCCCTTTAGGAATGAGAACTTCACCAGCAGCACCCCTTTGCCACAACTCGATACCTTGTACATGCATCCACAACTTGTCACCTGGTCTCCACTTATATTGCATGATTGGTATTCCATCCCTAACCCAAAACTTGAACTGAAGTGGCTTTGTGTGTCCCATCAAGCGGTCCTTACCATCTAGCAAGTATCCTTCTACAAATGATTTCCAATCGCAACCTCATCCATCAAAGAAAGCCATTGGGTTGGGGTCAATGCAGCTCTCAAACACATCCATTAGTTCAGGGAGAGTGGTCACGTTTTCTCTCTTGAGCTTGGTGGAGAAAGTTCAAAAGAATCCATCTATATCATCATGCGTATGCCCAACCATCATGAATCCCACTTTCACAACTTTGAATACTCCCTGGCTGTCCAAGTATGACATTGCCCCAAACATCCATCTATTCTTGTTTTTTTTCCAACAGTTGTCCAACTGAACACATAGCTCCTCAGGCGGTGATTTCTCAAGTAAAAAATCATCCCAAGTCCTCCTTGATTCACTAGACACCTTGGATGTGAGCTTTTTATCGCCTTTGGTAACAAAGCGGTTGATCATCCATCAAAGCCTCAAAAATGGGTCTTTGAAGGGGAATACCTCCTCCCTTCTATCGATCCTTTCTCTAGTGTTCTCGGGCACTTGAAAATAGAGCTCACATGGAAGTTTGGATCATCTCTCCATAGATCAAGCACAAAATGACCATATGTTCGGTTCCATGACCATGTGTTAATACACCCGCCCGGACTTACTTTCATCGAAAAGCGTTTTGACAACGCTTTGGGTAAAGGATCTAGCTTTGGCAAGAAAGTCTTGTGTTGGTCCATCTTATCATGAATTATACACAAAAATTTGTCCGGCTGCATCTCGGAAAATGTTCTCCACTTTGCCAATACAAAAAACTGTCTACATGATATTTGGTCCCTTTGGTGATCTGCAAATTGCTCCCCTAATTGCCATTCTTTCTTTCTCTATTGCAGTTGATGCAAGTGTATCCTTGAGTTGAATGCAAGTGTTGCACTTTGAGAATGGCATGTGTTGTAGGACACTCACGTCCAGAAGTGAGTGCTCCATAACTTACTGAAATGTGATTGAGAAAGAGGCCTACCTCCGGTAGTTTTCTAGGATGGAGTTGACCTCCTTAAGGCACTCATACGGATATAGTGTTGTGGCAACACTCTTTGCACCACTCGCACACCGTGCTTTCGTTCACCTTCGACTTGTGAGGCATAGATTGAGACATGTATCTCACAAAGCTCTCAAGGCTGCAATGGCCTTTAGAGTATTTGCTCTAGTTTTCAAAAGTGAGTGCATTACCATGTTGGAACAAAGTGTGCCCTTTTCTAACCTGCTCCCCATGTCGTAAAATGAAGACTTGCTCACCCCAAGAATCCATCTCAATGCTCTCATACATACCTTCATGCCCCTCAATTGATATAGTAGCCGATCTGTGTTTTCATCATAGCTGGAATTCCTACACAAGGAGTAAATGAAATTAATCCTATCTTTTTGAAGTTGTCCAATGTATTGGGACCTTATCTCAAGCGAGGTCATCCACATTGTCTTGCAGCCTTGTGCAATCTAGGTTGGAACACTCTTGTCCCTAATTGCCTCGGGTTTTCTTTGGTTGGTGCCATACTTTCCATCCTTTCTAAATATTTGTCACTTCTAGGCCTCTTGGGCACCTTTGGCTGCCTTTTATGAAAGACATAAGCGTCTCTTCCTTGTGATCAAAGGATGCTCATCGACCACCAAATCTTCCACATGGCCTTGGGTGGGCCTTGGGGTGTGTAGTTCGATGGGGCAATCTAGAGTATCACCATTCTTGTGTGTAATATATCTAATTGGCCATCTCAAGCGAGCTTGGGACTCCGGCAGCCACGAGCACACAATGCAATCACTAGAGCTTCCACAGGACATGATTGTATCAACCGATAAGAAGCTTCACAATGCCAACTCAAGATGTTCATCTCCCCAAAATCTCATCATTCACACTATCAAATGGATCAAGCTGCAGGTTATTATACCCTCTGCAAATACCCAGATGCAGTTTGCAAGGGTGCAACAAAAGGCAACCCATCTTCCTCCATTGGAGCCTAGGGCAATGGCCTCCTTTGGACTTCCCTGGCTCCATTTTACTCATCTCACATGTTCCACTGAATGAAAAAGCTCACATTAAAACCATATAGCCCCAAACACCACAAATATGACCATATGAACCATATAAAACCATACAAACATATTAAATATAATCATATTAAATCATACAACCATATTAACTAAAATCATACAACCATATTAACTAAAATCATATAACCATATTAAAAGCATACAACCACACTCATTCTAAACCATATGTAAACATTGTAAACATATATAACCATTGAAACTATTCAACCATTGAAACCTTATTAAATACATAAGATAACATATATAAACATATAACCTACCCTTTCATATCTTGTCATGTCCACGTGGCACCTCTTGAGGGCTGGCCCGTGGCCATGTCGACAATCCCTTAACTGCCACGTCATGGAGGGCATGGCCCACACGTGACAATGGTTTTATTATTGCACTTTTACGAGGTTGAGGGTGCGGCCAGTGCTTGCACCCTCTTCCTCTCCCCCCGACCATTCTTCCTCCCTGTTTTCTCTCGATCACTCATCCTCCCTGTTTCCTTAGGCGCCCGCTTTACCGATCAGGCGTCGATCGAACCGGCGATTCAAAGGCCATCTTATGACAAAGGCTTGGTGGCGGATCGGGGCGGCTTCGGTAGCCAGAAGTTCTCGTGAGATTCATTGTTGGCGAGTTCTGCTTCCCAGAGAAGAAAGTGAGGCCCTTTTAGTCTTTGCTTTTTAGTTTTACGTAAGTCCTTTAGTGCATTTTTACTTATATTCTGTTGTTAGAGGCTCTTATTGATCCACGATACAATTTACTGCCCAGAAATCCTTATTCACGCTTTGCCAGCGACTATACCCACATGGAAGGCGAACTTCGGAAGCCTCCTCCTCATCCAACAAATCTTCCGGGTATGTTTTGTAATATCATACCCTTTTTTAATCTCATTTCTGCATCTTTGTTCTCCAACATTCTCGTACTCTTCTCCAACTTTCTTCTCTGTTTTCTCATTGATCTCACTAATCTCACTTTGTTATCTGTTTTCCCTTTGTATTGTTTTTCTGTTTTTGTTATCTTTTTCTTGCTTGTGGTTGAATTGAATACATTATGCGGGGCACAAGTGAGAATAGTGGTTAAGTAGTAGCAAGCAACCAAGAGATAGAAATCATCGAGGCTGGTGTTAGGAACTAAGATATTAGCGAGCATTAATGAACATAACTAGGAATGTCTTTCTCCCGGCAAGAACTAAGAATAGGAATTGCTTCCGCGAATCTCCATTTCTAACTCACGGCAAATCCCTTTGCGGGAGACATGCGAGAAGGGAGTGGCGAGTTAGGAATACTTCAGCTTGCCAGCGGTCCGGGAAGTACGGGCCTTCTTCTCGACTCGCGAGTCGAGAACTTCCCGACTTCATGGGGCGAGAAGAGGAAGTGTACACTCTGGACTGTTGGCGGTTGAAAACATTCGACTTCAGCGATTGAATTACCTGACTACCCAATGTCTTCACATTCTTTAGAACCTGCTGCAGCCTTCGGCTTCATTGATTAGAATGTGATCTGCCAATGGCTCTTTGTGCGATCGCGGAGTGCCTCCCACCCCGTTCGAGCCACTCTCCTTGAACCATGCTCATCGAATATTGCGAAGAGGGTGGCTCAGTGGGTGGAAACCTCAGCGACAACCGCGAGTTGCTGGCGGCTTTCTCGACTTCGTGAGTCGAGCGAGAGCTCTAGTGCACTCTAGAGCTGGCTGCTTGACGATCTTAACCACTCTCCTTCTTCCTTCCTCCGACATTGCGAAGGAAGTGGTTTTCAGCGTCTGCGGGCCAACTCTTAACAACCCAATTCTCACATTATTATTGGTGGCTGTGGCCTCTACCCAATCAAAGGCCGTCTCCTTGAACCATCTTAGGTCGAATATTGCGAAGGGGATGGGCTCACGATTGGGTGGAGGCCTCGGCGACAACCACGAAGGTGCTGGCAGCTTTTCTCGGCTTCGTGAGTGAGAAAGCGGCACCAGCTGCACACTCTAGAGCTGGCTGCCTGGGCGGTCTTAACAACTCTCCTTCTATCTTCCTCGGACATTGCGAAGGGGAAGTTGTTTTATTTGTCTGCGGGCCAACTCTAACAACCGCGGGGAAACCCAGAGCTTGCTGTATGCATTCGGCTCGAGTGGGAATGCCTTACTAACTTCACTCCATGTGTACCATCCGGAGTTCGATGGCTAAGGCATTCTCGACTTGCGAGAATAACACTGAAAGCCAACTCTGCGCTGCACAACCATAGAGCTTCTTTGTCATGCGCATTCGCCTGCTGACCGGGAATGCCTTAACCAACAGGCACTCGTGTGTACTAGCGGAGTTACGGATGGCAGGCATTCTGGACTTGCGGTCGAAATAATGAGGCAATAACGTCGCATTCTCGACTTCGCAGAGTCGAGAATCCCTTAACCGACCAATTCTCACATGTATGGTAGCGGTGGCCTCGACCGGTCGAGTCACTCTCCTTCTAACCATCTTAAAAGTCGGTATTGCGAAGGGAGGGGCTCGGTGGGGTGGAGGCCTCTACAACTAACCACGGGGAAACCACGGAGAGGAAGCCAAGGCTTGCATTCTCTACAAGTCTTGCACTTTCTATTCTCTCGTTTTTTAGTCCCAAGTGCCTCTAGCACATGCGAGCCACTCTCCTTGAACCATCTTCCTCGAATATTGCGAGAGGAGTGGTTCGGACGAGAATGGAGTGCCCCTCAGACTAACTACAAGAGGATGCATTTGAACCGCATCTCCACGGGCCTTAGTCCTAGCGATCTATGTACAACATTCCAAGTAAACAGTCCATGAAAAACACACCTAAAAGCGGGCTGTTCTTTACCCCGATCCATTGTTTCCTTGCGAGCATCTCTCAACCCGGTAAATCATCTCGAAGCTGAAAATCTTTGGACAAGGAAAGCGATGAATCCGTCGAGCTTATCGGCCAGGTTCCATTATTTAAACACATACGGCATGTTCTACAAAGCCCGAAATAACATAGGCATCTCACGAAACTCACCTCTTCCACGCGGTAATTCCTTGGGCCCTTTGTATCCGGGATCCGCAGCCTCACCTAGAGTCTTTGCTTCTTACGTGGGTCTCTTCAAAGAGGTGTATTAGCATCTAATACTTGTATCAACTTGCGATTCGCGTATCCCCATTCCATGGCGCGCGATGTAGCCAGAGTTCCCGTGTCATGGCAGCTCCTCTCCGCTTCCTACCTTAGCTCCGTGCTCATCGATCAAATCAATTTGCTTGCAATGGGGCCAGCGGTCAGGAAAAACACATATGCAAAGCTGTTAGCGACTTCTGCAGCGTCAGCGGGCGCCATTCCGGAAGTAAGCTAACGGTCGATGCTCCCCTCGAACTTCGAGGTCCCCAATGCCCGCGGGGAAGATAAACTACAGCTCATCACTTAGTCCCTTGATGTGATTAAATTTGAAATAGTGTTTGGGCGGGCTAAAGCCGACCGTCTTTGTACCCTTAGCCCGCTTCTTTTCATAAATGATTGCATGTCCTTAACTTCAAATTAAAGAACACGCCCAGATCTTTTTACATGCGGTCCTAAAACTCACAACGGAGGAGACTTAATTCTGAGAGGGGTCGAAGAGGATGAGAGGGCATAAAGACATGACTCCGTCCAAGAAGCGGGCGGGAGGATGCTTCTACCAGCGGCGAAGAAGAAGAAGACAAACACCCCGGTGTGAGCTCTGAGAGGTTTTCTTTAGTCCGAATACCTTAAGCGATCCATCCTTTCTTCTTGCGGCATTCACCTCGGACTCAGCGGTGATCACTGGCGAACTCCATTCTTAGTCATCGAGGGAATTTGGAGACGAGCTTCTTGAGACAACGGCCAGATTCTTGGTGGTATGTCGGTATCGACAAGTGGGAAGGAGAAAGATCTGTTTCTACACCAAAGGGACAAGAAGAGCTCCGGGAGACAAGTACAAGAAAATGGGTGTTGTGCTCTCCGTCTGCGCCCGATTCAAAGCATTTAACACTACATGTCGAGGACTGCCCGAAAGAGTAAGTTCTATCACACCAAAAATTAGCAGTTTCAAATTATTCTCACTCTTCCATGAGCAAGGCTAAGGGCACCGAAAAAAAAGGCGCCTTTAAATTGTCGAGAACCTTGGGTGGAAGGATCTGGAAGGGATGAAGGAGGCGGAACCCTAACATCGAGGGAGCTTGGTATGGAGATTTCGAGTCGGGGAAAAAACTGTTCAATACGGGGGAGCTTCACTTCTCTTGTCTTTGAAGACTCTACAACACTCTGCAAGTGGGAATGAAGTTGTGGTTCATACACAAAAAGTCCACCAAAAACAAAGATGGGGATGATGACACCACACGGGAGGAATCGGATGTGAAGGAGAGCGAAGATATGGTCGAGTCCCCAAACCTCGATCGGATGAATCAGATCAGGATTTCCTGAGAAGGGCACAGAAAATGGGCGGTCTAGCTCAAGTATTATCCGTTAGGAATATCACACAAGGCTGCTTCTTTGGACATTAGGCGGTGAAGATTTGCCGCGGAGATGCCGCCTTGTTCAACCCACCGAGAATTTAATCCGGCACACATGCTGAGATTCTGAATGATGGTGCGACATCCTTGCAGATCCAATGCTGCGACATGTCATACCTTTTAACGAATCGGCCGTTGAGTTGTTAAATGGAAGTCCGAGGAAGATCCAAGGGAAAAGACGCCCTCAGCTCACGGGTTGTAAGCGGTCAGCATTCAGTTAGGGGGCGAGTAAGTATTGCAGGATTAGGAGAAGGAGGTGCCGCAAAGGATCAGGATAGATATGCCAAGCGAGAGTCGCAGAGTTCTTTCTACGGAGACGCCGAATCGCCAAACATTAGCCACCCGAACAGAATACAATAGCGGAAAACCAGTAAATAACTCTCTGAATCTTTCCATTCTTGACTCGCGAGTTAAAAGCCCCTACCATCTAACATTTTCCGATTATCAGGGGGTTTCTCGACTTTCATTGAGTCGAGAAAGCCAGAGTAACTTCCTGAAAATCAAAGGATGTAGAGCTTTCTCGACTTCGTGAACTCCGAGAATAAGTAAAAGAAAATTAGGCGTTCAAGGGACTTTCTGACTCGCGAGTCGAAAAGCCTACCATCTAACATTTTTCCGATTATCAGCGGGGTTTCGACTCGCCCGGTCGAGAAAGCGGTAATAACCTGAGAAAATCAAAGGATGCGAGCTTTCTCGACTTCAGCGAGAAAACGAATAAGTAAAAAGAAAATTAGGCGTTCAAGGGACTTTCGACTTCGCTGAGTCGAAAAACCGAACTACTATTCTTGTTTATTGCAGGTTTTGTAGATGCTTTCATGCTCGACATTGGTGCATTGGTTGAATGCCCCTTATCTGACAGATCATACCGCTAGAAAACGGTGGAAAGCATTGGGTTGTCCTCGGCGTCCTAAAGGAAACGAGGGCTCCCTCGGATAAGTGGAAGACCTTTGAGAAACTATCTTGATATGTTACTTTGGAGGGAATGAGGAAGATGATGAGGGGGAGAGGAAGAAGAGGAGAAGAAGAACACACCAAGGAAAGGCGGGGGAGTCTCTCTCAGACCAATATGACCTCATTCTTAGCGAGGCGATGCAGGAGAAATGGGCGAATATGGGCTCAATGGACAAGAGGCAAGGCGAAGGACAGCAATGGAGAATTTCCATCGGGCCGGACCCCAAGTTGTTTGACAAGCGGTTCATGAAGAGGATCTGGGGCCTCCGGGACACAAAGCGCTTGACACGCAAAAGCGGAATCTTGGATGGAACAATCACGCTAAGGAAGACTAGGAGTTCTAAAATCACGGGGCGCGGGATTATGCCACAGTCCTAAAAAGCGGCGGCGTGCGTTAGAAAAGGCATCCGCGAGAGTTACGCAGCGTTGCATCTAATGAATACCATGACTTTGATTTTTTACAAGGAAAAGGCTGCCCTTGATGAGGAAGACATGAAGGAATTGAATGGTCTATGTCAACCCTACATCAACACGAAGCTGAAGCGTAACGTCAAAACCCTTCCTTTCCCTGAGCGTGCTATGGCAATTCGAAGGAAGCTTGGATTGAGGGTGTGGTCCCATTTAAAGCTGACGATAGCTCCCCATTTTCTGGTAACTTTGGGACACAAAGGATTTGGTGGTGCAGGCGGAACTGGACCCGGTGGCACTATTTGTCATCAATATGATCGAAGACCCACCCTTTTTATGACAAAGCTGACATAGAGCGATGGTACAAGGCGTGCGGACATGACCGACTGGATACTTTTCGGTTCCTTGTCTTTTGCATGCTTGGGCAATCGGACAAGCTGCTTTCTCTCCCAATGGGCGGTGATATTAACTTCACCAACAAGATCATGTACTCCATATCTGAACTTGATCATGAGTGTAGACTTGGCTTGCCAAAGGCACAAGCTTTTGCCAACATAGTTTTGGTTTTGATTTCAAGATCGGTGTAGACACGGATAAGTGGTGGTCTAGCGAGCATCATTATCTCGACAGGTTCATGATCTCTCAAGAGCAGATGGAACCCTGGAAGGGGGGCAGATTTATGGAGGATGTTCCATCGATGGACAAGGTCAGCAAAGATGGTGCGACAGGTCCTATACATAGAATTCCTATCCGGCCAAGAGTTATCAAGTACTTCATAACCAGCCTGGTCGAGGAAGATCAAATTGTATGCGAGTGGTACATGAATGGCCTGTTCTCTCAGGGGGCTATCTTTGTTTGGAATGAAACCTATATCAGGTGGTTGGAAATAAGGACATGGTTGAAACCATTCGGTCATACACGGATCTGCTTCATGAGCATTTCAAGGGGAGGAAGACAAATGGAAGCGATAAAGGCAGCGAGGGCGAGGGAGACCAAGTTTGGCGTGGCGTGATTGTCGAAGGTTTAGACAAGGATGCTGCCGAACACATTCTTGAGAATCGAGATTGAGGTGAGTTTACTTTGCTCTATCGGTGTTTCTCGACTTCGCCGGAAGTCGAAAAACTTCGTTCCTTTCAATACCTTTTTTTTTCATTCTCGACTTCGCGAGTCGAAAACTTCGTTCCTTTCGGCGGATGTCATCATTTCGGGGAGTTCCATGTCAACGACTCGGATCATTGTCATTGGATACCGGCGGTTCCGTCGCGAGGAGGAGAGTGCACTCCACAAAGACAATCGAGCAAGACAACGCTCCGCGGCCGAAAGGACCCGAAAGATAATGATCCCGCATTTGGATCCCGATGAACCGGGAAATATGGTGAGCCAAACTCCAAGCGGGATCCAATTGGTCCCGCCAAGCTTGTAATATTTGGCGTCAATGGAGTATTAGCTGCGGTATACCCACGATAAAGGCGTCCCGAGATTAACACCTCGCGGATCCAGGCCGAGCGGAGCATAAAATAGTGTATCCGAGGCCTAGAGCTAAGGAAATTATTGAATGGTGCATTGAGCGGGGATTGAAGTGGGCATATGGTCTTGTATGGCAAAAGAAAAATATTGTCAATGTTCTTGGTGTTCTCGGCATTTCAGTTTTGAAGTTCAAGTTCGTTTGGGGAAGCGAAAGGGTCGAGCATGTGTGGGACCTCGATCCGAATGCATCACAAAGGGGAAACCTATAATGGTGAAAAGGCTGGGCCGGGGTTTATGAGCAATTCGAGGACTATGGCAAACACAACACGCTGATCATAGACGACTCACCTACAAGTGCTATCATAAGCGCAAAAATACAATCATTGCTAAGCCATATCGACACGAAGAATATGAGACGGATAGGTGGTTGTCCTTGACCGTGTCTGTCTTGGCGGAATCCTCTTTTGCCATTCTTGTCGCCCGATGTGATTAGGAACTATCCGAGCCTCACGGAACCCGATCCGAGAGCAAGGCGATCATGAAAGCTATGGATGACAAATATTTTGGTGAACAAGAAGAGTGACCTACGCTTTCGGATAGTCAAATTGTGTGAATATTGTAAACAAATGTGAAATGTATTGAACATTTTGTAATGAATATACTTGTATATTGAGTTTTCGATGCCTTTCTCGACTCACGAGTCGAGAAAGGCATGCTTGTCCCGATGAGACCATTTGTATGTTTGATTGTGTGACCGGATGCGACCCACAATGTATTATGATGATGCTTCGTTGCGTTTCACGGGCCTTTCTCATTTCGCGAGTGAAAAGGCACCCTGGTTGTACTTTCACTTTTATGGGCCTTTCTCGACTTTCGCGAGTCGAGAAAAGACACTACTTCCCACGTCATTGGATGCGCCAGTATGGAATGAATGTTCTCCATTGTAATTTGATTTCAACATTCTTTTCTTCGTTTTGACTAATGGCACCGTAATTGTTAATCATACTCTCCTTGCTCCGTGTGGTTCGTGCACGCATCCGACACCAAAGACGCATCCCCGCCGGGCATCACAGAGACCGCCCCAGCGGCAATGTGATCCCGCTCAAAGGCGGAAGAAATACCGCTTAAGCACGGATCCCGTCACGCTACACTCTTGCCCTACCTTTGGGATAAGGTTGCTCTCGAAATTCAGAGGTTGCTCGCTACACCACTGGGATAAAGAACAAAAGCGAAGAACAAAGAGAAAGTCCGTAGAAGCTCAAAGCATCTTGCAAGCATTGCATAACATCCACCTGAGGTTGGGGAAGGAGCATATTCGATGGAAGGTCATGGGAGGCGAAAGGGAGAAGTCGGTGGACAGGTCCACGCAGAAAGCTCTGCAGGCACCTCCACGTGAGGCATTCCACACCCCTTCGTGTTGCCCCCAAGGCTTACAGTCGGCGGAAGAAGCGCCGCTAGTTAATCCCCTAAGGTGGACCACCTACGAAGATGATGTAATCAGAGTGACAAAGAAGACCACCATGGTCTCTGCGTCCGATGTAAAATACATTGTACCTGTTCAATTTATTAATAAAAATTCTTTTTCAACTAGATCTTTGGTTTCAAACTTTAATGAATTTCCTTTGTTTCAGTTGCATTGTTCTTGTTCTCGACTCGCTAACCAGAGAAAACTGCAGCAAAGCTTGAATGCAGAGTTTTATTCAAAAATTCGAATTAAGGATAGTTTTCGGGTCGGGGTGCTCCTTTTTGTGTAAATTAACAGGGTTCCGGAAAAAAGTGGGAATGGAATGAGTCCCACTTTAATTAAATACGACTTTCTAGTTACCGGAAGAAAACACCTAAATCCTCAAGCAAGTTTAAATACAACATCGATCAGAAGCAAAAATTAGGGGATAAGCATATAAACAAAAATCGTAAGAAAAACCTGGATTTGCCGGATGGAACTGAGGAATCGCATTGCGCCATAGCTACATCGTTTCATAGTGTAATCATGCAAGTAGAGTGTCTTTGTTTGCACAGAACAATGCTCTAGCCCCCATGATTTTCAAAAATAGCAAAAAGCATAAGGGTTTCATGTTCGAACCATTTGAATACGACAGACTGCCAGCAAGCACGTAGGCTCCCACCCAGCCGTTATTTCAGCCGTTAAGCATTTCCCCTTTAATTTTATTATGCTGCAAATAAAAACTAGCAGCAAGGAATCATTTCAAATATTTCTAGCATTTGATACATTTGATACATTGTGAGATAATGCATTCGATTTCTCAAACACTTCATGAGTAGTGACCTTTCTGCAAAAAATCTTGCGGCTCTTACATTAGCTCCTTAACATTGCTATAAATAGCTTCACAATATCTTGCAACCATTCCACCTCATATTCGCTAAAGATGTTAAGATGATATATAACAAAGGCATTTTATTGATACGAATATCATGTGTGTATACTATAATATGACATTAACAGTTGATAAAAAAACAAGATGTATTTCTTCTAAGCTCTCAGATCTAGCGTACATATCAACAAGGGTATTGCCACTGACTCTTGAAGTTAAGGTCATGAGTATGATGCAAAAAATTAGGAATCAAACTCAATGTTGTCTAGCTATAATATAATTTTATGGATTGATTGTTCCATTGTCTCCAATTAGAGAATAGTTTGGCTCAAATGACCCTTATTCAAAACCTCCACATATCTCACATTGCCAACGGTTCAATTAATGGAAGTCACACATCAAAATCGTTTACTAACTTGAACTTATTTGGTTCAACTTTTTGTTGCATCTCAAGAAAATGTTGAGCTGCTTTATTGCCATTTCCCTATTGGACATAGCCGACAATGATCATTGTCCAAGTTGTCACATTTTTATGATTCATATGTCTAGTAACATCTCCAAATGGCTAACGATACTCACTGGGCATTCTTATAGCTTTATTCAATAAAGGAAGTTCTGCTTAGAACTTACCTTTCTAGAAAAATATAATTAAGCAATTCTTCCCCAAACACCGTGCGGATCATAACTAGAACCACGCAAGTCACGGAAATAAATCGATAGTCATTGCTTCCCTTAAGCATCTTTTTTATGCAAAGACCTTGCCCAACCTGACCAACAAAATAAATAAAAGTAAGAAATGTGTATGGCCAAGGTGCATGCCCCAAGTCTAACTGGCCTACTGTTTAAACTTTGCTCATATATGGCACACTTGGCGGTGGTACGAGTCCTCACATGTTTGTGGTGGTTCCTCTCATTGCAAGTGCACTTGATCACCTAGAGGAAGGTAAGAGGGAGAGTGATTTGAGTATTTCTTTTGAAGCCCCCTAGAATATTTTGTATTTTTCCATGGTGGAGGTATAAGGCCCTCCATGTATGTGATTCTTAGTTATGTTTTTTTTTTTTTTAGGGCAATTTATAAAAGCACCTTGTATCTAAACTTTCACAAATTATGGAAATGCCCCTATGTCTACCTATTTTCAAAAATACCCTTCATAGCCACACGAAACTTCAAGCTCAATGGAGACGCATCTGTCACTCACCTTATAACGAGAAGCCTGTCAAAGATGGCTCGAATGCAAAGTAAGCACCAGGGATATTTGCCCTCTAATGCAAATATGAAAAAATTGCTTTGCTTTCTTTAACAACATCCTAATATATATGGGTTAGGATAGAGTGATCCCGAACCTACATGGCTATCTATATTAGGGCAAAGTGAGGCCGAATAGATCTGGCAATGGATGCTGCACAACTTTATCAAATCTCTCAGATTTAAAGCCAAAGAGAGGATGCTTGAAGCTACTAGGCTCATTGTTAACTGTGGCAACAGGCATAACAGATTTGCTAATTTGCAGAACACAAATTTGACGGCGAGTAAATTAGATTTCTCAATGCAAAGATGGACCTTGTAGATAGGATTTATCAAGCCAACAAAGCAGATTTGTGATGGATAAGGATCTTCAACTACATATTGCTCTGTTGAATTACATGGGCATTAATTTATGAAAATACAAGTTATTTTCATAATTTTGATAGAATATAAAGGCATCAGATGAAAAGGGGAGAGAGAAAAACCGAAGAAAACTTAGATATGAAAAAATAACCCAAGAAATAATAACAACATTGTTGGTTTGCATGCCTATCCTTGTCCTTGTATTGAATCTCATAGATAATTTGAATACTATAGATCGATACGATCAATTCAATTATTGAAAAAAAAAACCTGCCCAGGAATAATTACCATCTTTGAAAAGGTAATTTCTAGATCCCATCTTTCGAAGACGGTTGTAGCATGACGTCAATACATACTTGGCCATGGGTTATTAAATGAGTATTGAAATTTAAAAACCATGAAATAAACCTCTGCTAGTTGATGTAAGAAGTGTGTGCAAAATTGCATATAGTTCTAGAAAAACACTAGTCGATGTTGGTTTGCTAAAGATGCAAAATAATTTTCAAAAGACCCAACAATAACAAATTATAAATTATAAATTACAAATTGCAAAAGATGCCTTCGTATCTGCTGAGCTCATGTACTAGTTTGCTTGATATTCGAATAAAGACTGGCGTGCTTCAAGAAAACAAGTGGTATGATAGTGGTTGTTTATGAGACAAGTGTTTTTTTGGGCGCCTTATGATGAGTAACCACTATGGATAGACACATCCTTTTAGGTGAAATCTATGAACAATTACCATAACAAACCACAAACCACATCTATTTTATAACGTACCCGTGATAATAGAAAACTGGCATGAATAACCACCATGGCATTTAAATTAGCATGAAAAACCATGGCATAAACTACTTCGACTTTGTGACAATAGAAAGCCAACATAAACAACCATTGCCATATTTAAAGTGGTGTGAAAAACCATGCTCAATCCACCATCGATTTGATAAACTGTGTTACATTAGAAAACCAACACGAATTACCACTATTGATGCTAGAAACCATGTAATAAACTAATATCGGTTTTTATAAACGACGCTATAACAAAACATCAACATGGATAACCATGTACTAGTTATAAAAACCACTATATTATGTGGTTTTTGTGAAGAATGAAATTTTTAACATAAAAAACCACATCTATCCTGGTTTACTAGTGGTTTATTATAGTGGTTAAATTTTTGGGTGCCTTGTGATGGATCAGGTGACAGTGCCCTAATGTAGTAAAGGTTCTCTTCTTTTAGTTTGAATTCCATGCTATTGATTATTATATCCTAGTGGAGATCCTAGATGGAAATGTTCTTACCTAGAGGGCATGTTTGATAACATCTATGCATGTTAACTAATAACATCCATGCTAACTATGGAGGTTGTGCAGGCGTGCATGACGATCATTGTGACGATGATGCATATGTGAGGAATGCATTCTCATCCATATGGTGGCGTGGCTCGCATTGTAGTTACAATATTAATATGACATAATATGTTGGCATCATAATGCACAATGTGCTATCAAGTAGAGAAGTATTAGTATGTCTTCCTAATACCATGAAATACCATTGATTTGTCCTACATAGCTACGAAAACTAAAGCATTCTAGTGACCGCATTGAGATAGAGAGTATCGACTATGCTTGGGCCCCGTCAAATTGGAAGAAGCTGCCCAACACTGTCAAGATTGTGTGCTTGTTTCTGAATCATACGCAGTGCTCGTTAGGGATGTTAGTTACTGTATGAAAACTGTCATTGAAGCAAGAATTTAAAAAATAGTCCATATATTCAGGTATTGTCCAAAAATAATGAAATTGTGCTTTATTGTTTTACCCTTACCGCAAACAAGGCGCGAGGTGCTACACCCTCTTGTGTTTTTTTTTTCTTTTTTTTTTCAATAGAGCTTCTGATCTACTGATAGATGTGTTCTTCTATATCCTTGCTGCTATCACTTAATAATTAAGTTTTGGCAGGGAATATAATATGGAATCTAATATGGAACACAGAGACAATGGGTCTTAGCAGGCATCGTCTCTATTAGATCATGGCATGAAGGTGGTTGCCTCTTGTCATAGCCTGCATTTCCACTGAAATTCTCACTCTCACGTTTGAATGTGAGCATATGAGAGAAGATAGCGGAGAATTTGCCCCTTAAAGTGGAGGTTGGTATCATTGAAAGGGTGTCATGGGGTTGTCACGAGGATATTCACAAAGGCAACCACTTTGTAGTCATCTTCTTTCAGCTCCACAGCCTCTCCCACTGCCAAGTGGGTGGCAATCGTACAACACAAAACCTATGTGGGCTCATAAATGGTGCTGGCTTTGGGATACATGTGTTTGCACGCAAATGCCTTGCGGCATCGCACTACAAGAGAAAAGGGGTATTAGCATCAGCCATAGCATCAGATGTATATTTTGGGTGTTTTTTGAGGTGAAAACAATGTTCTGTAGTTAATAACAGCAGTTATGGGTCGAATAATTCTCTAGTGCTAATTCTGACTCTATGTTTGACTCTATGGATGACGCTATAACATTTTAACCAAACTAACGCTATAACTGACGCTATCACTAACTCAAGAGCTGATGCATTATGAATCAAAGATGTTAGCATTAGGTTCAAGCCTACATGCCATCTGACTCTAATTCTGACCTTAGTATTGGCGGTACGTGTGACTCTTGACTCCATGCCTGACTTTAATGTAACCTCTATTCTGACTCTATAGTGACGCTAGGTCTGACACTACTTTTGATGCTAAGTTTGACTCTTCTGCTGACTCTATGTTTGATATTACTATTGACTCTATATCTAATCTTATGTATGACACTACCTTTGGTTCTAGTTCTGACTACTGTCGACTCTATATTTGATGCCCGGGGGTATTAGTTCTATATATATGGATATGCCATGTCCGTTTTAGGTCCAAAAACCCTTCAGATATGGAATTTCTCTAAGAAAATCCCATACCATACGCTTTAATGTTTCCAAGTTTTATCTATCCCATATCGTATTTATCTTGCTTATTTTTGTAATACTGATGACCCTTCTTGTATAAATACAAATTTAACTTAACACATCACATACCCTTATTGTATAGAATAGAATAAATACGAAGATGTTAATAGAGATAATATATTAAAATGAGATGTTAAGAACATTTGTTCCAGTATAAGTATTTTTTAAAAAGGTACAAGGTAACACAAAAACTTTTATGGACAATCTACTAAACTTCGAGTCACAATATGCCACTTGATATGTCTTTGTAATAGAGCAATCTGAAATGCCAGAAACATACATACATTTCAAGTCAATTTGAAATAAATAAGGCAATATTATAACAGTTTGAAAAATCAAAACTTCATCTTATATAGTGGAGTGCATAGCGCAACTCTATCCAAGCTTTTGCTTCCCTTTCATCCCTGCAAGATAAGTGAAATAATTAACAAATGAATTTACTTTATCAAACATGTTAAACACATACCATCTATGGTTGTGCCATTCACAAACTTATCAAGCTGGAACCATTCACATCCAACTTATATTTATCTGTGTTTGGGTCATATGTCAAACATACAAGTGAGATGATCGATTCAAGTTCTATAACTTGATTATCGGTCAAGTCATAAGTGAACCATGTGCAACCCGGCGTCAATTTTTCATGTTCAGCATACCAAGCAAGGTTAAAATGTATATTGTATGTTGGTCTGTCGCTCAAATCAATAGGTTCTCTACTCTCTTTCCATATATTACCCACTTTTCGTCTCATGCTCAGCACCCTACCTATGTACCAACCCTTATGTGTAATCCTGCTTGCACATGTTTGCTTTCCTTTTCTAACTGAACGTTTTCCTTTTTTTATACTCACATCTTCTTCGAGATCTACGTCAAAGAGCACAGCACAATCCGAACTAATTCCTATTGACGTCACTGCATTTATTTTCTTTTTGTATGATGTCAAATATGCCTGACTTTTCACCTTAATTAATCTATCCTTAGAAAACCAAGGATTACAATTCAATTGGCTCACCAAAGTGGACTTACAAATCTGTTTTCCATCTATATTCACTCTATAATCAATCTTCATATCATTAGGGAACTCTGTCTCATCCAACATCTCATCAAACGCGTGCCTTAACTCTAATTCTGCAGTCACCTCTTCACAAAGGTAAATGGCAAATATGGCTATTAGAGGATTGTGTATTGGAGTGTAACATAGTTACATGAGAAGTAGTAAGATGAGCATTTCCTGTGAAACCATGTTTTCCACCATTGAAGTCTAGTTCAGACAAAAACCCAATTGTTAGAAACGATAAATACAAAACGTGGAAAGAACTTACCTACTTTATTAAGCTCCACAGGATAATTTTGTTCTCTATTTCGTAAGGCCTAATTATTAAAATCCATGAATATATAGGTTGCTTGCTCAAAGCTACTGCTTTTGCATTTACTGCCAAAGGGCCCTGTTGTTTTATTTTCCAGCACTTTTCTTCTATCTATCTATCTATCTATCTATCTATCTATCTATCTATCTATCTATCTATCTATCTATCTATCTATCTATCTATCTATCTATCTATCTATCTATCTATCTATCTATCTATCTATCTAAAGGTTTGCCAAAACAAATTGAGAAGTAAGATTTATTCACCTGGAAAAAAAAATACGCATCTAACTTCCTGATTCTGCAGCCATGTGGTCACACATCCACCCTTGCTATGTCCATATGCCACCAGTCAACTTGCAAGGATAATAAAAAGTCCCAGTTAAGATTCCCCGAACTTGGTCGAATAGATCAGAAAGAAGTTGCCTATTATTGTATCCCAATCTCATTTATATTGATGGTGATAAGTCAAGCAAGAAGTGAGACCATATTTGGATTGAATTTCTTCAAAATAAATTTTATACTTCTATGCTGGAATAAGTACATAATGCTTCAAGCTCATATTTTAGGAGCAATTCCTTGTGCTTACACAACTATACGAGATATGTACATCTTGTAATGCCTACCTTTAATTAACAATTTTTTTTCATCCTTCAAAAAAAAAAAATATAATATGCAATAAAAAAAGGGAAACATCAGAATTTTTGGAACTTAAATGAGTGTCTATTGTTTTTCAAAATTCGATTTTTTTTGTTTAAGCCCTTTTCTTGCCAAAAAAGGGGGGTTTTGCTCAAAATACGCTTTCGTTAATTGATTGAAATTTGACTTCGATTCAATCCATATATAGGCTATGTAGAAGGCCTATATTACTTCATTGCAAATCCTATGCTCTATCTATGGATGGAAAGTTTTCACAATTTTGAAATAAGGGGGTCGTTTAGCTTGTGGTTTTCTTGAAGGATAGTATTTTAAGCTTTGGAGGGATCTGATTGTGAAGAAACTTTTCCCAAAAAACTTGTTTATAGAAGAGTGCTTTCGAATTGTGAGGAGTTTGAAGTAGAGTTAGTTGAATCTTGGCTGGCAGTGGCGATATTCATTGGCTGGCAGTTGCGATATTCATAGTCTTTTGTGACTTAAATGACAAATTATTTACAGTATATATGGTCCCCATAATTAAGTATTACTGGCTTTTTACAACGTTTTTTTATATAGAACCACTATAATAAAGCAACGTTACTAAATGGGTTAATCTGTTCAATAATTATGAATCATTATTTACCACAGTTATTTATCATGGTTGTTTGTGATAGTTAATTTATATCATTTATTAGTACTATGTCTTATTACTTGACTTTAGGTATTAATTAGTAATGTAGGCAATGAACCACTAATGATTTTTGGCGTATGGTGATTGTAACTTAAGAGTGATTTGCTAACAAAGTTGCCTATATTTTTATTTCGTAAAAATCAATATTGTTTCATAATAATTAAACGCCTATATTTTACTAAAAAAATGTAAATTAACTACTATTGTTTTAATCCACAATTGCTAATTGCATTTGCATCAAATTATTCATGTTTTGCTCTATTTATCAGTATTGATTCATAAGACACAATTGCTAATTGTTTCTCCTTTAGATTATTCACGTTTAAGTCTATGTATCATTATTAGTTCATAAAACAGATTATGAAATATTTATTAGATATTCCACATAATTTCTACACAAACCATTAAGAAAATGATTGCACACAAAATCATTAAGAAAATTACTGCACGTTTTATTGAAACATCAAAGATTTATATTTAAAGAAAGCATATTTGGTGTCCTAAAGTAATGATGATTAGTTTGTGCAATATTATGATGTTCAATGCACAGTAAAAAAAAGGCATAGGGATTTGAACCCTAGTATTTCCATTTGGCCTAAACGAGCCAACTATAGTTTGGGGCCATCTAAATTTTTCTCACACATATGCCTCACTGAAATCTTGTGAGTAAAATGGCATTTGATCCTAGCCATGCCCTCATATTAGGCCAAAATATTTGAAAATCGTACTAGTCTTTGCATGCACAACCTGACGCCGGATTTTTCCCTTACGAAAACCCTACAAGTAGAGTGGCATTTGATATTAGCATCACTTACGCAAAAAAAAAAAGAATCTGCAATTGGTAAAGCTAAATTAGGGCAGCACCAAAGTCTTATAATAAAGTATTCACCATAGAAACTGAAATTTATCATCAATTTTATAATTACATCCAAAAGATGCTAGTGTTTCAAATGCGTGCACCACACTAGCTGCTATGGACAATGCATTGAACTAGAAATAGAACTCACTTTGAACTTGTAATTCTATGCAAAGACATTGAATTCAACACTAGTCGCTACCAGAAAAGTATTGGGCGCTTACAAAATGTATTCGGCCAAACATGAATAAGTTTGAACAATCAGGAAATTTAAAGAGAGGTCTTATTATAGCAAAATTGAATCCAATCTGTGGCATTTTGCATCAATAAGAATGTTCATGCGCATTATGAAAATTTTTTTTTTTTGAAGGATGAAAGCCAAAGAGTTTGTAAAGCGATCACAGCGATGGGTATGGGATAAATTGCTTCATCCTAAGCTATCCATTTTATGGTGGCAGATCACTCATAGATGCGTGCGGGTAAACACTGTCGTTCATCGATTTCGTCCAGAAGTCTCTGTGATCTGCCCTCTTTGCACGCAGAGGGATGAGACAATTGAGCACTGCTTTTTCTTGTGTCACCATGTTAGACCTGCTTGGCGTTGGCTTCGAGTCTTTTCCATTGTGACTTGAATAGTCGGAAAGGTCCTATTGTCGGTCTATCCTAGTTCTTGGGACAAGTTGGCAAAGAAGGCTTTCCACTTAGCATCCGCTTGGATCATCCGGTCCATCCGAAGAGACGAAATCTCCTCATCTTCAAGGGATGACTCTTTTCGGATACGCAAGTGCTTAACGATGCCCGTGAGTCGCATTGTGAAGGCGATAAATGTTCTTCCTTGAAGAATGACATCAAAAGTGTCATTTGGGAGCAATATCTTGATTCACACCTACTCATAGCAAAACAGTTGTGCTCATGGTGATCTGTATTCTCTCGCTTTTCTATGTTATGTATGTGGTGGGTAGTGTTGCTCTAGTGGATATCTTCTCCACCGGTTTTGAGTCCCCATGTACTCTTTTGTATTCTTTTTGAATAATAAAGGTCCACGTTCATCAAAAAAAAATTTTACATGTCTCATCTAACTGTGTAAGCATAAAAGATGCCACAGAGCACGAGCACAGAGCACAATGTACTTACTCCAAGATAGGAGACTAACGATAAGAATCAATTCAAGACACCAATCCGATGTGTTCCATCATTTCGATTCAAGGGAGGAACATTCGTAGGCTGCCAATATCTTTTTCTGGGCCACCGTAATAAAACCGGGTGCAGATAAATTAATGCCCTAAAAGATGTAGTGTCTGCGATGCTCCCATATCGACCATAGGAGCCAACCGAACCAAGATGAAATGCCCTTTGTTTAGCCGAGGCCATGCATTGGGATAGGGCGCCAAGAGGATGCATCGACAAATCCAATGTGAATGTAATTGTTAAACAAACCTTGTAGCCGGGACCGCTAGTTGAACCTCGGGACAATCAAAGAGACAATGCTCAAGAGTTTCAACGTCTCGAAAGACGTGAGCATCTTCTACCGCAGATATGCGAGGATCATATCGGCGTCGAAAGGCATTAACCCGCAAGCACCTGGATAACCCGCCACCACGCAGAGAGACTTTAGGATGGAGCGACCTATCACAAAGCCATCGCCATGTATGCGACACAAAGTGGGTCATGGAACCTGTAGATGTTACCCATCTAGCAACTGGAGGGGCTGTGGTGCTAAAAGGAGGCGATATACTGATCTGACAAAGTGCTTGCCTTTGTGAATATTTTCATGACAGTCCCATGGCACCCTTTCAGCAACACCAACTTGCACTATAAGAGGCAAATTTTCTGCGACCTTCTCCCATAGAGATACATCCCAACGAGAGAGGGGAACTTTGCACGAAATTCGAGCCAAGACATTAGGCGACCAGCTTCATACCATGCTTGAATAGAGACAACACCGCAAGAACCCAACATCTACGTGTCTGCCAATGGAGGTGCTGAGGGGTCTGGAGGCAGTGGTGCCCACCACCATGGAGTCTTCAATAGGGTATGGATAGAGGGGCATGGCGAAAAAAGATATCTGACTGCCTCCCATGCTTTGTCAATAAGCCACGCAAAATGGAGAAGCACTTGGAAAAGGGTCACGCAAAGTCACGAAATAAAGCCCAAGGTAGGACTGGTTTGGCGGCCTTCTTGTCTAGAGGGATACAGTGACCAAGAGCTTGTCTAAGAAGGCGTGAACCAGGAGAGTCATCCTCACCATTCAGGAGTCTCCAATGAACTTTGAAATAAGCACTTTGCTCTGCAAAGAAGAAGTCCATCATACCCGGACCACCGCCCATTTTGGAAGGATGCACTTCACCAAGCCACCTTAACCACAAAGACCTTCCTCAATACCCGCCCAAATAAAGTTTCGAACTATTGCAATGAGCTCACGCACTTTGATCTGTGGGGCTAGCAGTAAGGATGCCATATAAACATGGGTACTACTAAGGACTGACTTGGCCACTATAATACGACCCGCAAGAGACAACTTTGCAGTGGACCACCAAAACAAATGCTTCTCCAAACCCCTAATAATCTCCTCCCATGCAGCTCCCATAGTAACATGGATGCCAACTGGAATCCCCAACAACTTGATGGTCTGTCCATGCGCAAGTAATTTCCATGGATAATCATGAACACACACCGGAGCTGGAGTATCCAATGTTCACAAAGTTGTACACTTCTGCCACCCCACAAGGACACCGAAAGCCAGTGAAAAAGTATCTAAGAGCATTTTGGCAGCAACAAGATTCTCAGCATTAGCGACTAAGAAGAGGAACGTGTCGTCTGCGTATTGATTGCAAACCTCTTGTGTGCCATCCTCCATTGCAAGACCATGGAGGAGTCCCTCTCAATGGCTAATCCAGCGGTGAATAAATTTGCGACAAAGCCTCTGCAACAATAGTGAAAAGCAATGGTGTTAAAGGGCATCCCTGGCGAATACCACGACCAAGTGAGAAGGCATCTGACAGCTCACCATGGAACGTAACAGTCGCCCGAGCAGAGATATGCAGCTTCATAACATCTGATGTGAATTGTTCCCCAAATCCCAGTCTTAGCATACATCGACTTTATTGAATATTAATTTGGAGAAATGTCTTTACAATGTAATTTCGAACTTATTTGTGTAACCAAGTGAAAGAGAAATCCTCTAGCCCTACATCTAGCTTTTAATTTGAAAGTAAAGGTGCGCAAATGACTTTTTGCAAAAATTGAGGCGATATTGCAATAATGTAATGTCCTCGTTTATTGCAAAATGAAGTCCTTTTTTTTTATGATCAAAGTAGAAATGATGGGTGATTCAATTGTCAAGGATATGGAGCACCAAGAACAATGCAGGCAAGAATGCCTGACTCCTTCCCATTCCACATAATAAGGAATAAAGTCGTATAGACTGTTCTTCATCTTTATTTGCAATGCAATTTTCTTTGCCCCCCCAAAAAAAAAAAAAAAAAAAAAAAAAAAAACTAAAACACAGAAAAATCATAACATTCTATACCACCCCCTTGACCTGCAGAATGTGCACCCTACAGGTTAGGGGGATAGCAAGAAGGTCTGGCCTCTTCCTGCTCCCAAGGTAAGTCGACTTCATTCTCCCGGTTTTCTGCATGCCACTTTTCAGTTTGGATAAGAATGATCCTTGGATCCGCAAGAATCTATATTCACTTACCCTGGCGTAGAATATAATGTCTCTTAAGTGTTGTCTAATATTCGGATCTTTTTGTGTTCTAGGAGATGGGCGGTAATACAAAAGTGAATTGCAATAAGCTTACTACAATTTATTTCGTATTGCAAAAGGGTGCTCTTGCAATGGTTTGGACTATGATTTAGGTATGGTATTCTATTGAAATTTGTATTTTTTTTAGTGAAAATAAGCACCTTCTTTGGTTTTTCCATGTTATTTCTATTTTGGATAGGTGGAAACAGGATTTCTCTGCGTTATATTCATGCCAATTAGATTCCATGTTATTTCTATTTTGGATAAGTGGAAACAGGATTTCTCTGCGCTATTTTGGATTGTTATTTCTATTCATGTTTCCATGTAGGTGGAAACAGGATTTCTCTGCGCTATATTCATGCCAATTAGAGCGGAATTTATTAACTTTGTGCTGCAGAATCTTGGAAAAACTGACTTTTTTTTTTATCTTTTTTAATTTTTTCTCCCTTCTACATCGAGTTTGGGTTGATTCAAGAGTTTTTGTTGTTAAATTATTCAGGCCATTACGGAGCAGGATTCATCCAAACTTTTCTTTTTAAATCAGGCCCGACAATATGGGTTCTGGTGAAAATATGGGTTCTGGTGAGGCTGCTATGGCTTGGAGGTTCTGATCCTTTGATACTGGTTTTTGGTGGCCATGGGATGGTGGATTCAAGAAGCTTTGGTTGTATGAGCTTGTTTTCTGTGCCCTCTTAATTACTTAATTTTGGAGCTCTAGCTTTTGTGGGTAGCTGCCAAAGCAAATTGCTTTGGGCATAGTTATGTTAGACTCCTTCAAAGATTTTTTAATTGTGCCTTTAATTTTTGAGCTCTAATTTGTGTGGGTAGTGCCAAAGAAAATTCCTTTGGGCACAATTATGACTCCTTCAAAGATTTTCGAATTATGTCTTCTTCCGAAAACTTTTTGCTGCACAGCAGCGTTGCTAGGATTGCCTTGGCTTCTTTAACTGAGTTGTAGTTACAGCTTGGTTATTTATTTTGTAGAATTATGCAAGCTTCACAGGTGTAGAATATTAGGTTTGCCGTGAATGTTTTAGCCGTGAATATGTGACGTATATGAATGGTTGTAAGGGGAAGTATTTCGTCACATTGAAGTTGTTGTTTTACACCATTGGAAGTTGCATAGAAGTTTTTGATGAGAAATTCTCTGGCCATTGATCTGGCATAAATTAAGGATTGATCTGGTCAGAAATAAAAACAGCAAATAGTCGTAACCAAGATAAACAAGTGGAACAGTCTGTCTGACTTTGGAATCATGGATTTTCTACTCTGAAAAAGGTTCAGGTGCAAAACTATTGAGAATTGCAGATTCATGAAATAAATTAAAAGATCTTCATGTTAACCACAATACCACTTCCTAAACTTCGTAGCATAGACAAATTGGAAGGAAAAATAGCTTAATGTCACAGCCTTACTATTATCAGAGCAAGGACATTTAAGACTCTAAGATTAGGCATAGATACATATGAAATTATACATGTAGTAGGAAAATTGATGTTGTGTTAAACTCCCACGAGAAAACATGCAATCGCCATCCTTAAAGGCGATAACAGATTACGTTCAGTATAAAACTATTGAATCATGGATTCATGGAATAAACTAAAAGATCTTCATGTTAACAGTAGTAGCAAAATTCCTAAATCTTAGTAGCATAGACAAATTGGAAGGACAACCATCTTCATGTCACAGCCTCACTATTATCAAAGCAAGGACATTTAGAACTCTAAGATCAGGCATAGATAGATGTGCAGTTATACATGTAGTAGGAAAACTGATGCGTTAAAGTCCCATAGGAAACATGTAATATGCCATCCTTAAAGCTGTAACAGAGGCATTATCTGCTCTATATCATATCTTGCATGGCAACAAATTTGTGGAGCTCATGTAAGGATAGAAAGAGATGTTTAAGAACATAGATACAATGTTTAAAAACCGAATTACCTAGTTAGTGATGGAATATGTTGCTTCTCGAGCTTCTAACAGAGACAAAGCACTATATACTATTCAAGGAAATTGTTTTTCAATAATGTTTAATCTTCGTGACATAATGTCTTCTTGTTTCTATGATTAATGTCTTGTAACAACTGAAATTGGCATCCTTGCTCTTATAATTTGTACTTCTGAACTTCTGGAAGATGTTTACCTCAAGATGCTCCTTGGCTCTGGTGGTATCACAAACATATCTCCTACTAATCTGTGAAGATGCATGAGCAGCATTTGAAGCTATGGTTGGTTGCAAGATTTGTTGCTCTTAATGAGAAGATTTTAAGATGTGATTATCTTGCTAAGAAGATTTCAGCGATGGCGAAGTCATGGAAGACCTGAATAGCGGCTCCCAATACCGTCTTTCATGCGTTAAATCTTGAATGTAAAAGGAGCATATGGCACTCTGAAGCTTTACTAACACGGACTTGGAGTGAGGCCTAAACTTCGTTAAAGTCATATTCCGTATCACAAATTTTTCTATTCTAATATGAACACGCATAACTATAAGCAAATATAAATAATGTATCAGATGTGCAAAAGAAGCTAGAAGCAGGATTTCTAGTATGTGTTTAGGCTCTAGACCTATGGTCTAACTGAAAACTCAAGAACTTGTAATCTACGTGCATAATAATGCAATTAACTTTACATCTTACAGCATAAGCCTTAGTTGATGGAGTCCTTCACCCTGGCAATTGATGGACTTGATTGTGATTTCTATAAGAGGAACATTGCCAGGATAAACTCATGCTAAGAGTGCATTGAAAAGGCTGCAAAATTAAACAGGCCCAACAAAGGGCTATTATTATAGAAATCATGACGACTATATCAACCATATTTTTCAAGCTTCATGTTCTTGTTTGCCCTTCTTATATTTATCTACGCCTCAAATTCTAAGGCATAAAAGGTATTTGATAATGCCAAGAAAGAGGAGAACAACATGTAGAATCATCTTACAAATAAAAATGTTCACCTAAATTGGACATTGTGTTCACCATGCCCATAAGTTTTTTGTCTTGAAATATTATTGTGATTTGGTACGCACATCAATAAAACTGCACATCCCGGTTTTGCATAAAAACTGCCAAACTACCACGAAACAATATAATTGAAAAAAGGAAATAATGTCATTCAGTAATATTGATATATTAGGAATCCTTTTGTTATTATGGTTTCTCAACTTCTTGTGTACGATCCAACTTACATTTTAGTACGATTAAATGCTGCCTATGATAAAATTGTAAAGGTAAACACGACATATATCTAGATCATATAAGCTATATACTGACTAAATCAATGTTTGTTAACATTAGATCCGTTGCATGAGTACTTGAGACTGAATGCTTATGAATGTATACATGGTTAAAGAAAGCAATACAAAGATAGGCGTCTAGAAAAAACTACGACCAATGACTACTAGGATCGTGGTTTATATAAAGAGTGCCACGTCGAAAGCGATGCATTGACAGTCCAGCAAAGTGATGTCATCAGCGACAGTCGTCGTATGGGTCTAACACCCCTCCTGATGACTAGCACTACTAGAATTGTAGGTACTAAAAGGAAATACATGTAGAAGCTGCTTCATGTCGACCAAGCGTCTGCCTACAAGAGGTTTGGTAAAACAATCTGCTGCTTGATCTTGAGAAGAGCAATGAAAAAAGAGAAATGGAACCACTGTCAAGAACTTCTCGAACAAAGCAGACTTTAATATCCAAGTGTTTATTAAGCTGATGCCACTTGTAATCCTTAGCATGGCAAATAGCTCCCTCATTATCACAATAAAGATAAGCTGGTGTGTTTTTGATGCCAAGATCTTCATATAAATGAACCAGCCACATCATTTCTTGGATTGCAAGAACCATGGCTTTAAGTTAAACCCGGTGGTACTAATCTTGCAAGTAACCCCTTTTAGAACTCCATGTAACAGGACTACCAGCGAAAAATGAAACAAATCCAGTAAGAGATTTTCGATACTCAACATCACTGGTGGCATGATCTGAGTCTGCAAAGAGAAGCAAGAGGGGAGGAATTACTCATATAGTGAATGCCTTGATTTGCGGTCCCTTGAAGATAATTAATCACCTTCTTAGTTGCTTGCCGGTGAGGCCTGTTTAGGATGTTGTATAAACCATGTCAACACTCCCACAATATAGACAATGTCCGGCCGATTAACAAAGATAAATAAAAGTGCTCCAACCAGGTTGCCTATAAAGAGTTGCATCTACATCTTCTTGTCTTTGAGTCAAGAGTTAAGACATTGCCGGATCATGGCGAGATTTGGGCGGACTTACAATTTGCCATGTTGAACCTATGAAGAACCTCATTAATATATTCTTTGGGCTAGAAAGATACCATGAGATTCTTTGCCAAACTTCTAGCCCCAAACAATAATGCATGAGACCTAAATCTATGATCTCAAAGTGGGTGCTAAGAGACTCCTTGGTACTTGATATAAGATCAGATGCATCTCCTGTTAAAACCATATCATCAACATATAAGAGAAGAATGGAAATTCGAGAACCGGTGATCTTGTAATATAGATTACAATCTGCCCGCGACCTTTGGTAACCAAGGCTTAAAAGAAAAGAGTTAATTTTCTGATGCCAACATCTTGGAGCCTGCTTAAGACCATATAAGCTTCTTTTGAGTTTACAAACATAATGAGGATATTTAGGATCTTGAAAACCTGGTGGCTCCTGCATGTAAATATTCTCTTCTAAATCTCCATTAAGAAAGGCTGACTTGAAATAAAGCTGATAAACAGGCCAAAGTTTGGATCTTTTTAGAAAAGTATCCAAACGAACAACGGGAGCAAAAACTTCATTATAGTCAAACTTCTCCTACTGTGTAAAATCCTTAGCCACAAGGTGAGCTTTGTATTTAGATAAGTATCCATCAAAATGAAATTTGGTCTTATAGACCCACTTTGCACCAACAATATTTGTGTCAAGTGGCCTAGGAACTAACTCCCATGCATTTTGCTTATGAAGCATACTAATTTCATCTTGCATAGCTTGGAGCCAATGAGAATCCTTTGCAGCTTGAGAAAATGTAGTAAGTTCCGTATATTCTTGTACTTTGACCATTAACGCAAAGTTACAAGAAGTTTCCAAAGGTGAGTAACCTGCTAATCTGTGAGATCTTCTTAGAGTTCCATCTGTTCCAGCCTGATAACTTAAGAAATCTACCTGATTTTTAGGAGAAACAGACAATGGAGTTGAAGATGGAGACAAAAGAGGCTCAACATAATTCAAAGGTTCAAACTGGGCATATGAAGAAGTCTGCAAATCAGGTTGAGAAGAACCATTATGTGTATCAGGTGAAATATCACTAGTATAGGCTGGAACATGTGGTTGTAATGAAAGAGGAGAAGAAGGGATACTTGACTGATGGAATGAGACAGGTAATACAGATAGAATGGAAGAAACAAGAGGTAAAGAAGCTGACGGTGGTAAAGAAGCTGATGGTACAGAATCTGATGGGGCAGAATCTTCCAAACAGTTGGATTTATTGAAATCTCTTATCTCAAACAAAGTTTGAAGAGCCTGATCATAGTTGGCATTTGTCATATCATACAAATCTGAAGAATAGACGGCATCTTCAACAAATTGCATACTCCAAGATGAGAAAACCTATTTAGTAAGGGGATTATAGCATCTCCACCCTTTCATATTATCCGGTTAACCAATGAAAATAACCTTGACGGGCTGGTCAACTAGAAGAGGTAATTGTTTATGTTTGATCATGCTTCGTGCCAAATCCATAAGTGTTTTGTTCTTGCGCTCAGCCACATCCACATCATTTTGTGGATGAGCGTAAGGAACAATGAGTTGCCTATGAATACCTTTACTATCGAGATATTGCTGAAACTAATCCGAAAGATATTCGCCAGCATTATCCGTACGAATAGCTTGAATGAGAGTAGAGAACTCTTTCTCAACTAAAGCACTGAAAATTTGAAATTTATGGAAGGCATCAAACTTGAGTTTAAGTGTATAAACCCAAGTGTACCTGCTGAAATCATCAACAAGGACCAAAAAATACATGCTACCTCCTAAAGATTCAACATGCATATAGCAAATGTCAGAATGAACAAGTTCCAAAGGTTTAGTAGCCTGAAACTCGGCTTGTGATGGATATGCAGCTTGGACTTGCTTTCCAAGTCTGCAAGCACAACAATCAAGCTGTCAGTCTCCAAAGTCTTTGGAACTGCTGCTATTAATGAAGACTTTACATGTAACGGATCAGATTTACTATTCAAAATATAAAGACCTTCATCATTCAAATGTCCATGAGCTACTGGAATGAGAGTTTGCAGTTCTACAAACTTAAGAGGATTCTTTTGAGTGATATGAACTTCTCCATTTGTGAAAATAACTGAATACCCCATTCTTCGATCAAATTCAGAAACACTCAATAGATTTACTAAGAGATTAGGCACCAAAATGATATCCTCAATTTTAAGTGAAATGCATTGATCTGTCTGAAATCTGACAGTACCTTTTCCTTTGGACTTAGCAAGATCATCCATTTTCACAATTGTTTGATCATATGGCTTCACATCTGAAAGAAGATTTGCCATGCCTGCCAAATGCTTAGTAGCTCTAGAATCAACAAGCCAAGCATTTTCTAGTAAATTTTTCGCAGCCAGATTAAGAAACTCAGTCTCAATTTCCTGAACAGTCATACTAGAAACTTGAGCAAAAAGTTCTTGTGTGGGAAGTGATGGAGGAACTTGTGAAGAAATCTGTGACGAAGTTGATACCTGATGTTTGGAAATCTGATCAGAAGATTTTTGTGCTTGATCTTTAAGATATTGAGCCAAATCTTTCTGCAATTGCCTACAATCTTTCCTATAATGACCTTTCTTGCCACAGCGCCAGCAAAGAAAGGGTTGAGAAACTGGAGCAGCCACAGATTTAGAAGAACTGGAACTTGTAGGAGGTAAAGATGTAGGCAAAGTTTTTGAAACACTAGGAAAGGATTGAACCTTTGAAAACTGAGCTGACTCAATTTGATCATCCTTATGTTTTCAAGTTACGCATCAAGAAGTTCTTTGCGCACTTGATTAAAAGAAATCTTGATCTTAACCTTCATCTTATAATGATCGAAAATACTCTTATAATCCCTAGTTAAACCTTGCAAAGCATTCATGATCAAAGTTGGATCATCAATAGTTCCACCACTCCATATAATTTCTCCTTTAGCACTTTCAACTACTCTAGATAATCCTTCATATTGATACAATCTTGCAATCTAAGGTCGTTCATCTTACCCTTGATTGCTAAATGTTGGCCACCTCACCTTGTACACAAGTTTGCTTATGAAAGAGAAGAGCATCTTTAAAACTAAAAAGACCTCTAAGATCTCTCTTAAATGCATCCAAACAAGAGCCCTCAACATATATAATGCAAGATTATCTTTTGCTCTTCTTGAGTAAGAGGAGACTATGTAGGCGTGAGCACATCTCTTAGATCATTCAACTGAAAATTGATGTCTAAATTATCTCTCCAAGAGTAATAATTCTCACCATCAAGCAAACTTGCTGCTACAAACCTTCCAAGAATGCATGGTAGCTATGACCAAATCAAATTGGTTAGAAACAGAAACAATCTGTGATTGAGATGAGTAGATATAATCCCAACCAAACAGAAAACCAAATCTAATTTATGACAAACGTGTCAAGAAAGCTAAAGATCAATGGATCTTAAATCTTTTTCCTATGAAGACGGCTAAACTGCTGAGACAAACACCAAGAGCGGCAAAAATTTGCCGAGATCTGGATATCTTTCAGAGAAAAGCCACGGTGACAGAATTTCGCCTAAAAATAGCAAAACTTCTTCATGGTAGTCTCGAAAATGGATGAAAATTGATTTGCTAAAAGGGCAACACAATCCGACTCCAACAAAAGAACACCTAAATGCTATCTTCCGACCATGCCCCGCTCTGATACCGTGAATGCTTATGAATGTATACATGGTTAAAGAAAGCAATACAACCAATGACTACGACCAATGAATGCTAGACTGTGGCTTATATAAGAGTGCCACATCAGCAATAGGCGTGCATTGACAGGTCAACAGTATGACGTCATCACTGACAGGTCATCATGGGTCTAACAGAGACCACCACCAAAGAAGCACTCAAACGGATATGGAGGAAAAAATGCAAAACTATTCTAGAGAGGAAAGTAAATCATAAATGAAGATCGCCAAGCAACAACAATATAAATCACCAGAAACTGAACAATCGCTTTAATTTTCACTCACCTCATAAGTATGAAACCCACAAAAAGGATTAGCAGCCCCAAGCCAAATCCAATGACAGAGCACCTTTTCAACCTGCAAATAGGGTGCCAATTACAATTAGCAATGGAAAGTAGCATTCTAATATAAACTCAGGACTGCAAACCATGCATTATTATATGTGGTATGTGGATTTGTTCATTAAGGTATTGTCCAGCAAAGCATTTGTGGAGAAGAATTTTGTGGAATCAGCCACACATATTTATACCACTATTAATCAAAACGAATCTCTAATATATAAGGGCTCAGATAGCATAGAGAGAGAGATCCCATTACTAAAAAATAAATTCTAAATGCACATAGACTATGGATGCCATACTTAATTTTTTGCCATGCCACGAACATGTTCCGTCAATTGTGAATAGAATATATTTGGTCTGTGATACAGCTATGGCTGCATCTCTGTCTCTGGCACAAATCAGAAAAAGGAATGAGCAGTGGACCTTAAAAATGATTCAATCATCAAAACTCTCTACTTAACTAAATTACAAAGTCGTTGAAAAATTAGAGAGATGGAGCAAGTACCTCCATTGCAAACGGAAAAACAAGCCCCGAATATCTGCATCTTATTGTGCATTCTATCGAGAACACGAAATTACCAAGTTAGCATCCTCCACAATTAGCATTCTATTCCAAATTATAAACCTCAAAAATGGAAATACTACCACTTCAGCGAATCATAAAATGGATTGTTATAACAATTGCTCAAAAATCACGGTACAATCAAATCACAAAAAATTAGACTTACATCCAAGTGGAACCACGATGATTCAATAAGAATTACATTAACTAAAGCCTACACGATAGACATGATGCTTGATTCTCCAACATCCCCCTGAAATATCCAAAGTTTTATCATGGATATTGAAGTTCATAACCACACCAGAAGCCATGATCAAACCATTGCTTTGGTGCTTCAAACCCAACCCTGCAAAACAAATGCAATACTGAATTTAGGAACAATAAAGGATTCTAATAATCCAAAATGGGAATGCGAATGTGAAGGACCTCCATCGTTGCCATACTATTTGGAAGGAATCAGAATCAGAGAAGAAATCAGAAAACTTGGCTAAATGTATTTGCTTTATGCCTTTCATGAAGACGCATAGCATCCATGGATAGACCTTAACAAAGCTATGATTATGGTGGTTTGTGCCTCCAGAACCTTGTATTTTCAAAACTTCATGCAATTTTTCCCATTTCCCTCGTCACAATTCTTGCAAAAGACGAATTATCTTGTAGCAGAGAAATTTACTCGACATAACCGACTTCCTTTTTCAAGCTATGGAACTTAAGGCGGCTAAAAATCCACTACAACCAGCTAGGTATGGCGAGTCTTGAGACGAAAAAATAAAAAATCTTGTAGCTTCGAAAAAGCACTCCTGCATTCTTCGGTCTAATTTTTCAAATTCTTGGCATTTAATTTCCGCAACTGGATCCCGCCGGGGACGTAGGATGAAAGGGAACGCTGCATGTGGCATTACATGCGGCATTCTTTGGCACACATTCCAACCCTATCCCAAAATAAAAAAGAAGATATATCATTAGAAAAGAGCTTTTCATTCTACATCTAATGCAATAAATGCCATAACATTTTGATGAGTAGATCAAAAGTTATGGGGGGGAATCATTGAGGTCGTCACCCCTTTAGACCATGTGGTTCCACATCTCTAGATAGCCATCATAACACACATGTCAGACAATGAATCTCTCACAAAATGCCGTACAAGTTTCCAACAATTGTTTCATGTAAAAATACAAGCCTCTCAACAAGCCCACAAAACTTCCCATTATCTCTCTCTCAAGTCCAAACAAGTGCGCCTTCATGATCTGGTTCTCCTCTATGATAGTCTCCTAAGGCATTATCCAAGGAAACTAAAATGCTAATGGTTCCTTTGTTGGTACATTTATTACCATTTTGTGGTAGGGAAGTTAGGCCAATTGCGGAGGGAACATGTGGAGTTAGACCGGTTGTAGAGGAACATGTTGAGTTTGGACTTTGTGTTGAATGTAATAGGCCACCAAAACGTGAGAAGGCCATATCTTTATATTAAAGAGATGGAGGACAAGATTAAGTGTTGAAAATGGAAAGTGTGATTAAGTGTTGGAAAATAGATGGTGTATATTTTATATGCAAGCATTGAATAACTACCAAAATGCCTTGAGATTGTTTGATAATTATCAAAATGCTCTTTTATGTTCCAAAATTACCAAAATGCCATTTTTGTACAATGTATTTAGGGGCATTTTGGCAAATATAAGACGTATAGGAGCATTTTAGTAATTTTCAAATCTTCTAGGGACATTTTGGTAATTTTCCCTAGGTTTTAATGTCTCTCTTTGGCTCATGGTAGAATGCACCTCTCTTGGGCTTAATAGCAAAAGCTGAAGGAAAAGTGTGAGAGGCTCCTTTACATCTAAATCTACTTTAAGCTTTTAACTCCGTCTACTTATTATAAAGATCTTACTTTGGTGTGGTTCTTGACTCTCTTTCCTCTCAAAAAATTCTCTGTTCTTCCCTTTTATCTGCTTCAAATTTGTGGGCATGAAGAATTCACCCGACAAGGCCTATAATTGTGGAATGCCTGCATCCAACACCTATTGACTCTCCACCCTAACAAAGAAATACTGAGTCAAGGAATGACAAGGCAGATAGAAAGTAACATTAAAGTATGTTACATTTACGGAGAGGTTGGGCGGTCTGCAATGGTCAAGTTGGTGGGGGTCGGCGCAAGCTCTAGGTTGGATAGAGCTTATTGGAATCTGCAGATGCATTCTGCGGCACTTCTAGGTCTCTTTAGGTTACGTCACCGAGGATAACTTCGGTTTGGACCACCATCCGCGAATTCATTTCGAGCGAGCCCCTCTGGCCGGCGTGATGCGGGCGATGTTTTTCGCTTGACGTGAAGTTCTTAAAGGATCTTGACATTCAAAGAGGTTACTGCGAATACTTGGACAACTACCTTGGCCCGACGCGTCGAGGCATGGCCCAGCATAGTGGATGCAATTCTGCGGCGATCAAAGTTTTTCCAAACGATGGGGTCGAGTTCTGCGGCAGGAGGTCGTGCTTTCTTGGACACCTTGTATGAAGACCTGCTCCATTCTCGGCGAGGGGCGTCTTCAGTGTTCATGATCGTGATATTTTTTAGCGCGAGATCCAAGCGTTGGAGGGGAGCAAATTCAGCAAGCAAAGGCGAAGGAAGGTGCGCAATGGTTTTAAATGATGGAGGCTGTTGTATGGGCTTCTTTTTCCGTGGGCTAAGAGGCATCGCATGACATCGACCATGTCCTCATTGCTTTTCTTAGAATGGTTCCGGTGCTATGAGAAGTAGCGAACTCAAGCAACATCACGCATAACCACTTCGGGCGTTTTTTTCTTTGAAACATCTTCCTTTCAATCAAAAAATGCAAGATGTTGTTTTGTCTAAGTTTCCCCATCATCTCGATGAAGCGGTCTTGAGTCAATAGAAGCGCCCTATGGCGGTGATGATTTAGATTCCATTGGTCTTTGAAGTGAAAAGAGGCAAATGCCGAGGTTTGGATGGTTTACCAATCGAGTACTTCTAGGAGTATTGGGAATGGTTGGAGCGGATGTTACTTATGATGCTTTCTGCGACTTTCGGCGGTCCCATCTGCTTTGGATAGAATTCTAAACATTTTGCCATCTCACTCATCCCAAGGTCAAGGATCCTCGGACTATTTGGTGGCGGCCCATCACTTTATTGTCATCCCGTATATAAGATCTTGCCAAGGTTTTTGCGAGCGGGTAAAGGACATCTTGGCGAATCCATCTCAACAACCGGTCGGGTTTTCTTCAAAGCGGTGCATTTTGAACAATGTTCTTTGCGCTTACGAGGGAATTTATTGGACGCGTAAAGCAAAACCTTCGATTGTATACCTTAAGCTTGATTTTGCAAAGGCTTATGGCGATTAATTAATCGGAGGGAATTCATGTCTTGCGATGTTTGCTAAGGCTGGGATTTGAGGGAACAATTCACATCGGATATTATGAAGCTGCATATCTCGTTTCCGGGCATTTTTATGTTCCATGGTGGTTTGTCGGATGCCTTTTCACTTTCGGTCATTGATATTAGCCCGGTGATGCCCTTTAGCACCATTGCTTTTCACAATTGTTCGCGAGGCTTTGTCGCAGTTATTTCTTTATTGCAACCACGCGAGGACTTCTCCATGGTCTTGCAATGGAAGGCGACACGCATAAGAGGTTTGCAATCAATATGCCGATGACCGCGTTCCTCTTCCTAGTCGCCAATCTTTGAGAACCTTGCTGCTGCCAAAATGCTCTTAGATACTTTTTCAGCGGCCGATATGTCCTTGTGGGGTGGCAAAAGTGTATAACTTTGTGCACATTGGATAATCCGGCTCCGGCATGTGTTCCGCGATTATCCATGGAAATTACTTTTGCATGGACAAGCCATCAAGTTGTTGGGGATTCAATTGGCATCCATGTTACTATGGGGCCGCATGGGAGGAGATCGTTAGGGCTTGGAGAAGCACTTGTTGCAGTGGTCCACCGCTAAGTTGTCTCTTGGGTCGGGACATTCGGTGGCCAAGTCGGTCCTTAGTAGTATCCATGTTTATATGGCATCCCTTCTTGCTAGCCCCAAGATCAAAGTCGCGTGAGCTCATTGCAATAGTTGAACTTTATTTGGGCAATCTTGAGGAAGGTGTTGTGGTTAAAAGGTGGCTTGGTCGAAGTGCATCCTTCAAAATGAAGCGGTGGTCCGGGTATGATGGACTTCTTCTACTGCCTTGAGCAAAGTGCTTATTTCAAAGTTCATTTGGAGACTCACGAATGGTGAGGATGACTCTCACAGTTCCGCGCCTTCTTAGACAAGCTCTTGGTCACCTGTATCCCTCTAGGCAAGAAGGTTGTCAAACCAGTCCTACCTTGGGCTCTGCCAGCCTTTTCCAAGTGCTTCTCCATTTTTCTGGCGGCTTGTTGGCGGTATGGGAGGTGGTCGGACATCTTTTTGGCCATGCCCCTCTATCCCGACCCTATTGGAGACTCCATGGTAGTGTGCACCACGCTGCTGCGACCCCCTTAACACCTCAATTGGCGGCGACATCGGTTCATCCCCTTGCATGGAGTTCTCTATTCAAGCATGGTATGAAGTGGATTAAGCCCTCTTGTCATGGAGGAGTTTGAGCAAAGTTCTGCTCTCGTTGGGATGTATCTCTATGGGAGAAGGTCGCCCGAAAATTTGCCTCTTATAGTGCAAGTTGGTGTTGCTAAAGGGTGCCATGGGGTTTGTCATGAAAATATTCACAAAGGCAAGCACTTTGTGGATCGATTATATCGCCTTCTTTTAGCACCACAACCCCTCCGGTTGCGGATGGGTGGCACCTCACGAGTTCCAGAAGACCCACTTTGGTAATGCATTACATGGCGATGGCTTTGGGATAGGTTGCTCCACCCTAAAGTCTAAATACTTTGTGGTGGCGGAGTTATCCACAGTGCACTGGTGGGTTAGCTTGTAGCATCGCTATGATCCTCGCATATCTGCGGTATGCCCATTACGTCTTTTCGGACGTTGAGACTCTTGAGTATTTCTCTTTAATTGTTCGAGGTTCAACCCGGCGTGGTCACGGCCCACGAGGGGTTTGTTTAAAAGGTACATTGAACTGCGATGCATCCTCTTGGCATCCTATCCCAGCGCATGGCCTCAAGCTAAACAAAGGGCATTCCATCTTGGTTCCGGTTGGCTCCTATGGTCAATATGGGAGCGTCGCGGAACCTCACATCTTCGGGACATTAATTCTTACGCACCGCGGTGTTATTACGTTGGCTCGAAAAAGATATTGATAGCCTATGAGTGTTCCTCCCGAATCGAAATGATGGAATGCATCCGGATTCGGTATCTTGATTGATACTTATCATTAGTCTCCTATTACGGTAAGTACATGATGCTCCGTTCGTGCTCTGTGGCATCTTTTGTGCTACATAGCTAGATGAGACATGTAAATTTGTACTTTTTATCGATTAATAAACTTTTTTGGCTTTTCGTCCTTCAAAAAAAAAAAGTTCTACTTATCTCTTGCATATTAAGGGTTTTTCAAGATATGGGATGTCTTGTAAAAGTAATATTGATGATTATGACCTTAAGAGTATGTTGAATGAATTAAAGGATGTCTCTCCCGATGATAGTCCAGAGGGTAGACCATTATCCCATAGATTTAGAGCGGTACGAGACCTATGGCAAGGTCAATAAAGCAAGAGGAAGTTAAAAGACAAGTAAAAGAATTACTTAATAAAGGGAATATACAACCTAGTAAATCACTATTTAAAGTGCCAGCACTTCTAGTCAGAAAGAAAGATGGAACCATACATATGTGCATCGACTAACATTCACTAAATAAGGCAACAATCAAGGATCATTTTCTTATGTCAAGAGTGAATGACATTTTAGATCGACGTGTAGGAGCCCAATGGTTAAAATTTGAGGAGTGGTTACCATCAAGTCAATATCTGTCCAGGGAACGAGTTTAAGAGAACATTTAGAAATTATCAAGGGTATTTGAATTCTTTCTAATGCCTTTTGTTCTAACTAATGGACCAATGGCCTTTGTGCGGTTGATAAACCGTATTCTTTGCCAAATATTTCAATAAGTTTGTCCATATTTTCCTGGACGACATTCTTGTATACTTTTCTCTTGCCAAATATTTCAATAAGTTTGTCCATTTCTTGTATACTTTTCTACAACTAGAGATGCACATCTTGGAAAAATGTCCAAATGTGAATTTTTGAAGTGAAGTAGTCTATCTAGGCCACATTGTTTTAGAAGGAGTAGCAGCCAAATCGGAAGCAAAAATACGGGCTATAGAAGGTTGGTCTCAACTTAGAAGTGTTTCTAATTTTTTGCCAAGGAAGCATGTATCAAAATACTATTCCAGATGAATGTGATCATCACCATTCTGCACCTATATACATCCTTGCTCCTCTTGGACATTCCACCTGGAGATTCAACATGCACATTTCTTCTTCCAATGGGCTTTAAGAGGTTGTAGGCCTTTGTCCAGTGTATAGGCTAAATTCGGCCTCATTATTTTGCACTTGTACACATCCACACTCCTGAACATTCCACCTAGAGAAACAACATGCACGTTTCTCCTTTCAACAGGCTTTAAGATGTTGTGTGTCCATGGCCAGCCTGTAGGAAGTCGGGTGTCTTCCATGTTCACCACCTTTTGGCAATAGAGTATGTGTTGCTCCAACGCTGCATGTTGTAGAGACAAGAATCTTGTTTCTTGGAAGAGAAATTGGATACAGAATTGTGGATTGATCCGAGGGGCCCGAAATGAAAAGGCTTTCTACACGGATTCCAAATCGTCCCAAGTGGCAAGAGATATCACCACCCTTATACTTCCACTCCATATAAAAGAGTTGATTCCTCTAAAACTCTAAACAAGCATGCCTGATGAGACCAATCATGAGTTGTGCTTTGTGGTAATTGTTCAGCATGGCATAGAGTGCCTTTCAACCTGTCGTTACTCATTGTTTATAGGTGTCTCAGTATGTGGTGGTAGTGAACTCTACTCCAAGGTATTTAATATTTGTACTATCTCTATGTTTTAGCCCTGATAAGTGAAATGATGTTGCCTTCAAGACGATATATGAGAGTACCTTACTCTTTGTCAAGTTGATATGCATTCCAATATTCTTGCGAAAGCGCCGCGCCCAAATATTGTTTGCACACTTGCTCGGTGTGAGCTAGTAGGTCCACATCATCTGCATATATGAACTGCCTAATGATAATCAACGAGTCAAGCTTCTCCCACTCTATGAAAGGCAAGTTAATCAACATACAACCCAAATAGCGTGGGGATAGTGGACAAACTGGCGCACTTCCACACTACTATTGATATGGCTCGCATGATAGAAGCATTCAAGTCATGTCCCTAGTAAGGTGTGCAATGTGAAAATATGATCGTAGTTGAATATTTGGGTCTAAAACTGGTTGGTCCAAGTGCATGTACCCTGTCTTCTCGCCCATGATGTCAAAGGAGAAGAGTGAGAATTGTTCTTAAAATTTGAGATTCAAAGGGAATCTTGTTCTCTCTTTTTTTTTAGAACTTTCTTTCAATATTTAGCAACATCTATCTTTTCCTTCCATTATCTTCTCAATGGACTACGAAGTGCTTTAGGGAAAGAGGTATTCCTCAATTTAATCTTGCAGCATTGCAAATCTGCTTGCCTATTTGAGACAAATAGAATCACCCTATTTTTGCTTCCAAACCCGAGAGTCAATAAGGATGGCCACATGTCACTTTCCCCAGTTTCAACGAATGAAGTTTCACCCAAAAATGGAGGTGGAGGCCTCCAGTTAACATGGGAGGCCATTTTTCAACGTTACAAACCCGACAAGGGAAGCACCCAAAATTTTAGTCTGATCATCTATTTTCTTCTCTTCCGAAGCTGTTCCTGCCGCTCTTTCCCTCTCTCATATCCCCCTCGTATCAGATTCATATACGGAGGGAGGACCCTATTGAAGATTTGCATGTGGCCACCCACGGGTGGTTCACATGGAGAAGAAAGAAGCCCCTACTTTTCTTCGTTAGGCCTTCTCCTGACTTCTAACGAAGTCAGCCTCGATAAAAAATTTAGCGCTACGTCAGCCTACGCAAGTTGGATCTTGCGGGCTGATTTTCCAAAACGGGGCGAAATTTTTGCCTCACCCAAAGCTCCAGCAGCTTTTAAGCCAGCCCTTCACAATTTCGTCCGTCCATGTGAACCCAGCATAATAGTGCTTCTGATATTATGGGCCAAAGAGGGCAACCCTCCCATCCGTCAGTACTACTGGCTTTAAAACCAAAGTCCCATGCAGTCAGCAGCTTATTACAACCTAAGAGCGGATCCCCATTAGCATCACACTCTGTGTTTGATACTTGCGCCATGTAGGCAATTACAGGCAGAGCAAATGCAGATCATTTCCATTTTCAATCGCATAACTTACCTTTTTTATTCCGGTGACAGAGCAGCAAACGCCTGAAAGAAGAAGATTTGAGGATACGTAGGAGAACTGGAAGTCGGTTTGAATATGCCCTAAACGACAAACTCCAGGGCAACTTCAGTTTTTCAGATGCAGTGATGGTGCATCTGAAAATTCTACCGGATGCAGTGCCATGTCACCTAATTTGAGTTCCGGCGGAAGCAATGGGAACAGCAAATCGTGGAGCCAGGAGTGCCATATGGCACAGTATTTCCGGTAGATGACCCTAATGGAGATGGACCCTAATTTTGGGGCCAACCCCGGGTAACGTGATTTTTGCAATATAACCAAGGTTTGGTCAAGGTCGTAGAGCTTTCCGATGACTCCTGGCGGTTCGTATTTGGGTTATTAGAATAAGTCATCATCGCCTTGGAAAGAAGCTGACGCACGAAATTTTAGAATGCTAAGCAATCAGGTATGTTCGGACAAACAAGGCAAAGTACTTGATCATATGAAAGAATTTATTATTATACATTTCAGGCAAAAAGAAAGTGAACAAGCAAAGTAAGTATATATAACGGATATGAACAATGTACTTTTGCTTCAGGTTTTCTTCAACCTTGAGAAATCACCTCACCAAACTTAACAAATAGATGACCACCAGAAGTGGTGCTACTTGCAGAGAGCTGATCTTTGTGCCTGCTTTCTGCGTAGTCATCAAAGTACCTTCTATGATTCAGGTTTGGCATCATATGTGTTGGCGAAGGTTTCTTTTGCATAGGAGGAGGGATCAAAAGAGATGAGTACATTTGAAACATCATGCATGGTTGGCCTCTGAGAAGGCATCTTTTGCGTGCAAAGCAAGGCCAAACGAATAGTTTTCTGAAGGATTGAGACATCTGAACATGACGTTTTGATTTCAGGGTCCACAACGTCCATTACTGTATTTGTGTTGATTTTTGACAACACCTGCAGGAGTACATGTTAGCCAAATGGATCCCAAAGCTCTGAAAATTTTGATTTATCAAAATAGGTATTCTCACCCATTGATGCAGATTTTTCTCTTCATCCACAGCTTTGTGCCTTGTGATAAGCTCCAGAAGAACAATCCCAAAACTGTACACGTCTGATTTTTCATTTAATCGAGATGTCCGAGCATATTCAGGATCAATATAGCCTATTGTACCCATGACGTAAGTTGAAGTGTGGGTTTTGCTGAACATATACTTCTCGCAATTCAAAGTCTGAGAGATGGGCGTCCATATTTTCGTCCAGCAATATGTTTGACGATTTTATATCTCGATGGATTATTCGTGGTCTACAATCGTGATGAAGATATGCAAGCCCCTGAGCTGCTCCTACTGCAATTTTGAGTCTTGTATCCCAGTCTAGCTTCAACTTTCTAACAGCTCCTGCATAGCAGACCAGCCAAGCACTAGATTATTTCCCACAAAAAGAAATAAGGAAAAGAATATTGACTCAATATGAATACTAACCATGTAAAAGATCCCATAGGCTTCCATTCTCCATGTAATCGTAAAAGAGCAAGTTCCCAGAGACAGAGAGTGAATAACCGTGTAAGCTAACAAGGTTTCGATGCTTGATACTCCCCAATGTCGCCAGCTCTGTCTCAAACTCGTGAATATTCTGTGTATAGTGATTATAAAGCTTTTTTAATAGCAATAGATTTTCCATTCTTAAGAGTACACTTGTAAACAGTGCTCGACGCACCCCTTCCAACAAGGAAACGTTCATTCAAGTTATCTGTTATCCTCATAATGTCTTCATATGTGTGACAAGCCATGTCCATATGAAGTCCAACAAGGCTGGGAGGGCCTACCAATAGCATGCAAGTGGAGGATGAGTATACACTATAAAAGCACAACCTAGGTTCCAGTAAATACCATGTGCAGTCTTGTTTTGAAGTCTTGATAAAACCCTTGGGACGATTCCATCTGATGCCTAAGAATATGAATATAAGCAACAAACACATTGATCCAATCGAAATTCCCAGAATGGCAGATGCACCCATGGATTCTGTAAAGAAAATTTAAATATGCAAGTTAAAATCTATATAAAGAATACAGCAAAGCTGTGAAGGTATACCGGGTGATCTCCTTCTGTATCCACCGCATACGGATTGTACTGAGGTGCCACAAAGTCCAGGATTTCCAATGTAACTGAATAGGCAATGACTACATTAGCATATACAGATGCATGTCTCATGAAATTTAATTGGAATTCACAGGTTCACCTCTCTCCAGGAAACCTATTAAACAAACTGTTTGCTGGAATTCCTCCACTTAGATTGTTAAATGATAGGTTCCTGAATTTCAAAAGTGAGCGTTAGCTAATGGCTTTGTTAAATACATAAACTGCCTATATAAGTTCAAAACTGTTTATCTCAAGCTCCCTAGTCTGAAGTATGATTTATGTCTGCCAATATTAATTTGACCGTGCCATCCTATCAATCACCACTGTCAGTACTGCTAACACAATCTCAAGCATTTGACACAACAGACGGTATTGAGAGTTAAATATATCCCATAGATCATGTGTTCGATCCTAGACCTCTAATGCTCGTTCATTGAATGCACACTGCTTAACTGAAAAGAATGCACATGCATACACTTAACTAAAACCACATAACCATATTCCAAGGCAGACAAGTCAATTGAGCTCCAGCATCATGCAGTTGGAACCTTCAAAGATATATCCAGACTGCTCACTCTTCCTAATCCACATCTAAAAAGTACGTCTGCAAGTCCTGGATCGGGCAATATTGCCATGCTTTTACTTCTGGCAACATTCATTTCACCCTTGCCATCCTATCAAATCCTATACTTCTAATCCTCGTCCATTGGGTGTACACTGCTTAACTGAAATGAATGCACATGTATACATTGGGTCTGCTCGAATAGAGTGCTCAACTAAAAAACCAGCATAACCATATTCGAAGGCAGACAAGTCAAAATAAATTCAAGCTTCAGCAGCATGCACTTGGAACCTTCAAGGATATATCCAGACCGTTCACTCTCCCTAATCCACATCCAAGAAGTACATCTGCAAGCCTGGACCAGGTAATACTAATACTTATCCTCAACTACATGTAAATTAGTTTCTCTAGGCATAATAATCTATAGAAAAGTAAAGATTATTATTTTGCACCCTTAAGTTATAAGAGTTGCTGGTGTGATGGAACCAATATTGAAATAAGAAACTTGATTTTCATTTATATCCCTTTCCTATGAAAGTGTGGCTCGAATAACATTCGCAACGGGAGGTTTCCATCGCTTGTCAATTGTTTGGAGCAAATTCTTTTCAAAGAATCTTCCTAAGATGGCAGGATCTACTTTAGACCTTGGTTGGGTAATCATGTAACTTATTTAGAAATGACCCCTTGCTTATAGAATGCCAGACATGTAACTTGAAAAGCTTCTTCACTTCTGTGGCATTCCTTGCCTATGCCTTAATGCTTGCTCAACATGGCTTCATTTCCTTGTTTGCTCAAATTGAGTTCAAGCTGGTCAGTTGATGCAATCATCCACATTGCACAGTGCAAACATGCAAGTTCTAGTTTCCAAAACAGGTCATGAAAACCAGTAGGCTCCATCTTTTAGGCTCGCATTGAACAACTCTCGAAATGGGGAATGCTTATCTCCTGCTTGCAAAAATAGAACTGAGCTTAACAATGCTACATTGAGTCTAGAAATAAATCTCACCAAGATTTTTAGACAAAAGCTTTTAAGCTTTACAATATGTTTAAAATTACAGTTATACATATAGCAACTTTCAAGAAGTGGGAGGATGCCGAAGCTTACAATGTGATCAGACTGAAGCAGCAGTTCGCAAGTTGTGGCGGTATTGGCACTTAAAGTTTGTTATTCTCAAGAAGCCTAGAAGTATAAAGCAGGCAAAGTTTATTACACAATTCTGCAAAAGCTGAATACTTTATGTGGCTTACAATGCATTGAGTGTTTGCAATTGGCCTAGCTCTGCAGGTATACTCCCAGTCAGCCTGTTGTTAGACACGTCTCTGTGTTTATTCAGAAAAAAAAAAAAGGGGCAGTCAAGAAAATGAAAGAAGCCCAGGAGACAAGATGCAACTAGTTCAAATACATCATATATCTGGAAACGTGAAGCATTTCTGTTGTGAGATCGCGCATATCTAACTCAACTGCCTCATTGCTAAAACACTGGTAATTGCATATGGGTTTCTGTTCCATTTCTAGAATTGAGAACCTAAAAGGTATTATAGAAAACGCACATAAGGTATATGCTCCTCAACCCTCCAAATTCAGTGGGAATCCCTCCAGTCAACATGTTATTGCGAAGAATCCTGAATTTATAATAAATATGTTCAGCATAACATATGCAACCGTACTGTGACTCAAAATCTTTTAAGGGGTTCCTTCATACAAACTCAATAAGTGCTCAAGATCACCAATTGAACTTGGAACTGGTCCAGTAAGATTGTTGTCAGATAAATCACTGAAATGCAAGACTGATGTATTAGGAAACACTGTAAATCTAAATTTAATAAATTATAAACAAACTCCACAAGCCATACAGCTGGTCCAGATTTGTGATGTGTCCAAGTTCTGCAGGAATGGTTCCCGAAAAGATGATTAGCCGACAGGTTCCTGAAAAGCATTACAACTTCAGGCTTAGCTCTCTTACAATGATCATGCCAACGCAATGCAACATCTTCTAACGCTCAACTCTGTCTTTGATTCACTGTTCCAGTCTATAAATATTATAAGAAAATTCTCTAACGCCAATATTGACAAAATTTCTTAAGAGATGGAGCTCTTCGGGATGCATTTTTAAGGTACTCACAAATAAGATAGGGGACCAAGCTTCTGTAATTCAGGAGGAATGCTGCCATTAAGATTATTTCCATGCACATTTCTGCAATATAAGGTTATCTACATTAGAACAACAAAAAGCCTAACAATATCTGCAAACACGGCCCAACAGAACAAACCACTTACAAGTAATTTAATGAGGAGCAGAGACTTATAGTCTCTGGAATATGACCGCAAAATAATTGTTGGAGAGGTCCCTGCAGGTATAGCAATAGCATTACACAAAGGCATGTTGAAAAGACATGGACCGCAGTAAATGCAAAAGACTGCAACTCACAACTCAAAGAGTGTTTTTAAGTTCCCAAGCTCAGAAGGAATCTGCCCAGTTAAGTGATTGTTATTCAACTGCCTGTCCAAGATAGAAAACCAGTCAGTAACCAAGCATCTACTGGTATCTTACAACTTTGGAAAATTGAGCTTACAAATAACAGAGCCTTGTCATATTTCCAAGTTCAGGTGGAATTGGTCCGCTAAGCATGTTACGATGGAGATATCTGTATAAATTTGCATGTCAGACACAATAAAGATCTTTTATGCATGGAAAAGGAATCTCTGAACCGTACAGTTTTCCAGTAAATGAGAGGTTTCCAAGGATAGCTGGAATAGAACCTTCGAGTCTGTTATTGCTGAGATCTCTGAGGCAAATAAACATTTATTATCTTCAATGTGTCAGATGGTAGTCCAAAGTCATCTTACGCTAAACAACGAATCATTGCGTTATCAAGACAACTTACAGGACAGCTAAGGCCTGCATAAGCCCAATCACTTCTGGAATCCTTCCAGTAAGATTATTTCCTTGCAAGGACCTGTGAAAAGAGTTAATCAAAGGCCCTCTATAGAAAAAGGTAATAAGCCCTGAACTGGTGAAAAACTTACAAAGTTGCCACTTGCAGAAAGCCGATATTAAAGGGAATCTCTCCACTTAACTGGTTATAGGAAAGATCCCTGCAAATCCAGTCCAATAACACACATGGTTAAAGGATCCTCACACATGATCAGATTCAAATATCCTAGCTATATATGCATGTAATGGCCATGCTTTGGGTTCTTACAGGATCTCAAAGCTTGTGCAATTGCCAATAGTTTCTGGTATTGGACCAGAAATATTATTGCTTCTTATGTCACTGCAATGAATGAATGGATGCTGGTTATTAGCAAGCAGTATGTATTGAAACCATGAAGTTGTGACATAAAACTTACAAGTACCAAAGACCAGTAAGCCGACACATGTCGGGGAGAGTGTTCAGTAAGATGATTGTCCCAAGAGTCCTCTGATACATAGAATAGTATTGTCAGGAGACGATAAAGTTATGTGTCACCTTGAGTCACAAAGTGTGCTATGTCATACAAGTATTGTAGAACTTCGCTCCAGTAAAGTAAAGTTGGTATCTCTCCATTTAACTGGTTCTGCGCCAAGTCCCTGAATGTCCAAGTGCACAACATTTTCCACATAAACCATGAGAAAGTCAATTTGAAGGTTAGACAAAAAACAGCCTGCTTACAGTGTTTTCAGGTTTGGAAGCTGAGATAATGTTGAAGGAATAGGGCCCGTTAGCTGATTGTTTTTCAAAGTTCTGAGAGTCATAATCAATCAAGTTAGCATTTGTCTAATAACACTAATCAGAAATGAGTGTAAACCAATAAAGCATTTACAGAGCACAGACATACAAGATCTCAAGCTGTTTAAGCTGAGAAATGGAAAATGGAACATCGCCGCTCAAGGAGTTGAAAGAAAGATCTCTGCAAATTCCGATATGTCACATGATATGAATATCAAAAGAAATTAAACAAAAATGGTTTCCTATATCCTTAACCCAAACAGTTAACAGGGAACAAAAGGCGGGGGGGATATACAGAAAATTACTTACATAACTCTCAGGCTGGCACAATCTCCAATCTCGTCTGGTATCTGTCCCGTAAGACCATTTTCCCTAAGGTCCCTAATCCCATCGATATCGTGGCTTAGTAATGTGCTTAAACAGTTGGTAGAAAGTCTTGCAACAAGTTTTATACTTACAAAAATCTTAAACTTTTCAGCTTTCCAAAAGCTGGTGATATCTCCCCATCCAGACTTAGCTGCGTAAGATTCCTACAAAAATATGTATAGACTTTAAACCATGATCAGAAACCAAATTAGACTAACAAGGCAGACTTTGCTTACAGTCCAATAACTTCCAGGGTAACATTATCACATGTAACTCCCCTCCAAAGACATGGTTCGTCTACTGTGCCACCCCAGTCGTACAGAGTGTTGTCCCCGTTCCCGAAAGACTTTTTAATCTCCAACAGTACTTCCCCTGCAAAGAGGAGGACGTGACTTCAGAAACAAGAACAAATTCGAATGCAGTCTCTTTTGTAAACATAATAAAGATGTACAAAAAATTATCTTGTGGCATTTTAATTTATAAAGCCTTCAAAGGATAATTTTTCTTGGGGAAATATCAGGTCGTAATGTGTTACTATTGTCGGCTATAATTTCTAGTTATTCTTTTCAGTTCAAATCAAGATGCATCCTTTGAACACTTTGATCCAATCAGGATAAACCAAAATGGAAAAGAAAGACAAAATAAGTTACCATCGCTGTTGAGAGCAGAAACCGCCGAAAGACCCACGAATATGGAAAAGAAAAGCAAAAGCATTTCTTTGCAAGGCATTGGACTTGTTTCCCCGATCATGTCATTCCGACATACAACTCTTGAAACCGTAAGCCGCCACATTTTTTTCTATCATTTCATCATGGAGGGACCACCATATTCTAATTCTCGTCTAAGCGTAAGCTTCATGGCTTTGGCATATAAAACGTGTGCCCTCTAACACATCCGATCCAATGCTGAAGCATCAATATTATTATCTGTACAGAACGGAAATGGACGATCAAGTCCTCCAGCACCCCAGCCATCACGTTGTCAAGAGGCACATTTTTTGTTAGAAGTGATGTACCTTTAGCCCAGCCATAGCCGGACGGATCATCAAAGGACAAGCAAGAAGCAACACTATTTTAGTCCCTGCGTTACAAATCTTTGTTCCGCTTTCAGACAAACAAGAATGCCCCGAAACACATTAAATGATTAAATGCAACATGTGCGAGCGCCATCTCAGATATAATCCACAAATATGCCAACACATGCTTGTTGCATTATCTTCTTTCTAGCAGAGGCAAGCAGGAGAGCAGGGGTTTTGAGTTAGAGTAAAGAATGCGAAAGTGTCTTAATATGCGACACCGAGGGGCTCGATCTTCGATTCTAGGTGTACCAAAATGCTATGGGAATAGATGGAGAGTCAGAGGGTTAAAAAAGTGTTCACGAAATGCTTGGTTTTTTTGGTACATTTGCCAAGACGATTTGTACCTATGCTCATCCGTTACTTACCTTGTGCTGCAGCGGCGGAAGGAAGGCGACGTGCAACAGGAGCATGCATTTCAATAATTCGACTGTGGGAAAGAAAGGTACACACACACACAAACTAACACATACATTCTGTGTGGATCAATCAACGTTTTTGCATTGCAAAAATGAGCTTCAAATTCAATTCAACGCTTTAAGTTTAACCGACGGCGACGGTCACATCTCTCTCCTCTGCCATCTCTGCTCCACCTCTCGTACTTGGCCAGTTTTCCGGCGCCCTTGGACCGACCGAAGCTTCCCGGCTACCGACGGCTGCTCTTCCGGCGTTACGCGTGGGGTGGCAGCATCCCGCCGGTTTATGTTCCCGGCGATCGCAACAGAAACAAACTAGTTCTGGCAGAAAGGGTAAAGCTAGACCTTTATTTCCAATAAGCCTGGAGGAGCCGGACAAATTTGGCTACCACTCCAAATGTAGGAGCAGTTGGTCGTTGCTTTCATGTCCTTGCCCAGGACGGCGACTCGCTTGTCTGATGTTGCCATAGTTGGCTGGCAGCCAGATTTAGCTGCGATTCGGGACAGTGACATCTTTCCAAGGATCAATTTTAGAGATCTCTGGCCGAAATCCTGGGCTATGATTTCACAACATTCAATGGCTTTTATGGCGATGTAAATTGACAACTCCCTCCCTTCCTCCAAAGAAAAGGGAACTTATCGATTTTTTCTCTTTCCTTCATTTTATACAATGCTTGTAGAGAATACCAATAATAGGCTACCGTTCTCAAACCCCCCTCGTTTCTATGGCCTTTTCTAGTCTTTAGTTTATGTTGTTTCCCTTGTTGTTTAGTGATTTATATCCTCCAGGATGATTGAGTATGGGCTTTTGTACAATCATTATCTATCTATTTTAACACAATGGGTCCCAATGCTTTTGTTTATTTGTTGAGATCCCCAAGTATATATTCTAGGTTTTGGGTCAAACTTGACTTTTCAACACTTAAAAAGCTGCAGAGCCCAGGCTTCTCCTCTCTGCTCCTTATTAGGAGTTGGAGAAAGAGATATGGAAGTATGGGCCGCGTCTTATTTATTGTAAAAAGAAAGACAAGTCCAACGGATGGTGCACCCAAATAGATGAACTAGATTTGGTTACCAAATGTAAATGGACATCCATCTCTATGCTCACTACATTTATGCCTTCCTCAACCTGGCACCCAACTTGCCACTCTAACCAATACATGTAAAAGACTCCATTGTACATCTATTGTTGCATGTGCCACTAAGAATGTTGGAGAATTATGCATAATTGACCATTTGTAACATGATATTGCTATTCAAACTTCCAACATGTGAGAAATTATATTATATTAGACAAATATACATAAAGATTATGCACTATCATTATCCAATCAAAGGAACGACAACTTCATATGATGAACTTCAATGTCTTCCAGGTACGCTCCCTTGTTGATGCTTTTTAAAGATCTCGTATTTGTCTCATTCTAAGCATTTGAAATATTCTTTGTTGACTAGTTAGGCGCTCTTTTTTTTGAAATTTGGGAGCTTATGTTTGTAATTAGTGTGAATAAATGTTTACAAATTTTCTTGTTCTCCGCAAGAACATTCTAATCCCATGGGCTTTTCGTTGATCAAGAAAATTTGAAGGGTTGATGTCATATATGAGTTCTTTGTCGTCATTCTTATGAAGATTCTCTTAATTAAAGCCCTCTTATTTCAAGAAATGTAGGCTCAGTTCTCAACACTGCCATATCTATTGTATGATTTTGAGAGAAGAAAATATAGACTTGGGATCTTCTCTTGGAAAGAATATTGTAGATGGAACCTAAATACCTTTTCGGCTCTCTATTGCATATACATTGTTGCTTTAATATGAAGAAATCTGACCATATTTTACGTGTGGACCACATTTGATGATGGTAATTTATAAATGGCTGACTGTCGGAGCAGGAAAAATGTTCCTGGTGAAGTTGTATGCATTACATATACTTCTAATGGATGTTTTCACACACACTTTCTTGGGTTGCCTCTATTAAGGGGCAATTTGTGAATTAGAGGATCGATCTGGGTGTCTTTTAGGATATTCTCGGCACATCTATGTATCGTCTTTTGGCATATTTAGCCTAGACTTTTTACGTTCCAAAACCTGAAAAAAAAAAAAAAAAAAAACAAAATGTATTCTAATGTGGATTTCAAGTTCGGTTGAAAAGAAAGTAATAACTGAAGTATCTTAAAGCCATTGTTGTTGACCGAGTTTTTGGCACCTGGTCAACATGGGGAAACTATGTAATTTTGTACGCTTAAAGGTGAAGGGGACTCTTTTATAAAGCCCAAATATTGTGAAGGTCTGAGGCACCAAAAAACTAAAGAGCCTAAATCTAGTTGTTAGATTTCAAGGGCTTAGATTTGGAGACAAAGGTGGTTGCAACAAAATTTCAAAAAAGAGGTAAGGATCAATGACATGTCAGTATCAAGGGTTGAGATTAAAAAGAGCATTAGGAAGGGTGGAGACGAAGAGGTGCTGGGTATTTACATTTTTGAGGAGCACGAACTCCTCCTCTTCCACCTGCTCCTCGATTTTGTGGAGGATGGCAGCCCCCACATGATCGGGTTCAAGGCCTTTTTATGGTTTGGAGACAGGGAGGAATACCCTATTGTACGTTTGTGTTATTAATTTTTTTTTTTTTTGAAGAATATAAGAATATATTAAACCACTAGAATGCGATCAAGTACAATGATAAGAAGAGCCCATAATGATCCAAAATCCCGTTTGTGTTATTAATGTGAAATGTTTTTGGGTCCATCTTTTTTTCTTCAAGCTTTTGTTCTAGTTTCTTCATGGCAGCACCTAGACGTTCTTGAATTTTGCCTCCTCGAGGCCAAGTGATAGGGATACAGGAAAATCTGCCATCAGAATGGAGGTCCCATCGATATTATTTCTTCCCCCCGATCATTTTGGTGTTGTAGGAGCAGTCGCCCCATGTTATTCTATTATTCATTTGGGATCAGTTTCTATTACTGGCAGACTTACCTGAGATAGTATTCCTTGGAGGCATATTGATATTTTAAATCGTATTCGTAGGCTTGACAAAGAATCTTTTCAGGAAATTTTTCAGGAAATGTATCGAGAGCAGGATGCATCTGATAGTTATATTGCCAAGACATTGCTTTGGCGGATACGCACACTTCGGGATGCACTGAATCCTTGCTTCTGCTCCTTCTGCTCTATTTTTTTACTTGTTTCTGTCCAAACGCACGTGCCTATGCATATGCCTAAGTCTGTGGAAAGCCTTTCGCCAATCTTTTGATCTTCAAAGAATAGAATAGAATATAATAGAATAGAATAGATTTTTTAACGTCCACGGAGACCAATAGGTCATGGGACCCATACAATGGGCTAGTACAATCATTACTACTAGGATTAAAAAACCCCTGCCTCGAAAGGTTTTCAAGGGAAAAACCTTTGCAGTAATGATGATACTAGACAATCGGAGATAATGACTACTGATGGCTCAGTAAGTGAAGATGTTCATCTAGAACCTCAAGTATATATAATGCCAAGTCATGCACAGATGGTGCTCTGAGAATTTGTGGAAGCGTGGAATGAAATGTTAAGGTCAAAAAATGATTCTGGGCTATCTCAAAAGCAGGGCAACTCAGAAGAGTATGGCTTTCATCTTCAATAACCTGTAACTGGCAACAGGCACATAGTCTCGCTTCTCGCGGCAATTGCGGCCGCTCCCATCTACCTGTCTCAATCCGTAGCCTGTGGGACCCCGTGCGAATTAATGCATAGCTACAAGCTTGTTCCTGGACAATGAAGCAAGCAAATAAGCTTGGGGGCCCTGGTGCCAAGGTGGGATTTATGTGTGCATGATAATGGCCAGTTTTTACTTGGGCCCAAGGTAACTGCGTCCCATATCTTTTGAGAAAAACGACCATTGAGATATTGTTGCAAAACTCAACCTGTGTTGCCTACTTTGCCCCTTTGAAATTTTTTCCTAGAACATATTCCTAATTACTCATGTGTATTCCCTCAAGTTATCCACTTCCATCACTTAAATCTTTTACCCCATATTCCTTATTCTAAAAATTTCAATACACTAGTCATTTTTCCCACATACCCTTATTGCCCTTTCTGCACTATCCAAAATTTTTCCTTCATATCGTCTAAACCTTGCCTTCTCACACCTTGCACATGTGCCATTCTCTCCCTTTGCCACATCACCCTACCTCAAGTCTAAGAATGCTCATATATGGGTTACAAAGTTTTGCAAAGCTAAGTTTTAGAACTAAAGGTTCTTTGCCATGGTTCCAAGCCTTTAAACTTTGTGCGTTACTATTTTTGGGTTGCCCCTAGGGGGCAAACCCTTGTTTATGTGGGCTTTTGGCATATCCTAGGTATATGCTAGAATATCCCTAGGATATGCTGGTGACTGCTCCAAACTTATGATTGGCTGTAAACTCTCGGTCACTTCTATTGGTGGGCAGCCGCTTTCGAAACCGGCTAACCGGAGAGGTCTGAACGATTTGGGTTTTTTTGCAGAGGGCAGAGCATATGACGCCCTATTAGCTTGTGATAAGAGCTGGAGTAATAGTTAGCTCTGCAAGCAAATTAGTTTAACTGCTCTGTTTTCAGAACTTACAACATCAACGGGGATTCTGAGCTTTGAATTACATTGTTGTGCTTGGCAGAGCATGGAAGCTTTGGGCGAAAATGTGTTCTGTATATCTATCCATCTAAAACAGCACTATGTTGGGGATATTTCTCAAACAGCCCGTTGCCAGGATTCTTTTCGCCAGCTGGGTGTTCAGAAGAGCTGAAATCATCATATTGAGGTCGGACTTGAATTTTAGGGGTATTCGAATGGCTTACAATGGAGAAACTGGAGATTAGGGACGTAAATGTTGAGAATATCAGACGTAAGGGAAGAGAAAGAGAACCCAGTTTTCCTCAGCCACAGAATCGAAGGTCTTTGAAGGATTCAAAGCAGGATTATGATTCTGGTGAGGAATCTCAGAAGAAAGAGGTTTATGGATTTGATGAAGATGGACTTGAAATTGATGACGAGCTGTCTTCAAATCCTTTTTGGCTTTTCTTACAAACTTATAAGTTGCATTCATATCATATGTTAAAATAGATTAATGCAAGGAAGTCCACGATTCTATATAAATACATTCTGATATCCCATTAAGTGCCTGGTGCCTGCATGTACTTAGCATCTTGGTTTTGTTCTGTGTATGTTTGAGCTGTTATAATTAACTGTTAGTCATACTAAGTGACTCTAAGGCAGTGCACAGTAAAGGACCAATTTGTTGATGATGCAACTGTTTATTGTGTCCCATGCTACAGGCGATTGTGCTATTGGTTTTGCTGTACCAGTAATAGCAGTAATAGGTACTAATTGGACGGCGGAGATTAAAACAGTGCAAGGGCGATCAAGCTAGGGCAACGATCAAGCAGCGTTAAGTTAGTGTTTGAGCTTGGAGTTTGGAGCAACGACGACATTTCCATCACAGCTAGGGCAGATCCGGTGAGACCACATTTGCTTCTGCTTCATCTATTTGCTCACAGAAACGATAAGAACAGAGGCAGGTCTGGGCTAGGAGAATGATATTTTTTCTTTTTCCTACTTCTTTGTTCGCTGTCGTCTGCACGTAGCCGTGGCACTTCCAGAGCATTTCCTTTAGCAGCTTTTAAGATTTTTTCTAGCAACCAGAGTTCTGCTATGGAGCTATGAATAAAACATTTTTCGATTTTCATTCTAGCTCTTTTCTATATAGAGCTCTGAATCATAAAAGACAGTGAGGCGGTTAGGCAAGGATTGCAGCTGCTTTTTTTTTGTGAGGGCCAAGGTCGCAATCTAAAATTCTATGCAGATATGAGTTATGCTGGGGTCTACCAAAACAGCTATTCAAGCCAAACCTGGTTCTGTTTGTTTTGTTATCAACAGGTACGTGTTCCAACAACATTGTTTCATTTCTCAATCTCAAGATTTATATGCATTATGCAAACTTATTCACATTTGTTCATGCCCGAACATTATGTGGTATGCAAAGGCGCAGATATTGTTGTGAAGAAGCTATCTAAAAGACTGTGCCTCCAAGATCTGGAAGGAAGCTGATTGAAGCTCAAAAGTTGCGTGATTTTCTCAACCTACATGTCACAGGAATGGATTTTTGAGATTATTGCTTTGTTTGTTCTTTTTTTGTCTGAGTTAATGGGATTTCACTTTAGCAGCCAAGAGCAACTCATGTATGTCTTGGTTGTGGCTATATCTACACCCTCTCAAAACCGTTCAAGGATCGAGTATGAATTCTTCAGGGTAGACAATGTTTACTGCAGCCTCGCTTTTATATTAGCCTTAACCAGCGTGAACATGGTCTCTGCAGAGGTGAGAAATGGGATGCTAGATTGGCATTTGCAAAGCGACCAAGATGAGCTTGATGAGAATGATTCCTTTGATTTTTTACAATTTCTTGCACTCTCTCTGCATTCCAGGGATTCAAAACACGATGTCATTTATGTAGTGCAAGAAAGAGCGAGGAGGCATGGGTCATCTATGTACTACTATTTCTTTTTTAATCATTGTTTTCTGGCAAAATCCTAAGGAGTTAAGGATATCCAAGGAGATCCGAACTTTTTGGTTGAAGATCAAGCAAACACAGATTTTCCTGTTCGACATGGACAAAGATGAAATAAGCTCAGGTATTTTTTGTTAACAGCAAAGCTACAACAAATTAGATGATTAGGAATAAGTAGATATGGCATGCTTAGGTTTTTCCTTAAAGGCACTCTCAGACATCTAAGCCATAAATCACTGTATTTGTTTCAGATTAAGCACTGTCAGGGAAGGCCTGACTAACTTCCCTGAGTCACCGAATCTACTTCATCAGTCAGGAACACATATGGTCTTTTGCATACCACGATAGATCTGGTAAGAAATATTAGTGTTGTCAGTTCTTCTATTTATAGTGCTCCTTTGCAATCATTTCAGAGAAGCATTGGAAGTGTTATTTGCATGACCATGTGTATTGGGGGAAGGATTGTTGTTCAATTTTCAACTCAAGCAGAACTGAAATTGGGATCGTACTAACACTTAAGTACTAACACTTAAGTAACTGTTCAGATTCCGAATCACTTTGCTAAATGTTTTGCTTTAAAAATTGATTGAATACATGCATGCGCATTGATTGTTTGTGCAATGTTCTGGGTTTTTAGTTTCATAGTGCATTTCATGACTCAACAATCCTAAATTCCTTCTTATTAAAAACTTCATGTGCCTATGACAGCAAGCCAAATTTGGCATAAAGGTCAATCAATGTGGTGCCCACAAACCAGTCTTTATCCAAACCCTTCTGCACCTTTCTATGTATCTCTTGGCCCTTGTCAATAGCCCCTATGTTGCCATAGCACTTTTAGCCACAAAAAAATGTGACAACATCTGGTCAGAACTTCCTTTCCACATCCATGTTCAACACAGCCTGCAATCATTTCATTCCATGAGACTACATTTCTGATTACGAGATGGTCAGAGACATTCTGTGCCTCCGTAACTGAATGAGACTTCGCATACATGCTGATCAAAATGTTACAACTCTGAGAACCAATACAATCACATGAACTCAATCAATTTTTATTAATAAAACCTACAACACATACAACCATCTCAATGAATCACAACTTTACTAATAAAAAACACTTGTTCTTGCGTTCATTCGAGCACAAAAGAACGAAACAGAACCCATGAAACCACAACCTCGAGCCATCAGAGGGCAACCCCTCGTGCGCAGCACCTTGTTTGGTTTTGGACCCGTTCAAAACCATGGTGGAAATCGCAAAATACTTGAAATACACGAAAATACACAGTTTATATACGAGAAATACATGGCATCGTACTGCGAAACTCCTGCTATGAACCTTGAAATTAGGAACCCAGCTCGAATCACGCCATCACGCGTTCCATTTGTTCTGTCATCCCTCTATTATACACACCAGAAGATCATTCAGAACACATAAAATATCATAAGAAGGTATTTCTCAACCAGATCTTTGCAAATCCAACTGAAGAATGCACACGAGCTTCAAGAATTCTTCAGATCATGTTCAACATGTATCAATGTCGAATTTGAGCACGTCTAGGCCTTCAAAAAGTTTGCAACACGATTACCCCTGTATTCTTAGGTATTAAATTTAGATTTAAATTATCCCTTAGAAGGATTGATTACCTTCAACACAACTTCATTATGACCTGTATTACCTCCTTATCAATGAAAATTGCCTATCGAGTTAAAAAAAATATCCCTAACATGATTTCTTATGTTTTGCGGTTACAAAAAAATCAACAGTAAGATATTCCTTGTTCCAAATCCCTTCTTGGCGAGTCTCTATTCATCCATGTACCCATTAGCACTTGTTTGCTTTGAAATTTTTATAAAAAGAAAGCAATCCAAGCTCGAGTTGCAAAATTTTGCATATGAGACTATTCTTGACTGTATTTTTGCAAAACAGTGCACAAAAAATACTTTTAGTGATCATAATTGCAATTTAATCACTTAACCCAAATTATAACTGTTTTTTGCACGTATTGGCTTTGGAATCTTCCAAAAACTACATTTATGACTCAAAATCTTCATTTTTTTTATCATTGTTTTGCAGTTTGATCTTCATTGACCAAATTTTGACTCAATGTTGAACTCGAGTATCTCACAAATCTGAGCTCTGCATTTTCCCATATAATTCTATATACTTTTCTTTGTCAGTATGAGCAATTAAAACCAAAAAAACAATCAATCTTTGCAAATCACCTCGATTTGAGTATTGCTACCATTTTCTAGAACTAAGAAAGGTATGGACTATTGTTCTTTGAGCTATTTCAATGGATTTTTCTTCTAAAGACTGATCACCTTAAGTGATTTGGAGGTTCTAACCCCAACTTTAGCATAGTTTCAGGTTGGCTTCTAGTGTTCTTATTATCATTTTTATGGTGTTGGAGTACACCTTAAAACTCCAAATCTTCTATTGTACTTTTATGGACAAAAACAACTTGAAGCATTTGGGCCGAAGGGACCGGCCAATTTTTTCGTTTGGGCCTTGATGTTGACCGGGTCTTTGGCACTCGATTAGCATGGGAAAACTATGTATTTTGTATGCTTAAAGGTGAAGGGGACTCTTTTATAAAGCCCAAATATTATAAAGTCTAAGGCACTAAAAAAACTAAAGGGTCTAGATTTAGTTGTTAAAATTCAAGGGTTTAGATTTGAAGACAAAGGTGGTTGCAACAAAATTTCAAAAAAGGGGTAAGGATCAATGACATGTCACTATCAAGGGTTGAGATTAAGACGGGCATTAGGAAGGGTGGAGATGAAGAGGTGCTGGGTATTTACATTTTTAAGGAGCACAAGCTCCTCCTCTCCCACCTGCTCCTCGATTTTGTGGAGGGTGGCAGCCGCCACATGATCAAATTCAAGGCCCCTCCATGGTTCAGAGATATGGAGGGATACTCTATTGTCTTTTGTATTATTAATATGAAAATTTTTTGGGCCCAGAATTTTTTTTCTTCAAACTTCTATTCTAGTTTCTTCGTGGCAGCATCTGGATGTTCTCGAATTTTGCCTCCTAAGGCCAACTGATAGGGATGTGGAAAAATCTGTCATCAGAATGGAGGTTCTATCGAGACTATTTCTTCCTCTGAATCATTTTGGTGCTGTATATTTATCTGGAGCAGTCGTCCCATATTATTCTATTATTCATTTGTGATCAGTTTCTGTTGCTAGCAGATGTACCTGAGATAGTATTCCTTAGCGGCATATTGATATTTTAAGTCATATTCGTAGGCTTGACACAAAATCTTTTCAGCAAATGTATCGAGAGAATAGAATAGAATATGATTTTATCGTCCACGGAGACCAACTGGCCTATGGGACCCAAGTACAAAGAGAGAGCAGCAGGCGGACACTACCGTGATTAAAAACCCCGCCAGAAGGGTTTTCGGGAAAAAACCTTAGTAGCAATAAGGATGCCGACATACCGCACGCTTATATACATAATCACAAGTACACCGAGGTTAATGCCGGACGGGGGGGGCATAACCGGAAGTCCGTATCCATTACCTCCCGTAGGTAATGATCCCAACAAGCCTGGCTGAGGCGGTGCTCGATGGCGCATGCAAGGCCTCGATGGGGCACAACTAACCGAGCATACCGAGCCCGATATGCTCGTCGCGGACGGACAGCCCGGAGGGCGTGACTTTCATCCTCAATGGCGCGTTGACGGCATTGATGCACTCTGTCCTCACGCGGCCCCGAATCCATCTCCCCTGCCTCAATGCAGAGGTGGTGTGCACTGTGCAAATGGAAAGCAATCACCCCGCTTTTTCATGGGTAGATGGGTGCGCAGTAGTGGTGTGGGCCCTCGTGAGCATGGGATTAACCTGTTTGTCGATAATTTGCCACCTTGACATGTGACGGGGCCTCTGTATCCCAAAGCTTGGCCATGAAGCAAGCATCCAAGTACGCGCTTCGCCAGCTTCCTTCTGTATGCACCGGTCCACATCCGTGTGCACCGCACATTCCATAGCGAGAACCACTCGGGCTTCTTGTCTTTCCGCCAGGCTTTTGAGTCGCTTCGCGGGCCCATCGCCACCGCCAAAAGCAAGGTTGGGCAGCCGGGCTTCATCCATAGCCACCACCTTCGAAGTAAATAATGTGACGTTCAGTAAGCACCCTCCTCAGAATGGAAGAAAGCCTGCCTCTTGGAGCAAGATCCGATATGGGACCGTGGATTTCACTCGGTTATGCCGGGCCAAGAAAGCCTTCACACGCTTCTAGATCGTTCCAAGTGGTGAGGGATATCACCGGCCCCCACCACCCCCCACGAGGAGGACCGCAGTTCAACCAAGGCCACCGAACAAGTGTGCCCGGTGACCCCATGCATACAAACTCTGCCTTGTATTTGTTTTGCATTGCATCTGGGGCTTTCCACCGCAGTGACCCGTAACCCGATCGATGCATCCCAAGGTGTGGTAGTAGAAAACTCATTAATGCCCAAATACTTATAAGATCGAGCCACCTCCACTACCCGCCGGTAAGTGAATGAGGGAAGACGTGGGTCTTGGGATGATGGGACCAAAGAACACCTTTGTCTTGGCCAAGTTAACTCTCATGTCGGTGAATTGGCGTAAAGTGTCCAAAGCATCCGGTGGCGTTGCATGTCCTCCAGGGTATATCGCGAGCAGGTCAACATCATCGGCATATATGAGTTGCGGATTATGTGGTGCATCAACTGAAGCCCCCCATGCTCAACTAGCCATTCTTCTAGCTGGTCAATGTACAAGCCGAAGAGCGTCGGGAATAGAGGGCAACCACGGGCGCACCCCAATGCTACTAACAACGGGCTCCCCGACGATTAGGAGACGGCCGGAGCAAGCCTCAGATAGTCTATATATAGCATTCCCGCAAGTCGACGGGGTCCCTAGTCGCCTCAATCTGCCCCACAACTTATCCCGAGGCACCGTGTCAAAAGCCTTTCGCGAAATCCACAAAGCAACAAAGATGCAGTTCAAGGCCGATTCCCGCTATCCTCTATGAGTGTTCGCAGAGTGAAGATATGGTCAATAGTAGAATGCCGGGGCTAAGTCAGCTCAAGTCTTGAGCCCGCACTTCTCCATCCTCCTCCTAAAGTGTCAATCGCCGCCAAGAATCCCAAAGCAACTTGGCAAAGACAGAATCCCACCATAATGGTAATGCGATAGTTGGTCGGGCTGTGGGGTCCCCCCGCTTTGTATATGGGCACAACTCTACCGGGTAGTCCAAAGGCGGGGGGAAGCCTTCTTGCAATGCCCCTCGTTGAAGAGTGCCGTGAGAACCGGCACCATTGGGGGCCCTACCACTTGAGAAGCTCTGCCGCATACCATCCAAATCTGCCGCCTTCCCAATTAGCGGCGTTGCGGGCCCATTATGACATCCCTTCGGTGACCCGTGCTAGGCCCGCTCATGAGGTAATCGCGGTGCCCGGCTTCCCATTGGGTCATACAACGGTAGCGCAAGTATCTCACCCATTGTTTCGGGGTAATATTCCGTGGAATCGTGCGGGCTTACTCAAGACCTTTCTCGAGAAGGCCCTAGGGTGGCGGTCTAGAAGACCAAACATCTCAAGGCCTTTGGTGCTCGCAAGGTACGACTTTCTTTGGTCTTGAGGAAGGAGCTGTATTGACCGACTGCTTGAGGCTTAATGGTGGGGTCCAACACTTGGCGGAGCCATCGCTTTCAGCTCCCGGCATTCGCCATCGAACCCGATGATTGCGGGGAAGGTGGTTGCAGCCCCCGGGATCGCCGAGAGCGGTCTCTCCCAAAGCATCCGTCCCCTACCCTCGGCGGAGCCGGGTTCACCGGGGCCGCCTGGCCGTTGAAGTGTGGGGAGTTGCGGCACTCCCCAGCTCATGCTCAAACATCCTCGCATAGACCGCCGCATGATCATAGTCCGGGCCGCAACCGTGGTACATGGGGTGTTGGGGCAATGGGTGCTCGGTTGGCTGCCAATCTATTTGCAAGAACAGGGGCGATGGTGGTCCTACTTCCTCGTCCCGCCACCTATCCCGACATTAATCGCCGCGAGTGATCAAGTGTAGGCATTGCTTCGTCTGCTAGCACATAATCCACCACACCGGTGCCCCCACGGTTCTCCTGTCTACAAGTGAAGCGGCCGGAGGATTCGACCCACCGTGTGCCGACCCATTGCAAATGACCGTGGTCAAAGATATCGCCCGAAGAATAAAGGCGGTGCCCCATACCGGTGTCACCCGGGTCACATCATCGACGCCCTTTGGCCAAACCATCTCTGCGGGGTCCATTTGCAACACATCCTAAGGATGCATCTGATAGTTATACTGCCAAGAAATTGCTTTGGCGAATATGCACACTGTAGGATGCACTGAATCCTCGCTTCTGCCCTATTTTTTACTTTACCTGTTTCTATCCAAAAGCATTGTGCCAATGCATATGCCTAAATCTGTGGAAAGCCCCCCGCCAATCTTTTGATCTTCAAATATGCCGCGGCAAACTCAGTCTGTATTGCCTATTTATTATTTCCTATACTATATTCCTAATTATATATCATTCTCTCGCCTTAACCTCTTTGTTGTTTGATCCATGATGTTTTCATCTCGCGGCAATACGAGGGCTTGCATGATATTGTTCGTGCACATAGTCGCAGGTATGGTCGTCGGCAATGACTGCCCGAGGAGTTCCACCATTCATGGGTTTCGGCATCTTTTATTTTATTATTGCGGACAATAGGTCTGGCTAGCTTACTAACAGTATGTCATCATTGTGTACTCACTTCTTCCTTTTTCTCATTCTGCCGCATGGCTAGCCTCCGTGCACTCCACCTTGACGTCGGTACTTGACACCGTCGCCTCTTTTACCTTGGCCTTAATCTCACCTTTGACTTCAGACTTAGATTTCGATTTTCTTTGTTTTCATAAGCCTCTCTTTGCTTGAGCCACGATGTGATCCGGATGTACCTTCCATCTTCTTTCCCTTCTTGACCTTCCTTAACCTCTACCTCAACCTTATTCCTCGTTCTTTAATAGTATTCTTCATATTGGTGCATCTAGCCCTGGCTTTAGGCATGGGCTATTATTTTCCTTATGATATTTCATTTACCACAATCGTTTCCTTTTTTATTGAACTTTTTCATATTATTTCCAAAATGGATTGTATTGCATTTTTTTGTCGAAAGCACGTTCTATTTGGCAAATTATAGTTTGTTTTCGTGTTCTTGAAGATATTTTTTATGGTTTTACATCATTTGCATTTTTATATTTGGCCTTATGCGTCATGCATTTGGCAGTCCATTTGCGAACCCTTTGTTCTTGTTAGCTCCTTGATCATATCACTAACCTCATGAATTCCACTTTCACCTTGGCACTCTTGATATTCATCTTCCTTTATTTGGTTTATAGTTTGACGACGTCATGTGGCTCTTGATATTTTTTGTTGTCAATTTAATTAACTTTAACGTGGTTTTATGTTGTCTTGTGGCAGCTCCCTCTCGCTTATTTACCCCCCAGGAGGTCCCCTGGTTCCTCCTCTATTTTCCCTTTGGTGTTTTCCTCCCGCGCCCCATCCACCCTCATGGCTTCTATAGCTCTATTCCGCCGCTTTGTTGCTTGGTTACATTCTGTTTCATATCTCCCTGCTTCCCCCTTCATCGTCGCGGCCTTTTTCGCCTCTCGTCATCGTCCTGGTATGTCTTCCTCGTCGATTACTTCGGCCTTGACAGCAATATCCTTTTTCGTCAAAAAAAATTTTAACCTTCCAACCTCCGCTGTTCTACCTCTACCGTCCTTGGCTCGTCAATCTACCTCTCGTCAGGCCCACGCTCCCGCACCTCTCTTCCCCTTCTGCCTCAGCATGTACGCTCTATTATGTTCGTGCACATAGTCTCTCCCTCTCGCTATGTAGTTTGCGATGTTGCTCGACATTTAGACGTTTCCCATCGGCTGGGCTTGTAGGTAAGGAAGTTCTCTGGTAGTCGGCCAGTTTTGTGTCCTTTGCGAGTCTCTTCCCAGAATAGCATCGATCCGAGCCCTCGGATCGTTATTCTGGGATGGGATGAGCAGCTATATATGTGCTCGTCCTTCTTGTGGCTCGTTATCGGCGTCTTCTCACAGCAACATCTCTTTCCTTGTCCATTGTTTCCCACCCTACCCGCCCTTATATGTTATTTTGAGTTCGTTTATTGTTTATATGTTTTTGTTCAGTTTTGACCACCCGTTGGGTGATGCTATCTATATTTTTCCCACCCGTTGAGTGATGCTCGATGATTTCCACCTGTTGGTGAGGCTATTTTTTCTTTTTCCACCTCTCGGTGCTGTTTTCTATTTCTATATATGTTTATTTGCAGTTCCTAACATCTAACGGGTGACTTTTCATCTTTTTTTTTGGTTCATGCACTCTGTTGTTGTCCACCTTAGGTGTTGCTATAATAATGTTTTCTTTAATAATGTTTTTCTTTTTTCGGCATTATGCCGCATTATTCTCCACTTGCGGGTGATGTTGTTTATTTCCACCTCGATGGGTGACGCATATTTCTTTTCACATGATTGTTATCCACCGTTGGGTGACGCTTTTCTCCACCCTATGGGTGATGCTATCCCCACCCAGGGTGATGCTGTTTATTTCCACCTCAAGGGTGACGCATATTTCTTTCTACATAATTGTTCTCCACCCGTTGGGTGATGCTGTTCTCCACCCTATTGGGTGATGCTCTCTTTTTCTGCTACATGTTTGATTTTCTCTAACCATTCACGGGTGTTTTTAGAGTTCTTTATGTTGCTTGCAGGTTTTACGCCATCTTCTGAGGTCCTGCTTTTTTCGGCTTCGCCATCGACCCATCTCCTTCGGTTCTCCAGGCAACACATTCAAGGTTGCTGGCGACCATTTCTCATTAGGGTTTTCCTCGAAAACCCGAAAGGGCGGGGTTTTTTTATCCCGATGAGAAGTTGTTGCCATTACCCTTCTATACTGCCTGTGCACATTTCTTTTGTTTTTCGGGGTAGCCCGATATTGTTCCTATGGTCGGCTATCCCTCTCTATTCTTCAAACATTGTATACTGCTGCTATTATATATATATTCCCTCGAGTTATCCACTTCCACCACTTAAATCTTTTGCCCCATATTCCTTATTCTAAAAATTTCATACAGTAATCATTTTTCCCACATATCCATATTGCCTTTTTTGCACATATTCATATTGTCTAAACCTTGCCTTCTCACACCTTGCACATGTGCCATTTTTTCCCTTTGTCACTAACTCGACTTTAAGAATGCTCATATATGGGTTCTAAGATTTTACAAAGTTTTGCAAAGCCAAGTTTTAGAACTAAGGGTTCTTTGCCATGGTTCCAAGCCTTTAAACTTTATGCCTTACTATTTTTTGGCTTTGGACCCGTTCAAAACCATGGCCGAAATCACGAAATATCTGAAATACACGAAAAAATACATAGTTTATACGCGAGAAATACATGGCATCATATCGCAAAACTCTTGTTATGAACCCTAAAATTAGAAAGTTGTCTCGAATCAAGCCATCACGTGCTCCATTTATTCGGTCATTTCCTCTATTCTTGGATTCCGGATCATAAGGAATAACTTAAGCCTAAATTTAATACCTAAGATGCAGGAACCATAAAATCGAAAATATATGCAGGGGTAATCATGTTGCAAACTTTTTGAAGGCCCAGACATGCTCAAATTCGATATTGATACGTGCTGAACATGATCTGAAGAATTTTGTGCATGCTTCAGTTGGATTTGCAAAGTTCTAATTAAAAAATACCTTCTTATGATATTTAATGTGTTCTGAATGATCTTCTGATGGGTATGAAGGACTGATTACCTTCAACAAAACTTTATTATGACCTATATTACCTTCTTATCAATGAAAATTGCCTATCGAGTTCGAAAAAAATGTCTAACATGATTTCTATTGTTTTGCCATTACAAAAAATTCAACAGTAAGATATCCCTTGTTCCAAATCCCTTTTTGGCGAGTCGCCATTCATCCCTGTACCTATTAGCACTTGTGTGCTTTGAAATTTTCAAAAAAGAAAACCAATCCATACTTGAGTTGCAAAATTTTGCATTATGTCTGAGACTGTTCTTGACTGTATTTTTGCAAAACAGTGCACACAAAATACTTTTAGTGATCCGAATTGAAATTTGATCACTTATCCCATATTATAACTACTTTTTGCATCTATTGGCTTTGGAATCTTTCAAAAACTCCATCTACAACTCAAAGCCTTTATTTTTTTATTATTGTATTTAGTTTGACCCTTCATTGACCAGATTTGGACTCAACTTTTAACTCGAATATCTCACAGATTTGAGCTCTGACTTGGCCAAGGATTCCTCCACAGCATTCTACATATTTTGCTTCAACTAGTATGAGCAATTAAAACCAAGAAAACAATCCATTTTTGTAAACCACCTCGATTTGAGTACTGCTACCATTTTCTAGAACTAGGAAAGGTATGGACTATTGTTCTTCGAGCTATTTCAGTGGATTTTTCTTCTAAAGACTGATCACCTTAAGTGATCTGGAGGTTCTAACTCCAACTTGAGCATAGTTTCAAATTGGCTTCTTGTGTTTGGCTTCTTGTATTCTTATTATCAATTTTATAGTGTTGGAGTGCACCTTAAAACCTCCAAATGTTGGTGCATTTTCCGGTGGAATGGTTCATCTTGGCAAAAATTTAGTAGGAGAAGATGCGAACGGTGTTTGGGCGGCAGTTAGGGTGAGGCGACCGCCTCCCCATCCTACCTCCGATACAGCAACGGAGGCGAACCAGCGATTTGTGTAGTGTCTAGGCTAGGAGATTTGGAGATCCATCTATGAGCAGGGTTTACAAATCTTTCCTAGATTGTCTTGAGGTTTAGCTGTTTGGCAGTCTCCAATCTTGTTTCAGGTTTGTCCTACATTTCTTTAATCTTCCTTACAGTTCTTAAGAATTCATTTTCCATTCCTTGGTAAATGCTTTCTTGAGTCTGGGTCGATCTGGCTGGGAAGGATTGAGATTGCGGTTTAAGCCTTACAAATTGTTGCAGTCTAGATCTTGGTTTTTTTGAGGAGGTTTCATCTGCAGTAGAAGCATCATGGATCTCTCTTGAAATTTTTTGCGGGTATATTCTTACCCTTTCTTGCTGGCAGAAAGAATAAATATGTGGCTTAGATAAAGATCAGGTGCCCAAGTAGTTTTAGTTTCTTTATCTTGTAATGCAAGTAAGTTGAATGGATTAGATTGGATTCGATTGCCAAGCTAGGGATAAGCTAATACCTATATATCTTGCACCAGGCTTTAAGAGAGAAGTTTGGTGGCTGGGCATATTCTTTGTTCAGTCATCTTAGTTTTAGGTTGAATGCCTAACTCGACAATGCAGCATTTGATTCAATTTAATTTACAGGTTGATGTGCTTGGTTATAATGTGAGAAACTAAAACTCATGAAATAGTGGCAGTTTCTATGAGCAAAGTGGCAGGCTTCTCTTCTAACACTGATTTTTTTTCTCCACCATTCGTTTAGTAGCATGGTAAGAGTAAGTGGAAGCACAGTCTGTCTATCCCACATAAAATGATATATATAGATAGAAGTGATGGTGATTGTTCTGACTTTACGGTGTCTGATGTACAAATCGAGGATGTATGGGCTCCTTAATGGACGAGGAATTATGGGCTCCTGACAAGGAAGTATGGGCTCCTTTTAGAAGACATTGAGAATCAGGTCAGGTATCTGGTGATCTCTATCTTATAACTCTTTGGTGTTATGCTTCTCAATCCAATAAGTTTCAGTTTCAAAGAGAATGAAGATGTTAAGGTTACTCCTGTAGTAATCCTCAATGAAATTTGAAACATTGTACTTTTTATTCTATAAATACAAAATACAACCTTGCTTCAAAAAAAAAAAAATGCTTTGTCTTAAAATACCAAATAATATCCCCAAATTCAGGATTATCCCTGATTTCAGTATGCTGAGTAGGGAGATGTATCGATCCAGCTACCAGGACTCCCATGTTCTCATTTCCATCCTTGTCTTTTTCACTGGGATCTGGAGGCTTGGTCTTCGCAGACCGATGAAAATCATAAATTTTCTTTCTCTTGGCAAAATTTTGCCTCTCTTCTTCTATCTTTCTGATCGTTTCCTTGTTAAATCCTCCTTTTTTTCTATCCATTCAGTGGCCAATCAGCCTCAAAGCCTCATTCTGGAGGTAGGTGCCAGCTAAAAAGAAACGGAGCTCAACAATGAGTCGCTGCCTGGATAAATACAAGAAGAACTGTACTAGACATGCAAAGTATTTCCAGGTCAGCCATCGTTGGTCTGTGCCACGCTCCAGAAAACTGTCGGAAAAGGTAAACCCTGTTTTTGGAAAAGCTTCAATGGTCTTGGAATTTTGTAACTTAATAAACCCATAGTTATTTTCGACCTTGTGATATACACTTATTAACATCAGGAACTGTCCAGTTAAATTTCAACAATTATCCTTTTTTGTTAGAAAACCAGTATTAACATCTTTACATTCATAAGAAGAAAAAAACCTCCCTCCTATCATAGTTTAGATGGGTGCCCTGTATCGACTTACGAGATGAATACTTACAGCAGGGAGAGTAGGGCTCTGTTGTAACACAGAGGTCGCATCCTTCCTACATGTGTACTATACTCTTAAGTTAGAAAAGCCAAACTTAAAATATTTTACTTACAGTAATTGGCTGACTGTTCTTGTTATATCTCCAGTATCATAAGGTAAACCTGGAAAAGTATTCTTCTTGAAGATATTGAATACAATTCGTATAATATCCTTTTTGTTGAAGCCATTTTTACAAAAGGCCAGAATTAGGCCTTGTATATCTGTAGCAGCTCTAACAGGGAAAGAGTGTGCATATATGTATGGTATTACTTGGGATATGATGACTTTACTTGCCTGTCCATAAGGTCTGCAACCAGATGCCTTGATGAACTTATTAACTTTAAAAGGTAATTTCCTTCTTTTGTCATACCTGTAGAAGGTGAATGTGCCTAAGTGTGGATTTGTGACCTGAATAGTGAGATTCAACACATTACTCATGTGTCCCCATGGCTTCTGCTCTGGAAATTATTTTTTGTACATCGTCTCATTCTTGACATCGAGATGATTCATGTTATAGACAGTGCACTCTACGTCTTTGGAAAAGAACTCTTGTATATCCCCAACATTGATTAGGGTAAGGTCATCAAAATATCTGTAAGCAAACTGAAGTTCGGGAATTTCATTTGTTCTTTTCAAATGTGCCATCTTAATTATAAACTTGAGTTCAAACCATGCCAGATAGATGTTACACCATGCTGGATTGCATGAGAAGCCCATGGGCATTTCCTCTTTTTGCCTCCAAAAGTCATTCCCCATCTGTAAGTAACAGTGGCATAGAAGCCATGTGTTTATCTTCTTAAAGTCCACTTTTGTAATAAATCAGTGCATTTATCCCATTTCGCCTTGAGGCCATTCCTTTTTACCTTGATAGAGAACTTCTGTAATGGAGCAGTATGTAATTTATATTCCCAAACCAATTCAGCCACATCCCTTATCTCAATGATTCCGTCTTTTCGGAACAAAGGTACGTTCTCATAGCATTTCATAATGTCAGTTGAGAATGTGTTAAATATCTTGTTGGGGAGGTTAAGTACCAAGTCATATGCAGAATTAATAGCCCAGCAAGGATTTAGTTTATTCCCTAACCAAATGTTCAACTATCTTGTATTCCATTTGCATATAAGAGGCCATAGATCAGTTATGTTACTTAGCATGGTAGAAATCAAGTCTGCAATCTCAGTGAAGATGCTATTATGAGCATTGGTGATCCATCGATATTCATCCTTGTGTGCCTTAAAAATACCCATGAGGTAAGGTAGTTTATCACTGGAAACCTTTAAAAATGGACACAGTTCTTGTCACATTTAAGAGTGTAAATGGGACTTGAACCCACTACCTCTGGAGTGGTTGTTATGCATCCTAACCGAAAAGGCCACGATGATTTGGATGAAACCGAATCATACGCTCCAGACCTGATGGTTAAGGATCTGAACGGGACTTGAACCCACTACCTCTGGAGTCGTAGCTGTGCATCCTAACCGAAAAGGCCACGATGATTTGGATGAAACCGAATCACACGCTCCAGACCTGATGGTTTATCGTCACACTATCCTCCCTTCAAGGCCAATCTGGGGCGGACCGAAATCGATCTTCAAGGGACTGAAATCAAGGAGTGTGACGACAACCATCTGGGCCCCAAACCTTATTACGGGTTGCCCATACCACTAGGGCATGAGTTATCCAAATATTATTGTCACATTTAAGAGTCTAAACGGGACTTGAACCCACTACCTCTGAAGTGGTAGCTGTGCATCCTAACTGAAAAGGCCACGATGATTTAGATGAAACCAAATCACACGCTCCATACCTGATGGTTAATCGTCACAGTCCTTGGATACCTATTAGGCATTCAGATTTAACTTCCTCAACTCCCAACCAAATTCTTTCGAAGTCCATACTATTCAATCTAATCAGCGCCATCTCTCTAATATGCCTTTGGCATATGAAAGAGGCATTATTAATAGCCTTGTCCAGACCTGAAATATAAAAGTTTTGATTTAACCAGTCCAAGTTTTTCTTAACATCACCATCATTCCATAGGAAACGTTTTGCAGATAGACCTTTCTTATGTACCACTATCCTTCCTTTAGCCATGTCCATGATCTGTTTTTGTAAGTGATCTTCGTCTGTTCATTCCAGTGCCAGAGATGAAAATGATGCACACTAAAAAATTGATCACATGTGAGACTAAAGTTCTCCATAAACTCCTGAATGGAGAAGCCAGAATCGGGTATATGATTTAACCCTTTAGAAAAAGCAGCTCTAAGTTTAGGGTAATGAACGATATTTAGATTTGTAGTCCTTACATGTCCTATGGCAGGATCAATGTACTCAGCCAAACTGGAGTTAGCACGGGTTAGCACATGGGCATTTGTTGGTTTTGCCATCTGCAAAAGCCTTGAATGGTTTATAAACTTTGTCTAGAAGCTAGTCTCCATACTTCCAAGCAAACATATTGTTGCGGAGTAATTCCTCAGCTAAATCACGACATATATTCCGTAAAACCTTAGAGAAAATATCTCTGATACTAAAAGTCTCCAAGGATTTTGAAAGGAACGTGCAATGCAATAACTTAGTCTCTTTTTTCTCCTTTATGGTGACCAGATGTCTTTTTTGCTAACTATCCTTAACAATTTTTTGGTTGGATTCAGGAACCTAGAAAATTAAATTAAGGTCAGAAGACAAATCATGGAAATTCTAGATGAAAAAAAAAAAAAAAAAACAATTTTGTGCAAACCCCTTTTATTATATTCATCTTGAGCATAATAGTCAAACATTCAATATGGAATATGATAATCAAATGGTAGTGAAAAATACGATAAGTTTTTTTGTGAACACCGCCACCATACCAAGGAAAACTACATCTGGAAAAAAACCTTTGGTATGTGGTCATGAGTTATAGTGTAAAAGAAAACAAAGATCTAAAAAAAAATTACAATCAATTTTAGATAAATGAAATAAATCATAAGATTAAGTATCCAAAACAACTACTTACTTCTTCGGATCAAGAAATTCCAGGTCAAGAGGTGTGCAATCCACGAGGTGCATTAGTTTGTTGTCACCTCTAATCACAGAATATTCATCGGTACTTTGTGCCGCTTCATTGTTCCTTTGAGGTGTACTGTTTTGAGTGAAATTGCTGCATGTTAGGAGTAAACATCATTGGTCGTTTGTTGCCACCACTATTCCTAGCATAAGAGGATGAAGCTTTACTACCAAAATACGTCTTGGCAGTCATAGGTTTCAAGGTTTTCTCGGCAATGTCTGCAAGCTTATTATTTCCAAAAGCAACTTTAAGGGAGCCGTTTGGATTGTCCACCATGTATAGTATCATCTCAATGAAGACCCTCCTCACCTCCAAGTAGGAAATATATGCAAGTACAGCTAGTGTGAGAATATTGTGTAGCAGCTTTGTTATACAAACATTTTGACCATAGGAGAAGAACCTGGGTACATGCATTCCAAGTTATTTAGCATAAACCATACTGCATGGTCAACCCAAATGATGCCACATCTGCATTCATCTTCGTTGTCCGTTTTGTCCTTTTGTTCTCCATATTTTTTTAAGAAAAAAGTTATCCCTTTTGTCTTTGGAATAAGCCCATATTCTCTTTCTGGCTTAAACGTATACCAGAATCCTTTAAACAAGTCTGAGTCTGTTCAAAGAATGTGATCTTAAAGGGTGGAAAGATCTCCTTTTTTGTTTTTCCAGTTTCTCAGCTTTGAGTTTTCCAGTTCTGATCTCGTTTTCCACAATTCCAGTCAGAGCCTTCCATGTATCCAAGTTGATAGGTGCAAGAGCACCAAAGTTTTGGCTCTTCCAAAGAGTGTGATCCCAAATGGCTCCATAACTTGCTACACTCTGTTCAGGGATAATAGAAAATGTGGATGAATTAGAAAAGATTAGAAAGGGTCAAAGTAGGCACTACTTCAAAGTTTGCACTGGTGATGTTCCAGCATAATATACGATACGAAAACGTATATTATACTGCCACGCCACTCGTACATGTCACCTTGATGATATGTACTTGGAAATCGTAAAGGTTTGCACCCCTAGGGGGCAACACTATCCTCCCTTCAAGGCCCCCCTCCTTGAAGGCTTGCAACCGGGGGAATCTGGGGCGGACCGAAATCAAAGAGTGTGACGACAACCATCTGGGCCCCAAACCTTATTACGAGTTGCCCACACCACTAGGGCATGTGTTATCCAAATCATACTGTCACATTTAAGGGTCTAAACAGGACTTGAACGCACTACCTCTGAGGTGGTAGCTGTGCATCCTAACTGAAAAGGCCACGATGATTTAGATGAAACCAAATCACACGCTCCAGACCTGATGGTTAATCGTCACAGTCCTTGTATACCTATTAGGCATTCAGATTTAACTTCCTTAACTCCCAACCAAATTCTTTCAAAGTCCATACTATTCAATCTAATCAGCACCATCTCTTTGGCATATGAAAGAGGCATTATTAATAGCCTTGTCTAGACCTGAAATATAAAAGTTTTGATTTAACGAGTCCAAGTTTTTCTTAACATCACCATCATTCCATAGGAAACGTTTTGCAGATATAGCTTTCTTATGTACCACTATCCTTCCTTTAGCCATGTCCATGATCTGTTTTTGTAAGTGATCTTCGTCTGTTCATTCCAGTGCCAGAGATGAAAATGATGCACACTAAAAAATTGATCACATGTGAGACTAAAGTTCTCTCCATAAACTCCTGAATGGAGAAGCCAAAATCGGGTATATGATTTAACCCTTTAGAAAAAGCAGCTCTAAGTTTAGGGTAATGAACGATATTTAGATTTGTAGTCCTTACATGTCCTATGGCAGGATCAATGTACTCAGCCAAACTGGGGTTAGCACGGGTTAGCACATGGGCATTTGTTGGTTTTGCCATCTGCAAAAGCCTTGAATGGTTTATAAACTTTGTCTAGAAGCTAGTCTCCATACCTCCAAGCAAACATAGTGTTGCAGAGTAATTCCTCAGCTAAATCAGGACATATATTCCGTAAAACCTGTGACGTTCCTAACCGACATGCCCTTAACCAACTGGGCAAAACCGTCTAGATGTTTATGAGTAGTCGCTTCTACCCATTTATGCCGGTGTCTCGAGAATGCCCCACAGGCACATTCAAGGTTTGAATACTCGACCGGCCTACCATGGGCCCGTTACAGTCTCTCCCACTAGAACTATGCTCGTCCTCGAGCATCCAAGGCTACCATGTCACAATGATTACCAAGTCTTTGCAAATTACCTATGCATATAGGTACCCATGGAGACTCGAACTCGAGACCTGCTCTGATACCAACTGTAACGTTCCTAACCGACATGCCTTTAACCAACTGGGCAAAACCGTCTAGACGTTTATGAGCAGTCGCTTCTACCCATTTATGCCGGTGTCTCGGGAACGCCCCACAGGCACATTCAAGGTTCGAATACTCGAGCGGCCTACCATGGGCCCGTTACAAAACCTTAGAGAAAATATCTCTGATACTAAAAGTCTCCAAGGATTTTGAAAGGAACGTGCAATGCAATAACTTAGTCTCTTTTTTCTCCTTTATGGTGACCAGATGTCTTTTTTGCTAACTATCCTTAACAATTTTTTGGTTGGATTCAGGAACCTAGAAAATTAAATTAAGGTCAGAAGACAAATCATGGAAATTCTAGATGAAAAAAGAAAAAAAAAAAACAATTTTGTGCAAACCCCTTTTATTATATTCATCTTGAGCATAATAGTCAAACATTCAATATGGAATATGATAATCAAATGGTAGTGAAAAATAGGATAAGTTTTTTTGTGAACACCGCCACCATACCAAGGAAAACTACATCTGAAAAAAAAAACCTTTGGTATGTGGTCATGAGTTATAGTGTAAAAGAAAACAAAGATCTAAATAGAAATTACGATCAATTTTAGATAAATGAAATAAATCATAAGATTAAGTATCCAAAACAACTACTTCTTCGGGGTCAAGAGGTGTGCAATCCACCAGGTCCACTAGTTTGTTGTCACCTCTAATCACAGAATATTCATCGGTACTTTGTGCCGCTTCATTGTTCCTTTGCGGCGTACTGTTTTGAGTGAAATTGCTGCATGTTAGGAGTAAACATCATTGGTCATTTGTTGCCACCACTATTCCTAGCATAAGAGGATGAAGCTTTACTACCAAAATACGTTTTGGCAGTCATAGGTTTCAAGGTTTTCTCGGCAATGTCTGCAAGCTTATTATTTCTAAAAGCAACTTTAAGGAAGCCGTTTGGATTGTCCACCATGTATAGTATCATATCAATGAAGGCCCTCCTCACCTCCAAGTAGGGAATATGTAGCATAATAACAGGGGGTTTTCTTTGTGTTTTTGTACGCTTTTCACAAAGGTTTTCCTAAGATTTCATGGCGTATTCGAATGGATGTACTAATGCGTACATCTAGAGTGCGCCATTTCTTAGTCGTTGATTTAGCTTTTTTTTCAATGGTCCAACATCCAAGGGCTCACAACAAAAGCCCTCTTTTTTTTTTAAATTTCAAATTGCAAGCCTTTTGGATAGCATTTTAGGCACGAAAAAAGGGGCTTGCAAATCTGCAACAACAATGTGATTAGCAAGATAAGAATCTTGTTGGAGCGATTTAGGTCAAAAGACCTCTGAGCTTCTTTTTAAGTGATTGCATCTCCAATCTTTGGCTTCAGCCTTCCAAACATTACAAGAGTTAATAGGTCCACGTGAATGGAGAAGGTCTCTAGGTTTGGACCATTTTGCGCCAGACCGAGAAGTAATCTAAGTATGGCGCATTACCCCATTCAAAACTCCGATTAGGCTCCCGGTTAATTTGTTTGTCCTCATGCCCGAAAGTAAATCGCCATCGAGCAAGTAAAGGCGATCGTGAGCGGCAGGTAGATGATCTGGAGGTTCAACGGATTACAAGCTTTGAGGGCATACCGCAAAGGCTTAGACGAAATAAGACTTCCGGAATAGCGGGTATTTCTGGAATAAAATGATGTATCATGGTTGTTGCCGGATTTCTTGATTCTGATACATGGGTTCTGCTCCATTGCAACAGGGTTCGGCAGCTAAGGGCTGGCAGACAGACACCCGGGAGATGTTTTAATGTCCGGCAGTTCATAGTATTCTCTCATGCTCCTTTTCATGCTCCGAAGGTACCGAGGAAGTCCGGTATTTTTGTGTCACCGCAAATCTTTTGTGTCGACCGCCATGCACTTCTACAATTGCACCGTGGAAATCCTCCGCAAAACTGTGATGAAGACTCAGTCCGAGGTATCCTTGTATACTTTTGTGTAGATGGGCATGAATGCCTTGCATGCATACCTTTTCTTGTTTATACTATTCAATGAATTGAGTCCTTACATTGATCTTTGCACTAACTATGAATCAAGGTTCTGGCTAGAGTTAATAGCCTTGTCTAGACAAAAGATATTCTTTCAAAAAGGCCTCCAAAGTCGGTTCTTCATTGAGCAGCTCTAGCAAACGATTTCAGCGATGCAAATCAGTCCCTTCTTGAATGCCTCTTAGCTCTTATGGTTATGACTGTTCCATACTTTGACCTCGGTTGTGAGATAAAAAGGATAGAATTTTCGATGAATTTAAAGTTCTTTCAGTTGTTTATCGGTAGGTAGATTGCCAAAAGACTTTATAGACCATATATAAAAAAAGCACCCTTTATGTATTAAGATGGTTTTTCAAATCACAAATGTCTTTACCTCATAAAAGCGGGGACAAAGAGCACCGAGGTTTCGTGGAATTCTCGGGTTGATACAAGCACTTTAGTCAGAGGTTCTTCTATCTTCCACAATATTTTGCCAAGTGAGCTTAAGTGGAAGCAAGTGGCAATGATCTATTGTTGGGTGCATCCTCAAAAGGAAGATAGTCGAGCTACCATAAGTAATGGCTCATATATTCCGGCATAGTATTGTGGAGACGATAGCCAACATGACATGATTAACAATGCAAAACCGTCTAGCCCGTCTTTTAGCAATTGATGATCTTCTTTTGATTTTAGTTTGGCACCGAGGCATCTCCCAAAGACGGCAATCCAAAGCCCGTGAATTGACCCATCGCCTTTCAAAGGAAGTGGAGTTATATTAGAGTTTTGTTGTTGTCCATGCATCCAAATTTACAGAGTCACAATTGTAATGCAAGCGCTCTAGTGCAAATTACCTATATCTAGTGTTGAACCCATGGAGTTCCCGTAATTGCGGACACGCCTGTATGTATGTTTGGTGTTAAGTAGTAACATCTGCATAACCAGTTGACTTCAATGTAATACAATTGAGACAACCCATTTGGGTGAGGTGGAAAATGGGTTTTGACCCCATCTCGCTTTTTAGATGAACGGCTATAGTTTGTGGGTTTGGAATAATCCATGGAATATTACTTGGATCAAGGGCCAGGTTAGACGAGTATTGAGGGTTAGACGAATGCATGAGAACCCCTTTATGCTAGTTTGTGTACACGTTTTTCATTTGCATCGCTTTTTATGATTTTTTTATATTCTATAGGCCCTAAATTTCTTTAAGGTCTTCACATATTTCACAAACATATAACAATATATAACATTAAACAATGATTATAAACCCTTTTTTAGTTTAGATGCTCATATTCATTCAATATGGAGTTTGATAATCAAATGGTAGTGTATTGTTGCTTGTTTGTTTATTTGGTTTTGTTTTTGTTAGGGAAAACTAGGGCCAAAAAAATTTTTAGTATAACTACCAACACATAACTATCATTAACATTAATTATTCCAAACCATTGCATTCCACACTTAAAAATAAAAAATCCCTAAACCCCCTTTGGTTTGGGTGCATATTCACACGGGCGAAGAGGGGTGCAAGAGCCCCTAAAATCATGTTATAATCATGTACAAAATCAATACCATATAGTACATTCTCTCAAATCTTATAGTATTTTGAGTGAAATTGTGCATATACAAAGATACCAAAACTTGGTCATTTGTTGCCATACCCCTACAAATGAGGATCACTATACTACCAAAATACATCTTTGGCGAGGAATAAAAGGCATATATGCTCATCCATCAAGCTTATTATGCCTAAAGTCACCCCCCCGAATAATATGCACCCAAACCAAAGGGGTTTATCATATTTATTTTTTAAGTGTGGAATGCAATGGTTTGGAATAATTAATGTTAATGATAGTTATGTGTGGTGAGAATATTGTCACAGCCTTTGTTATACAAACCATTTTGACCACATAGGAGAAGAACCTCGGTACATGCATTCCAAGTTATTTAGCATAAACCATACCGCATGGTCAACCCAAATGATGCCACATCTGATTCATCTTCACGTCCGCTTTGTCCTTTTGTTCTCCATATTTTTAAGAAAAAGTTATCCCTTTTGACTTTGAATAAGCCCATATTCTATTCTTTCTTTTCTCGCTTAAACGTGATACGGTATCCTTTAAACAAGTCCGAAGCCCGTTTCAAAGAATGTGATCTTAAAGGGTGGAAAGATCTCCTTTTGTTTTTCCAGTTTCTCTTGAGTTTTCCAAGATCGATCGCGCTTCCACAATTCCAAATGAGCCTTCCATGTATCCAAGTTGATAGGTGCAAGAACACCAAAGTTTTGGCTCTTCCAAAGAGTGTGATCCCAAATGGCCCCATAACTTGCTACACTCTGTTCAGGGATAATAGAAAATGTGGATGAATTAGAAAGGGTCAAAGTAGGTACTACTTCAAAGTTTTCACTTGTGATGTTCCAGCATAATATACGGTACGAAAACGTATATTATATTGCCACGCCACTCGTACATGTCACCTTGATGATATGTACTTGGAAATCGTAAAGGTTTGCACCCCTAGGGGGCAACACTATCCTCCCTTCAAGGCCCCCCTCCTTGAAGGCTTGCAACCGGGGGAATCTGGGGCGGACCGAAATCGATCTGCAAGGGACTGAAATCAAGGAGTGTGACGACAACCCTCTGGGCCCCAAACCTTATTACGGGTTGCCCACACCACTAGGGCATGAGTTATCCAAATCGTACTGTCACATTTAAGGGTCTAAACGGGACTTGAACCCACTGCCTTTGAAGTGGTAGCTCAAGGGGACTTCTTTAACAACTAGTATATACCACATTCGTGACTGGTAAGGGATTTTTTTATTGGTTTAGGGGTCCGTTAACGGCCTGGTTGTTATACGAATTTTTCAGAAGACCACCGTCTTCTGTACGGTAGAGGTGGTCGAGCGGGAGATGGCGCTCCCGTATGGATCCTTCTAGGGTTGTAGGGTATAGGCCTTGAAGACACAAGCTTAATCTTGGACAGGTCTTGTGTTCTTGGCAGTCGTATTCCTTTGTGTGCATTTCTTCCAGCAAGTTCCAGCTTTCTTGAGCTGGAAAAATAAGCCTAGAGCATACCTAGAGCGTTTTTTTGATGACAGGGTTTGCATTCGACTAAGGGAGCAATCAAGTTGGAGACAATGCATTTTCTTGCTTTGCTTTTTACAAATCTTTATTCTAAACTTTTTGCTTCTCTCGATTCTCTGATCCGACCATGTTCTACCTCTTTTTTCAGAGGGGCTGCCTCCGAACTTGATCATTGAAGTTGTGCATTAAAAACTTGAATTAGCAGTATTAATGCACTTATTGTCAATTTGCTTGAGGATTATACGGTCGAATATTCTAAAAGCATTTGGAACTCATGAGTGAACGCTTTCAAATGAAAAGTCGTTTATCAAAATTATATGGCATTAAATTTATGCTTACAATATTTGCATGCCCAACTAAAACTAACAAAAGCAAATAAGATGTTAGAGTGAAAAGAGTTAAATGTGATCTGCCATAGCCTTTTGGGCAGTGACCTTGGTCCTAGCCATTCCAAAGCAGGGAGGAAAAGAAGCCGACTAGGGAAAGGAAGGAAATAGGAAGGCCGAATAGGAAGCAATGCCCAATATAAAGCAAGGCCGAATATGCTGAATATGGCAATTGGTAATTCATTCAATATGGCAATTCCTTAGTAATATACCACCTTAGTAATATGCCACCTTAGGAATATGGCAATTGATAATATGGCATTCATTCAATGGACATTGCATTGACACACTTTGTATAGTCTTTATTTGCCATAGGTTATGATGTTAACCCCCCTTTTAACCTTCCATTTAATATGGGCTTGTATTTGAATAATCAAATCCCAAACCCCTACAACAAACTAGCTTAGCTAGCTCTTGTAATCATTAAAAAAATATTCAAAAAATGATGTGTTACCATATGTGCTACAAGGGCTAGGACTTTTCTTATGATGTCCAGTATATGTATGGAAAAGGGTATATGGATTGCTAGTTGGGAATGGAATACATCTACGGATAAGGGGCCAAAAATTAAAATTCATATGTACGTATGGTTGGGGGGTTTCGCTCGCAAAAAGCCATATATAGGGGGGTTTCAGTCGACCCCTTGCACGCACATGCCATATGCTCTATATAAAGGGGTGAAGCCCCCAGGTGGTAGCTGTGCATCCTAACTGAAAAGGCCACGATGACCAGACCTGATGGTTGATCGTCACAGTCCTTGGATACCTATTAGGCATTCAGATTTAACTTCCTTAACTCCCAACCAAATTCTGTCAAAGTCCATACTATTCAATCTAATTAGCGCCATTGGTGAACTTATCATATATGTTTAAACATAAACTAAAAGATGAAAGTGGAAGGTCAAGATTCAGGCTGCCTCCGAACTTGATCATTGAAGTTGTGCATTAAACTTGAATTAGCAGTATTAATGCACTTATTGTCAATTTGCTTGAGGATTATACGGTCGAATATTCTAAAAGCATTTGGAACTCATGAGTGAACGCTTTCAAATGAAAAGATGTATAACAATAGTCGTTTATCAAAATTATATGGCATTAAATTTATGCTTACAATATTTGCATGCCCAACTAAAACTAACAAAAGCAAATAAGATGTTAGAGTGAAAAGAGTTAAATGTGATCTGCCATAGCCTTTTGGGCAGTGACCTTGGTCCTGGCCATTCCAAAGCAGGAAGGAAAAGAAGCCGACTAGGGGAAGGAAGGAAATAGGAAGGCCGAATAGGAAGCAATGCCCAATATAAAGCAAGGCCGAATATGCCGAATATGGCAATTGGTAATTCATTCAATATGGCAATTCCTTAGTAATATACCACCTTAGTAATATGCCACCTTAGGAATATGGCAATTGATAATATGGCATTCATTCAATGGACATTGCATTGACACACTTTGTAGTCTTTATTTGCCATAGGTTATGATGTTAACCCCCCTTTTAACCTTCCATTTAATATGGGCTTGTATTTGAATAATCAAATCCCAAACCCCTACAACAAACTAGCTTAGCTAGCTCTTGTAATCATTAAAAAAATATTCAAAAAATGATGTGTTACCATATGTGCTACAAGGGCTAGGACTTTGCTTATGATATCCAGTATATCTAGCATAATAACAGGGGGTTTCTTTTGTGTTTTTTGTACGCTTTTCAATATGGTTTCACTATGATTTGGTTGACGTATTTATTTGACTGTACTAAATAGTATTTCTAGAGTGCATCCTTTTTTTGGCCGTTGATTCTAAAAAGAAAAAGAGATCGTGTGGTTCCCCCTTTTTTTGTTTTAGATAAAGGCTTTTTTTTTCAATTTCTTACAAGGCACTTCATTATGCTAGATATTCATTTTAGGGTTTCGAGGCCCTTTCTTAGGGTTTCGAGGCCCACAGTTCCGGCTTTCGTCTTGCTGTAGCCGGATTTGGTAACGCCTAGTGGCCTGGACATTTATCCCAATCGATCCTCAGAATCTGCAATTCCTCAAGAGTAGGAGATACAGGACTGGCTTAATTATAATCTTCTCGATTCAAATCCCAAACTCTGTTGTTAACAATATAATGGAGTTCAGGAATGGAAATCTAGCAGGCCATCTGTTTTGCAGAAAGATAGAACATTTCTAAATCCGACATCCTTGGGGAAGAAACTTGTGATTTTCTAGCGAGTTCAATGGCTTTCCAGTTATTTGAACAAGAGCGCTTCTAACTTCTTGGAGCGGAAGTAACAACCATTTGCTAACAAAAAATATTATTTTAGCTTCAAATATCCTACAGCTATATCAATAATATAAACTTCAACGTCGTTAAACTTTCATGTGTTATTCTACACCATTACAATGAAAACATATACATTTTTTATTCTGAGTACTTAGTCTAATACTAATGAGGAAATGAGCTTCTCATTGTATAGTTTGATTTGGGGTGTTGGGGATGCAGCGTCTACATCAGAGTGAGTGTGGTATGGCACGGCGAGATCCAGCAGACGGCTAGTTATCTATCAGGTATGCCGGACCTGCCTAAAGCTCCAATTCTATGCCATCTTTGTATAAGTACGATATGCTTTGATCTTGTTTCAATGGTTCCTTCATCAGTTTAAAAGAAATGAAGATGGTATGCTTTCACAGAACTGTCTTATATTTCGGTTTGTTAAGTATATTATTATTCTGGCTGAAGGATATGGCAGCAGCCATTGAAAATGCCTGAACTGCCCTATCTAAGCATAATGAGAGAAATCCATGGCATAAACCACTTTTGCCTTATTACTTTCATGGTGGATCTTTTAGGGCAGGCAGTACGCTTCAAAGAAGCAAGGACGGCTAGTTATCCATCAGGTATGCCGGACCTGTCTAAAGCTTCCTTTCTGTGCCATTTTGTATAAGTAAGATATGCTCTGATCTGGTTTCAATGGTTCCTTTATCAGTTAAAAAAAAATGAAGATGGTATGCTTTCACAGAACTGCCTTATTTTGCAGTTTGTTAAGTATATTATTATTCTGGCTGAAGGATGGCAACAACCATTCAAAATGATTGAACTGCCCTATCTAAGCATAATGAACGAAATCCATGGCATAAACCACTTTTGCCTTATTACTTGCATGGTGGATCTTCTGCGGCAGGCAGTACGCTTCAAAGATGAAAGACATAAGCTGAAAAAAAGCATTACAAATATAGTTTGGCCCTCAATGCAGCAACATAAGGCATGCTTCTCTATTTTCCATTTGTATTGTGTGCTTATTATCTTGTATCCTTAACTGGCAGATGAGCATGAAGTTTTTGAGATGCTAATTTGTTTGTTTGCATATTATATTTTCTTGCCTCTAATTGTGTGTATCTTTTGGCATTTTTGTATGCAGGCCTTTTACATTGCCTACGAACATTAATATCTAGCATAACATATTGGCCTTTATATTGTCTACGTACATGGAATTTGCTTAGGACCTATCAAGTAGAGATTGGAAATAATCAAAGATGAATTCTATATCTTGGTTGCTTGATGCACGGGAAATTGGCATCCACAACATAAGAACTATGTTGTATCTGGAATGGCATGTTGTACTTGGAATAGAATAGGTTGCGGTGTTCGTATGAATGGTAGTATTTTTACAATTTGATTTATATTTGACTATTGCATCAATGAACATTATCACATCTTACATCGCTACAATGTTGAAGCCTTTAAACTTTATATCACAGTTTCTATTTCTTTTTGCTATTTTTAATTTCTAAATAAATAGATATCAATAAAATATTTTTAATAGTGTCTATAATATCATTACAAATATTTTCTACTTCGTTCATCAATTCTTAAGGCCCCGAAGGGGCCAAAAAAATTTTGGGTTAACACACAAAATATTACATCCAGCACTCTAAAATTAAATCCCCCTTGAAACCCCCTTTGGTTTGGGTGCATATTCACACAGGGGGTGACGTATGGTTGGGGGGTTTCGCTCGCAAAAAGCCATATACAGGGGGGTTTCAGTCGACCCCTTGCACGCACATGCCATATTGCTCTATATAAAGGGGTGAAGCCCCCAGGTGGTAGCTGTGCATCCTAACTGAAAAGACCACGATGACCAGACCTGATGGTTAATCGTCACAGTCCTTGGATACCTATTAGGCATTCAGATTTAACTTCCTTAACTCCCAACCAAATTCCGTCAAAGTCCATACTATTCAATCTAATCAGCGCCATTGGTGAACTTATCATATATGTTTAAACATAAACTAAAAGATGAAAGTGGAAGGTCAAGATTCAGGCTGCCTCCGAATTTGATCATTGAAGTTGTGCATTAAACTTGAATTAGCAGTATTAATGCACTTATTGTCAATTTGCTTGAGGATTATACGGTCGAATATTCTAAAAGCATTTGGAACTCATGAGTGAACGCTTTCAAATGAAAAGATGTATAACAATATATGGCATTAAATTTATGCTTACAATATTTGCATGCCCAACTAAAACTAACAAAAGCAAATAAGATGTTAGAGTGAAAAGAGTTAAATGTGATCTGCCATAGCCTTTTGGGCAGTGACCTTGGTCCTGGCCATTCCAAAGCAGGGAGGAAAAGAAGCCGACTAGGGGAAGGAAGGAAATAGGAAGGCCGAATAGGAAGCAATGCCCAATATAAAGCAAGGCCGAATATGCCGAATATGGCAATTGATAATTCATTCAATATGGCAATTCCTTAGTAATATACCACCTTAGTAATATGCCACCTTAGGAATATGGCAATTGATATGGCATTCATTCAAAGGACATTGCATTGACACACTTTGTATAGTCTTTATTTGCCATAGGTTGTGATGTTAACCCCCCTTTTAACCTTCCATTTAATATGGGCTTGTATTTGAATAATCAAATCCCAAACCCACAACAAACTAGCTTAACTAGCTCTTGTAATCATTAAAAAAATATTCAAAAAATGATGTGTTACCATATGTGCTACAAGGGCTAGGACTTTTCTTATGGTGTCCAGTATATGTATGGAAAAGGGTATATGGATTGCTAGTTGGGAATGGAATACATCTACGGATAAGGGGCCAAAAATTAAAATTCATATGTACGTATGGTTGGGGGTTTAAGCCAAGCAAAAGCCATTATCTGGGGGTTTTGGTCGACCCCTTGCACGCACATGCCATATGCTCCATATAAAGGGGTGAAGCCCCCAGGTGGTAGCTGTGCATCCTAACTGAAAAGGCCACGATGACCAGACCTGATGGTTAATCGTCACAGTCCTTGGATACCTATTAGGCATTCAGATTTAACTTCCTTAAGTTCCAACCAAATTCTTTCAAAGTCCATACTATTTCAATCTAATCAGCGCCATCTCTCTAATATGCCTTTGGCATATGAAAGAGGCATTATTAATAGCCTTGTCCAGACCTGAAATATAAAAGTTTTGATTTAACCAGTCCAAGTTTTTCTTAACATCACCAATCATTCCATAGGAAACGTTTTGCAGATAGACCTTTCTTATGTATCACTATCCTTCCTTTAGCCATGTCCATGATCTGTTTTTGTAAGTGATCTTCGTCTGTTCATTCCAGTGCCAGAGATGAAAATGATGCACACTAAAAAATTGATCACATTTGAGACTAAAGTTCTCCATAAACTCCTGAATGGAGAAGCCAGAATCGGGTATACGATTTAACCCTTTAGAAAAAGCTCTAAGTTTAGGGTAATGAACGATATTTAGATTTGTATTCCTTACATGTCCTATGGCAGGATCAATGTACTCAGCCAAACTGGAGTTAGCACGGGTTAGCACATGGGCATTTGTTGGTTTTGCCATCTGCAAAAGCCTTGAATGGTTTATAAACTTTGTCTAGAAGCTAGTCTCCATACCTCCAAGCAAACATAGTGTTGCGGAGTAATTCCTCAGCTAAATCAGGACATATATTCCGTAAAACCTTAGAGAAAATATCTCTGATACTAAAAGTCTCCAAGGATTTTGAAAGGAATGTGCAATGCAATAACTTAGTCTCTTTTTTCTCCTTTATGGTGACCAGATGTCTCTTTTGCTAACTATCCTTAACAATTTTTTGGTTGGATTCAGGAACCTAGAAAATTAAATTAAGGTCAGAAGACAAATCATGGAAATTCTAGATGAAAAAAAGAAAAAAAAACAATTTTGTGCAAACCCCTTTTATTATATTCTCAAACATTCAATATGGAATATGATAATCAAATGGTAGTGAAAAATATGATAAGTTTTTTTGTGAACACCGCCACCATACCAAGGAAAACTACATCTGGAAAAAAACCTTTGGTATGTGGTCATGATTTATAGTGTAAAAGAAAACAAAGATCTAAATAGAAATTACAATCAATTTTAGATAAATGAAATAAATCATAAGATTAAGTATCCAAAACAACTACTTACTTCTTCGGATCAAGAAATTCCATGTCAAGAGGTGTGCAATCCACGAGGTCCACTAGTTTGTTATCACCTCTAATCATATAATATTCATCGGTACTTTGTGCTGCTCCATTGTTCCTTTGAGGTGTACTGTTTTGAGTGAAATTGTTTCATGTTAGGAGTATACATCATTGGTCGTTTGTTGCCACCACTATTCCTAGCATAAGAGGATGAAGCTTTACTACCAAAATACGTTTTGGCAGTCATAGGTTTCAAGGTTTTCTTGGCAATGTCTGCAAGCTTATTATTTCTAAAAGCAACTTTAAGGGAGCTGTTTGGATTGTCCACCATGTATAGTATCATATCAAGAAGACCCTCCTCACCTCCAAGTAGGAAATATATGCAAGTACAGCTGGTGTGAGAATATTGTGCAGCAGCTTTGTTATACAAACATTTTGACCATAGGAGAAGAACCTGGGTACATGCATTCCAAGTTATTTAGCATAAACCATACTGCATGGTCAACCCAAATGATGCCACATCTGCATTCATCTTCGCTATCCGTTTTGTCCTTTTGTTCTCCATATTTGTTTAAGAAAAAAGTTATCCCTTTTGTCTTTGGAATAAGCCCATATTCTCTTTCTGGCTTAAACGTATACCAGAATCCTTTAAACAAGTCTGAGTCTATTCAAAGAATGTGATCTTAAAGGGTGGAAAGATCTCCTTTTTTGTTTTTCCAGTTTCTCAGCCTTGAATTTTCCAGTTCTGATCTCGTTTTCCACAATTCCAATCAGAGTCTTCCATGTATCCAAGTTGATAGGTGCAAGAGCACCAAAATTTTGGCTCTTCCAAAGAGTGTGATCCCAAATGGCCCCATAACTTGCTACACTCTGTTCAGGGATAATAGAAAATGTGGATGAATTAGAAAGGGTCAAAGTAGGTACTACTTCAAAGTTTGCACTTGTGATGTTCCAAAGATAATATACGATGCAGTCTTTGATGCGTCACCTTGATGATATTATTGGAAATCGTGAAGGTTTGCACCCCTTGAAAGGGGTGTACCATTGTGCTCAATTGATGTACAAATATGGATACTTTTCACGACATTTGGTTATTTTTTATTCTTTATAAACATACACTTTTAGATTTTATGTCACCTTGATATGATATGTACTTTTTGGGTACTTTGGGTGAAATAGCCACATGTAAAGGTTTGCACCCCTAGGAGGCAACCTCCTATGTTGCACATGCCTATAAACTATGCATTTAACCCTTTTGCCACATGGCAAAACCCCATATGCACTTTTAGCCCTAACCCTAAAAGGTCATGTAAAAGGAAGAAAAGGGAAAACCCTAAACCTTTTCCATTTTTGCATTTCGGCTTCCTTGAGCCATTCCGGCCAAGCCAAATTGCCAATTCGCATTGCTAGATGTCGTCAAGCCGTCTTTGCACAACAGATCCTCAAGATTCAGTCGCCGTCGACCCAAGCAAAGGCATGGACGCAATTCGAGGTGTGGTAGCAAGCCAGGGATCAGATAAACAGTGATTCTATTGTGCAATGCCTTTTAGTTCAGAAATGAGCTGGATTAGCATGTTAGATTAGTCTTAGTAGCTTATAGATTCTGAGATCACAAGCCCTGACAAATGCATCCTTTGATTTAGCAACAAGATTTTGTTGTCCCTGTTTCTATGCACTTCTATACCCAAGAACCTTTTCAGTTCTCCAAGGTCTGTCATTTGGAACCTTTTGTTCAAGATATATTTACAGTGATCCAAAACCTTTTTTTCTTTAGCAACCATAATATTGTCATCGACATAAAGTCCAATAATACACCAAACTTCTTGATCCTTGAACCTGTACAAATTTCCATCATAATTCAGTTTTTCAAATCCCTCTTTTTGCAGATAATTGTTCATACATTTGTACCAGGGTAAACGCACGTAACTGGGAGGCATTTTTAATGTCGGCGACACTGGGTGCTGATGGGGTGCTTTGCTTTTTAGTAAGTGCATTTTTGCCCTGCAAGAACATGCCCATGACGGTTCTTTTGAGAGCGGGCAAAATTAGGTTCGAAAGGCTCCAGAAATGGAAGTTTGTTTAGCCATGTCATCAATCCGGCTAGGGAGGGATGATCTCCCGCTTTCTAGTAGCATGCAGGTGCTGGAATTCAAATTTCAAAAAAGAGGAATGCATTTCTTGTTTTTATGGCAGGTTCTCATGTATGAATTTCGGTTATGCCTCAAAATTCTTTGGGCTTCAATGGATCTTGTTGCAACATATGCAGCTGGATAGCTGCTGCTCTTGGTTACAATTTGCAATCTTATATACCAAGCATTGATGTGGCTGAGGAGATACCAATTCCATTGCAAACTAAAAGTTCTGTACATGAAAGTAATTGCCAGACAATCTCATCTCCAATTGGAAGTAGCAAGCATGAACAAATTTCTCCAGTATGTATTAATGATTGCAAGAAAGCATGTAATTGTTCATCTCCAAACACTGCATGCAGAAGAATTATGTCAGCAAGAAGAAAGATGCAGAGGAAAAGGAAGGCTGAAAAGGAGGCACTGGTACAATGTGAAGATAAGGAAAGGGTGGGCATTAGGTATAAACAAAGCTTATGTAAGCAGATTGTGGATTACATCAAGAAGGTATGTTCTAACTTACATCCAGATGATAGAAGGGAGGTAGTTTCGTGGCAGAGAGAAGCTTCCCAATTTGACATGATTGGATTTAAGGAATTCAATGTGTATAGGCATGTTTTTGATAATGTTAAGAATTCCCAGAGTAAGAAAAGATGCAGAACTCAAGACATCAATCAAGCAAGAGCGTCAACTATGATGATGGATGTTAATGACTGTACCAATCGAGCTGCAGTAGCAAGAGCTCTAAACTTGAAGAGGAAGGCTGTTTATGTGGCTATAGACAAGAGGAAACGGGCTGAATTTGGAGGGCCATGGTCCATGTTTAAGAAGAAAGCCAGAATGGACAAGCTATGTGATGAAGACCGCGAAAAGGTTTATGACTTCTGGGTCTCCGAAACAAGAGTTTCTCCAAACAAAAGACAAGTTCTCAAATTGAGGAGACAGAATAATGGAGAGATATTGCTGAAACCTCATTTGTTACATGCAATACACTTTTGGAAGAGTGATAGGTATGTTCTTTTCCTTGCAAGGTTTTTGTGGACTTAAATTTTGTCTTTGAATGATGTATTGAAGCTTAAGTCTTTTGTAGGTCTTTAAAATTACTTAACTGATTTCTAAGTTACAGGTAATGTTCTACAAAAGATTCAAAGGCAATATCCAAGTATGAAGATTGGGCTGCGCTTGTTTGAAGCTCTAAAGCCTAAGTTTGTAAGGAGGCTCAAGGAAAGGGAGACATGCTGCTGTATTTATCACATGAGAGCAGAATTTGTAAGGCAAGCTTTGAGCAAGATGAGGCGAGACTCTAAGTTGCATGGTTCTAATTGTAGATGTAAGTGTGATGTTTGTGGACATGGACCAACTTGTAAAGCCTCTAAGCATACATTCATGAGTGTTAGTGAAATGTGGAGGTCCATGGTATGCCCAAAGAAAGATACAACAACATGGTATAAAGGGACTTATTTGCAACGCGAATGTAGTGCTTGTGGACTGAAATGTTTTAAGAAATGTCCAAAGGAGAGGAGCAAACATGTCAAGATGGATCGGAAGAATTTTGAAAAGGTATTTATTTTAATTACTTCAATGAACTGTTTCAGATCTTACATCTTGCAAAATGGTCTTCTTATGCTTTCATGCTGATCGAACTTGTATGTTTAGGTGAAAGAAACATATGCAAAAGATGTTGGGAAAGGTGGAAAACCAGTTGTTAAGACTAAGGATGTCATGGAATTGGTGTACAAGAATACATCATGCTCTAATTTTTTACAGCATGCTGATGTTGTATTCAAGCAATTCATTCCACATAACTATCTGACCCGATGGCGGCGAAAGCGATTCAAAGAATGCTTACAGACATTTCCAGCAGATGTAGTCATCTCAGTTATCGATTTCGCAGAGAATTACAGTTTCAAAATCCAGCAAGAAATTCAAACACTACATTGGAGGAATGACCAATGTTCAATACTTGTTCATATCACATATAGGCATGCAAGAAGAGATGAAAGTCCAAATATCCAGATTGGTGACCATAAGCTAGTGAAGGAGACTCATTTTTACATGTCGACGGCCGAACATGAACATGACACCGACTTAGGTGCAACATTGTCTCCAAAAACATCTGAGACTACTTGGCACTAAAGGTATAAATTACTCAAGCCATGTCTTTTGGTCAGATGGATGTGCTGCACAGTTCAAGTCCTCTAGGTCATTCTATTATTTGGGAAGATTTTATGAGAGGACTGGAATAAAAATGGAATGGAATTTCTTTGCATCTTCTCATGGCAAAGGCGAGCATGATGGCGCCGGGGCTGTCATAAAGAGGATACTCACCAGCGAGATGTTAAAAAGGTCCAGCACTCCACTAAGGAATGCAGAAGATGCTGCGAACTTCTTGAAGTGGTATTTTACTATAAAAAGAGGAATGAAAGATAGCAACATTATCAGGTATAGGTCTAAAACTTACATTTACAAATCCTACAAATCTTACAGATGTTAATTTGCTGATTTTTTTTTTTTCTGTGCAGACACTTTTGGCTAATAGGAGTAGGTGAAGTATGTAGAAAGCTAAGGTATGATTGTGAGACCTTGAAGGGGACCACACGGATACATACAATTCGACCAATATGCCAAAGTAGGCCTACCATGGTTGCACATAAATCTTTGTCATGCTTTTGTAATGCTTGTTGGAAGGGTTTGTGGAATAAGTGTCTTAATATTAGAAGGTTGGGACGCTACGCATATTCTGAGCTGAAACCTGAAATCATGGGGGATTGGACACCTGTCACTCATGTCCAATATGAAGGTGATAATCAGTGGAAGGCTGAACTTGTAGAAGTCGGTGACAACTTTGTAATTAATGCAGAGGCTAACAACGAAGAGAATGTGGAGTTCTGGATTGTGAAGTGCATTGAGCCCAAGCATGTAGTAGAAAGATCTTTCACGGATGAATGGGGTTCAAAATTTAACAGACAAGAGGTTATTCTTACAGGCAAGTACTTTAAGTATATCGATGGCGATAGGTATGAGTTATGTCATTCAATGCCTGATGTGAATTGTTATTCACATCTTGTCATATGTGCAAAGGTAGAATTGTTAGCTATTACAGGTGAAGAATCCATGTACCAGCTACCTTTAGAGACACATGAGCACATAGTAGACTGCCTACCTCCACCAGATTCAGAGACATTGGCAAATGGTAAGTCCAAGGTCGAGAAGAAATCTAGAAAATAGAAGAAAATATTAGCTGCTGTTAGAAAGAAAATTGTGGCCAGAAAAAAGAAAGCAAATGGTGGTTGTAGAAAAGAAAGGAAAGCCAAAATTGCTCCTGGAAAAGCGCTAAAAAAAAAGCGCTCAAAAAAAGCATAAACAGGGTTTGTAAATCTTGATTACAGATTTTCATAATACATCACTGTTTATTTACAGTCCTTTTAAAGTTTGTGTACATCTTTCACAAAATACAGGCAATAAGTTTGTGTTCATTTGCTGATTTGGCAGCTGCATTCAAGATAACTATGTAGGAGCTCTTATTTGGCAGTTTATTACTTTGTTTTATTTGACTAAGAAAATGGAGTGCCACATCTGTCTGAAGAGCCAATGCGTATGCTGAAATAATGGCATTCAGGACAGTTGAGTCTGGCAAATTTATTGTATCAAATATTCTGGTTGCCCACTCCAAACTTCCACAGCTACCATACATATTGACAAGTGCAGCTATTGCGGAAGAACCGAGCTTTAACTCATTGGAAATGATAAAAGAATGGATCAGCTTAGAACCTGCCACAGCTTGATGAATGGACAGTGCACTGAAAAGAGTAGCAAATGTTCCAAGGATGACGTCCACCCCACAATTCTGTTTTATAAGGATTGCAACTAGAGTACTTTAGTTTGTTTGGACGGATACCTCTACAGATCATTTCTTCAAAGAGATGCAATGATTCCTTGCCACTCTTGGTTTGCACATGCTGAAATCATGGCATTCCACATCACCAATCTTTCTCATGAAATTTGAAAAATATTAGTTGTGCATTGTGCATCCATCACACTTTCACACATACTGTACATAAGCAGTTCCAACAATTTGGTCGTTGCAATAATATCACTATGCACTAGCTTAAGCTCTGTTAACATTGAGGGGCTGGAACACGTGTTAAGTAAGGCACAGAAGGTAATCTTGTTTGGGCACAGTCCCTCCTCCTGCATTCCCCTGTATAACACTAAGGCATCTCTTCAACACAACCATTCTGTGCATATTCATTTCCTTAAACAATTTGAGTGCATCATTCACACCCCCGCATTTTCCATGACAAGAACATTCTGTATTTGAGTACGAAACTGTATTCCCTCCTATCAGCAAAATATACATCATTCGGATGTTTTAAATACAAGTTAATTTCCATGTACAGAACAACTGGCATATATATGTACAATTCAAAAATTAACAGCTATTTCTTCATAACCAGACCAGCAGCCGTCGTATATTGACCCAAGGTCATGTCTTCGTTCTCCGAATCCGTGTCGCACTGAGCTGCTCCAACTAACAATTTGCTGCCTGGTGATTGAACTTCATCATCAGCTTGTGTAGGCATAGGTGGTGTAGAGGAACCTGGTACTTGTGCATTGTGGTGGGAACTGGCATTTGGAACAACAGGATCTTCACTTGGTTTGGGATGGAGCTCAGATGTTGCTTGATGTGCACAAATTTGCTAAATCATATGACTGTGTATATTCATAGGGATCATATTTGTCACCTGAAAACCAAATGCCTTGGATTCTACTCGAATCATAAGAATCTGTTGCTTGGCTACCTGTACATTCAACAAACAAATCAGTCACAAAATATCAATGAGTTGGCAAGAGGTGAAATAAGAGCAATTTTACCACATAATTTATCAAAGTTCTTCATATTGCTATCTCGAGTTGTTTGAGCGGAGATGTTTTCTACAGGTGCATCTTCTTGCACCTCTAGATGACCTGTTGCTGCCACCTCTTTGGTTTTCTTCAATTCTTTCCCGCCTCTTCTATTCCTTGGTAAGTTTTTCGAAGCCACCGGTTTTGGCGCTCTCTTCCTTGGCTTCTTAGCAGCCTTCCCAATTGCAAGCTCTTCCAGCTCAATATTGTCTGCATCTTGTGCTACAACAAACATTAGTTAAGTCTAAATTCATAAATTTAAATACAAAATATGGATGCGTAACCTGATACTTCTGTTTCTTTGTCGAATTCCTCGACATCAACTACTTGCCTTTTCCTGCAACCTTTACTTTGTGCATCTGCTGCATGGCAGTCATAACAGTTACTAATCTACTAACTCATTGCTATAAAAATACTAACTTAAACTTATATCAAACTGAAGCAAATTGTTGTAGATTATAACAAAAACAACACGTGACGTACCTTTTTGTGGACTGGTCAAAGATCTTGTTTGAGGTCTTCTTTTTACTTGTAATTTCTTAGCAAGTGTACCAATTTCTTCATCATCAGCATTCAATGATTCATTCAATTCATTGCTTGACTCATGATCATTCTTGTTTGCTGGCCTAAAATCCAGATAACCTAACTCTTGATATAGATCTTCGGGGAGTTCAATGTGACAAGAAATGCATTGTAGGTTTTGCAGGCAGATCTGAAAGCAGAAGATGTGGAACTGGTGGCCACATTTCAGTTTTATATGCATGTCAAACTGATCACTAAAGCACATGCCACAAACACAACAACCTAAATCCCTGTCAACTGTTACCCAATTTCCAGCAGATGGCCTAATGATTGTAGTGTTCACAAATTTATCTTTCAATGAAACCATGTTGGCAATCTTAGAATCTATTTCCTGTTCTACAGTCCTAATAGAAGCAAGTATTCATTGATAACACGTACCTCTTCATTAAGCATTTCACTATTATCGATGCCCTCTTACGCTTCAAAAGATTGACAATGTTAGCCCTTGAACTGTTTCTCGATCACCAATTGTTGCAAAGCAAGCTGTTTCATCGGGGACGGGTTTCCTTTAATGCCAAAATATCATTTGTAGTCTCTTGTATGTCGGTGGCCGAGGCCAGCAATTTATCAAGGCCTTGAAAGGAGACCATTCAATCCAACAAGAGCCTTCTCCTTTGCCTTCAACTCCTGTTCCAAATTACGCACTTCAACTTTAATGCACTTCGCTCATCTTCCATTAATGTAATACTTCTTGCAATCTTTGGTCTACAAGTTCCTTCTCTACTCGTTCTCTTCCTTGTGTTTCTTTTAGAGGTTTGCAAAGTCTGCCATCCGAAAAGGGCCCAGTTAAGCTTATGCTTGGCAGGGTTAGCTAAAGCACGTCTAGTATTCTGGTAGGCAAAGGCTCGCAAAAAATAGTTACGGCTTCTTTGTTTTTAAGCCAAACGGTAAAACCTTATAGACCCGGATCATCGGGTCATCGGCAAACTCAGGCCTAACTTGGTGCAGTTTGATCTTACCACCCTTCAAATCTATGGTCCAGACACTCAAAAAATCGTCAAGGCTGCAATCATCCCAGCTTATAGATTTTGGATCTCTTCCTTCATTCGGCAGTCTCCTGTATTCATGAAATTCCTGAACTGTTGTAGCAAACCTCATCTCCTAAGCAAAAAAAATCGCCCTTTAGTTCTTCATAGAAAGGGGGAGGAAATTAGGGCAAAAAATACTTACTGATTGTCTCCCTTCCGGAAAGTGCCAGGATGAAGGATCCTCATCATATGATTCCATGTAACTCATTCTTAAAAGGACGGCTCCAGAATGATCTGCTCCAATATTATTTGCTTCGAAATGATGGTCTGATGCACTCTGATCGTCCTTTCACAAGAAATGGGCGCAGCAAGGGCGCCATCTTCGAACCTCGGGCGCGGGAGAAATGTGAAGTGCAAAGAAATGAAATTGACGGGCAAAAGATTCCATCAAACTTCATTAAAAAAAAGTCATGGTGCTGTGCTGATGGGGTGCTTGGATTTCGCGAAAATGCCCCCCACCTGCGTACGTTTACCCACCATTCTCTTGGTGATTGTTTCAAACCATAAACTGCTCTTTTTAATTTCCAAACTTTCTCATTTCCTGCTTCAAATCCTAATGCTTGTTTCAAATAAATTTCTTCCTCAAGCTTTGTATTTAGGAAGGTTGTATTAACATCCATATGAAGTACTTCAAGATCATATGAGTTTGCAATTGTAAGCAACATTCTCAGACTGTTTATTTTAACCAAAGGTGAAAAGGTTTCATCATAGTCTCGCCCTTTTTTCTGTGTGAAGCCTTCTGCAACTAGTCTGGCATTGAACTTGTCAGGCTTTCCTTCATTTCCAGGTTTAATTCTAAACACCCACTTGTTTCCAATGATATTTTTATCTACAGGTCTGTCAACAACTTCATATGTGTCAGTTCTCTTAAAAGCTTTCATTTCTTCTTGCATGGCTGCCAACCGTTGCTTTGCATATTTTCCATCTATAGCCTCATGATAGCTTTTTGGTAATTCATAATTTTCCAGACTCAAGACATCAAATACACTATGGATTTCACCTACATGAGGCTGAAATCTCTTGCTTCTTCCTATTTCATCTCTGCCATGAAATTCAATTATTTTTTTATTTTCATCCTCAAGCATTTGTGCCTCATTTCTTCTTGCCTTCCTCTTTGGTTTTTCTGGTACAGTAGCTTCCATTGATTCACCTGGCATTTCTTCTCCATGTAATGATTCTTTGTTCACACTTTCTGCTTCAATTTCATCTTCAGAATCATCACTCAAGCAATTTGTTGTTCCCATCATTTCCTTTTCCACCGACAGCTTCTGATTTTTCTTTTAAAGTTTCAGTCTCATTGTTTTCATGTTTGTCTGAAGCATTGACCTTTGGAATCAATTTATAAAATTGAGTCTCATAAAAAACGTCTCTACTTATTATAATTTTCCTTTGTGCAGGATCAAATAGCCTATAGGCTTTAGAGTTTTCGTCATAGCCAACCAAGTAAGTGATGTATGCCCTGTTATCTAATTTTTTTCTCAATTCTTCTGGCACATGTGCAAATGCAAGACATCCATAAGCTCTCAAATTATCATAAAAAGGTAACTTACCTGACCACAGCATCTCTGGAGCAGCTCCATTTGTACTTGATGTTGGTCACAAATTTTGAACATATACAGCAGCTTTTACTGCTTCATCCCAAATAAAATTTGGTAAACCTGAGTACTTCAACATTGATCTAACAGCATTAAGCAATGTTCTATGCTTCATTTCTGCCACTCCGTTTTGTTGAGGTGAGAACCTGCATGTTAGTTGTCTTTTGATCCCAAGTTTAGCACAAAATCCTTTGAATTCCTTTGACAAATATTCACCACCTCGATCAGACCTCAAACACTTCACCTTCCTTCCTGTTTCAAGTTGTACTTCAGCAATAAATAATTTTAGAGCATCATAGGCTTGATCCTTAGTTTTTAGGCAATAACATTTTGTTTTTCTGCTAAAGTCATCTATAAATGTCATGAAATATCTGTGTCCTGTCATGCTTGTCACATTTATGGGACCACACAGGTCAGTATGTACAAGATCTAATATCCCTTTTGCCCTTTTAGTTGATTTCTTAAATGGCTGCCTAGTTTATTTTCCAAGAATATACCCTGCACATAATTTGTTTTCAGAGTTTTCATCCTTTGCTCTGATCCATTTCTTTTTTGCCAGCATCTCTACATTTGTCATATTTGTATGACACATTCTATTGTGCCAAGTTTTTATAGATGCACATTCTACAATGTTCATACTAGGCATTTGTTTAAGATCAAAACCAAAAAGGTTCCTAACTCTTTTACCAATAAACTTAACTTCATTTCCCAAGAGAATTTTACATTCAAGTTTCTCAAAAGTGACTCTTATTGCGATGGGCGATGTCGACAGGGATAGAGCGATCTTGAATCAAAGTTCAGTTCAAATGATGGGCGATGGGCGATGGGCGATGTCGACAGGGATAGAGCGATGGGAGGTAAGTATATACACACTCATGCACTCAATCGTTCAATCATGGATATTATAAGTTTGTAGATTATATAAATACAGTAACTGTGATCTCGGGTAAGAGAAAGGTTTTGATCGTCGGGATATGAATATCTCAGAATGTCTCAAACAACATGGGAAAATAAAATAAGGTAATAGGTCGAACAAGGAGCACCACTGTGCTCCAAGATTAGAGACTGTAGCATAAAAGTAAATCGTAAAATCACGGATACACAGAGAATATGGACGAAAGGAACTCGAAACTTCGGCTTCCGGTGATTTCAAAATACAGATCCGTTAAAAAAAAAGGGGGAGGATGGGGGTATTTAGTTTAATTTAATTTAAGCATTTAAGTTAGTACAATATAATATTAATTAAAAATGGTAGGTAACCGAATTTACGTAACTAGTTGAATTACTAAAAAGATGGGGAGACGTGGTAGATCGCGGGCGAGCGTAAGAATATACGAATCATAATTTATAATATAGGGAATTAACGCCTACAATTGGCCCGACGTGTCACACTAATAATCACAAACACCAGACCTGGGGGGGAGGTAATAAAGTAATAAATTATGGTTATGGATTAAGGGAGGACATAGTACGGGTGTCAGGGTAACAGGTAGTAGACAGGTGGCGGATACACGCATACGAAAATAAGGACAGGATAAGACAAGACCAGCAATTAAGACGGACGGGTGTAATAAAGAAGCGGGAATTTAGATAGATTTCGTAACCCTAAAAGATACAACAAGGATATAACAAGGAGAAGGTGAAGAGTGAAGCTCCGCCTCAAAGTGTTTCAAGTTTCCTCGAATTTTGAGTTCTCGAGACTCAGACTCTAGTCTGGCCCAGCCAGCCGGCTGGCCGGTTGAATTTGTAATGGATAAGGGAAAAAAGATCGTCAGCGATGAAGATGGGGATAGGAAGCCAGCTATGAAGCGCCCGAGATCGGGGGTCCCGGGCAATCTTACCGTGCCATGGAACCCAGACCTCGAAGATCTGAACCCGTGGTGCATTTGTGAACCTGATTGCATATGCTTGTATAAAGGTTTAGGGTCATGCATAAGTTCTGGGCGCGTCCATTGCCTGTTTTGCGACCGCATTCACCATGCGCAGTCGATAAAAGATGCAGGTTATAATCTTGGACTTCTAGGAGTGCTTGGGGTTCTATCAGACAAGAACGATACAGTCCGGCGACAAGATATGGATAGAGTGATGCAGTGCTTCAATAGACTTCAGATGCATGCGGCAATACAGAAATCCTCCAGCTACCAGCATAATCTGATGATCGGCGACTATGGCAAGGTCTGTATTTTCTGCTGCGAGAAAAATCCAGTAGATTTTTTATGCCAGGCTTTTATGCATAGGAATCTGGAAAAAGTCAAGAATATTGGAGAGCCATCGACAGAAAAGAAGCAGAAGAAGTAAATCCATGTAATAAAGCAGCAAGGAAAAGACGGAAAGAAGGGAAAAGTGGAAGGGGTCCGAGGTGGATAGGAGTTGATCTTAGGTTTTTTGTTCTTCTACTGTTTTGTTTTTATCTTTTGTTTTTATCTTTTGTTTTTCTTTTGAATCAATCCTCTTTAGCTTATGCTTCATATATGATCCCTGTCAATTGCTAAGATGGGCAACCCGTAGCAGCCCTCGGCTGAGTCTGCTTGTTTAAATGAATTAGATGAAGTCTTCCAGAAGAGAAAACTATTGCTCTTGAGAGAATACCATGCTTTAAGCATGACTGAATGTACCAATGTTATATGTATACGCCTGTGTTATCTTTGTTGTGAGAATTTTTGAATAGAAAATTTGAAGTAACGGCTGTTACTGGTAAAGCAGCTTCATTGTATAGCTTAAATCGCCTACTTCTGATGAATTGATTCTGATCTAAAGCATTATACTCTATAACGAAAATGAACAAATGGTTGGGGAATGGCGGATATCTTCATACATTCAGGGTAGGACCAGGCGGCAAGACACTTCGGGTGACATGCGATAACAGGAGGAAGAGCCTCAGGGGATACACTTTGACTGGTTGCACCAGTGGACATATACAGGGTAAGTCGGTATGCTAGATAATAACAGGATACATTCGACAACAGAATGGAAATGATAACAGACAAAATCAAAGAGATATGGACCACACTGCGGTAGAAACCGAATCTGAACGAAAAAGGGTGGCGAATATGTCGAAGTCGAGAAAAACATAGGACAAGGGGTGACAGGTAAGCAAAAAAGATAAGGAAACGATGCCATGTTGGACGAACAAAATATCAAGGGAACAAACTTCGTAAAGGTAAAACTGGACCATTGAAGGTACAAGACAAAAAGACTACAAGAACCTCAGAGTAAAAGGTGGACGGGGCAAGCTACGGGACAGAGAGGCTAAGCCTCCGCCGTACACCGGGATAGCGAGGGCTAGACCCACCAACTGGTAACCCAGACCACTAAAAACTCGTTGACATCAGGAGAACAAAATATGACTTTTTAGCGGGGTATGAAGAATACCTCATTTGTCGAAAATTGTCGAAAATTGTCAAAAAGGAGAATGGGGCAAATTATGGACTGAGGGGTATAACCCCCGCCATACCCCCAACTGGTTCCCAAATCACCAAAATGACAGAAATACAGAAATACAGAAATGCAGAGATATGTACAGAAGTGCAGAAAGGACGGAATGTTGTCACATAAATACATAATTAATACAGGTAGGCAACTACCGAACTAATCGGCTCAGAAAGGATCAACTTCGGCCAACAGACGAAGAAGAAATATGACAGTATCGGGAAGAGAAGATCAAATAATAATAAAAAGAGACGGGCGGAATAATTACGGACATTTTGAAATTCAAATTAAAACGGTAATTTTAAACAAAAATACCGTTTAGAAGGAGGTAATATATATCCTTAAGGAGGCATTACGGCTAACTTACCAGAGAGAGTCTAGTACGATCGTGCTGCCCAAAGTCACCGCAGAGTTTTCTCGCAAACAGAAGCTATGGCCGACATTACCAACAACAGCCAGCAGAGGAGAGCAGAGGCAGCGAGAGCACCAGTGAGCCAGCAGGACCTTAGGGATTTCCTAGCACAGATGGACAAGCAGCTAGAATCGAAAATTCCGAACATGGATGCACTCAATGCATTGGCTGAAACATGCAACAGTAACAAACTAGCCATCTCTAGTATGGACGTGAGGCTAGGAGGGGTGGAGAGGACGAACGATGAAATGCAGCGCCGAATGAACGAGATCGAAGAGGAGAAAGCAAAGATCCTGCAAAGGTTGGTTAAATTGGAGAAATCAAATGTTGAGTTGGATGTATGGGAGTCATTTGATAGGATAAAGCCACATATAATGGAATATGAGGAGCAGAGTAAAATTAAACATGATGTTAGGCTAATTGGGGTAGCGGAGAGACCTAACGAGGATATATATCGAGTTACTGCAGAAGTGATAGAGACAGTGTTCAAGGAACACAGGAGCGTCATTGTCAAGGCACTACGGTCAGGCCAATGGAGAGGGAGATCGAGACATATAAACCTGACACTGAAGGACTTGGCAACCAAAGAAAGAATCTTGCGGATGGGATCCAGATTGAGGAATGGAATCAAAGTACAGGAGTCTTTAACAAGAATGCAATAAGGACTACACAGTGAGCTAGCCAGAGCCGTGGAGCTGAACCAAGGTGGATACAAAGCGGGGTCGAACGACAAAGTTTACCTTCACAAGAGGGTAAGAGAACAGGCGACTCAACTGCAAGAACAGACTGTGGGGACGCAGGGAGTAGCAAAATTAGTGGAAATGGAAAAGGAAAACATACATCCCCGGAGACAATACAACAGGGGCAGGAGAGCAGATTGCTAGGGGGAGCACTAAGGGCGATCACGTTAGAAGGGAATCAGAAAGCGTAGAGGCAGAAGAAGCTTTTGGCGGGGAAGCGAAGACCGAACAACACAAGCAAGGTTTGGGGGGCCAACCCCGACAATGAAGACCAGAGAAAGACCAAGACGAGCAGGCAATGGGACAGAAGGCACGGAGACCCCGAAGGAGCAACCTCGAGGGAAGAGACGCTGACAATATGGTACTGGAATTGTACCGGGTACCCGTAGGATGATGGAGAGAGACTAGAAGGTACCCACAGCTGCGACATAATATGCCTGGTAGAAACATGGGAGCATAACGTCAAGAGGCTGCCAGAGGAAGAAGGATACCAGCTGTTCACGTGCTGGAAAGATAAGGATTTCAAGATAGGGAGGGGAAGTGCAGGCCTGGCCTGTTATGTAAAGAACAGTATAGCTAACAGTGCATGTATGTTACATTCAGATATCAATAAAAGATACATGGTGTTGAATGTCCAATTGAAAAACAAACAAGACATATTTCTGATAATTGCATATTATCCGCCAAACAGTGATAAGCTAGAGTTGCTGGACCTAGGGGAAAGTATGATGAAATGGAAAGAACAGGGACCAATAATACTAGTAGGGGACTTAAATGCCAGAACCAGACAGGAACAGGCACAAAGCACGAACACTGATGAGAAGGATGGCCAGATAGTATACACAGCAAGAACGCAGGAATGGCAGAGAGATACAGAGGATAAGGCAGAGGTCAACGCTAAAGGCGAATTACTGCTGGAAGTCTGCACGGCAACAGGGGTGATCATAGCTAATGGAGTGAAAAAATGGAGGGGATCGGGGGGTTTTACGAGTCAGAATGCAAATGGTAAGAGCATAGTAGATTATGTAATTTTGAACGACCAAGCAGTAGAAAGAATAGAAGGACTAATGCTACAGGAATGGCCGATTGGAAAAAGGGAGAGTCATAGACCGAGCAAATTAACACTCAGAAGGGATGGGATGCCGATTAATAACACAGGGGGAAAGGAGGAAAAGAAAGCGAGAGTGAGGATCCAATTTCAAGAAAAATGCACAGATATATTCATACAAACAGTCAGGGAGTAAATGGGAAAATGGGAATGGGGAAAACACAACGCGAATGACAATGGTAATACACTCAATGACATCATGGTAAGAGTAGCAACAGAGGTGTTTGGGAAAAGAAACAGAACCAGAAAGAGCAGGGCCTTCAGAGCATCAGTATGGTACGATGATGAGTGCAGGGAGCAAAAAAGGAAAACAAAAGAACATAGAGGGAGGGAGACATACCAGAAAGAAAAAGCAGCATACATAAGATTATTAAAGATAAAACGGAATAATAACCTGCTGCAACATCAATGGTATATGGGAAAATTGCTGAAGAAACAGCCCCGAAGATTTTGGAGGGAATTCAAACATAAGGGAGTGAACATGACGGCATTGGAACATCAGGATGGGAGAAATACCTGGAGAAATTGTATAAGACAGGGGCACCTCCTGTATCAATACCAATGTTGCAGGATTCGGACAAACCATGCTTCAACATGCTAGAGGTAATGATAGCCCTAAACAGGATGGCTAACCATAAAGCATCGGATCTATATGGTCTGACCGTGGAATTACCGGAAGCGTGGCCGAGACGTAAATTGGCGCATGTGTCACGAACATTTTCAACGGCATCATACACCAGGCTTCCGACATTGTGGGCGTACAATAGAGTCATACCTCGCATAAAGGCGAAGAAGGCGGGGATCCAAAGAAACTATAGGACAATAATGGTGAGTTCCATTTTCGCAAAATGGTTTGGAAAAGCACTGGATAACAAATTAAAGAAATGGGCAGAAGAAGGAAACATGAGAGCACAAGGGCAAGTAGGATTCAGGCCGACCGACCACCTAGTAACTCTTCGGATATTAATAGAACAGAACAAGGCATAGGGAAGGAAGATCAGCTGTTGCTTTGTAGATTTCAGGAAAGCATTCGACACAGTCCCGAGAGAGAAGCTACTACAGAGATTGATGGACATGCAAGCTCCGAGAAATATGGTAGGGTCGATTGCAAGACTATACCATAGGGTATATGCCAAGATAGAGCAAGAAGGACAGCCAATAAACTGTGACACAGGCGTAAAACAGGGTTGCCCGTTATCCCCAACTTTGTTTGGAATATACATAGATGCTTTGCAGGGATACATAGCAGAACAGCAAGGGGACGAATACGCCCCTATGTTAGGAGACACGAAGGTACCAATTATGCTATATGCTGATGATCTAAGTATGATGGCCACAAAAAACAAGGGGATGCACAGACTGTTAAAAATTCTAGAACAATTACAGGAAGAAACAGGTCGATCAGAATTTAGCAAAAACTAAGATAGTCATCTTTGGCCATAAGAACAGGCATAGACCCTTCAGATATAAGGAAAAAGAAATAGAGGAAGCAACGGAATACAGATATCTAGGATACGATGCGCATGGCACAGGGAAGTGGGCCAAGGGGCGTATTACCGTGTTCGATCAGCCATAGGGAGTTATTTCAATATGAAGAATTTCGCAATGTAATGTAATAATTGATCGGGACATCAAATGTTACTTATTCAAAGGCGTGAGTAGCCACCACTCAATTATACGGGGCAGAAGCCTGGGGGCCAGGCCTAACAGACAGAAAATGGGAAAAACAGGAAGGAATCCTTAGGCAGTGGCACAAACAGGAATTTAAAGTAAGGACAAATACGCCACTGACAATCATGGTCCTTGAAACAGGGCAAAAACCAATGGAGGTGAAAGCATGGGAGAGAACCATAAGGTACCTGATTAGGGACAATGTAGGAGACGTTCAGGGGAAACTATCCAGTATTGCAATCACCGAATCAGCAAAATCACACATCCTCATAGGCAGCGGATGGTTTAAAGATGTGGCAAGTTGGACCAGGGAGATGGGATTAAACTTGAGCGACCTAATAAAGGAAGGGCAGTGGAATGAGGAGTGGGCAGACAGAGCCACAAGAGCATGGTCGCAAGACACACAGACCCAAGACAGCTGCTCATGACGGTTTTCAACCCGTGATCGCTAAGTAGGACACCAGATGTATACTGGGAAAAACTAGAACAGACATTCTGGCTAGATTCAGGATGGGGAGTCATGATCTAAGAATCGAAAGAGACAGGTGGAGAGGAATAGACAAGGAGGACTGGATATGCAGAATTTATGACAATGGGAGAGTAGAGGATGAGAATCACATGATTAACGATTGTCCGATATACGGAGACATCAGAGATAAATACAGAAATATAAGATGGGGGGAACCGGTATATATTCTGATGACAATAACAGAATCGCCGAGATCCGCAGACGCCGATCCGAAGAATGATGACCGCATAGAGAAGTACACAATGAAAGAGGGTTCGTAATATGATCCGTACAAAAAGCGGGTCATAAACCCCACACAAATTGTTCAGTTAAAAGCTGATTGATAACGACGCATCACTGCACGGCCACGAAGCCGAAGTAAAGCGGGATGCTGGTAATAATAGAAAAAAGTCAGCCTTCAGAAAAGGTTACATCATAACAGCGTGATGTGCTAGTAGCGCCCTTTTAGGGAGCTTCGCCCATGCTACACAAGTCCGTAGCCTCAAGGCAAGGGACATTAATGTATATTCTATTCTATTCTATTCTATTCTATTCTATTCTATTCTATTCTATAACCCAGGCCAACTAATTGGCAAACAGAAATCAAATTTCTGACTAATCCAGGTACAAGAACTTCCTTGAGTTCTACAGCTCTTCCTTCTAGATCAAAAATCTCTAAAACTATTCTTTGCAAGGTTCCATCTCCTAGCTGCACATGTCCAGCTCCCTTCCTTTTGCACTCCTTAAGCAAATTTGAATCACAAGTCACGGTTTCCTCAGCTCCTGAATCTATTATCAAAATTTTGTTATCTCTTTTATTCAAATCATTTGAAATTGACAAAATGTGATTATCTTTTACCTCAGTGGTTTCATCAATCTCCTCTTCTTCAACTGATTTTGATTCTTGTATAACATTCATGGTTGGATTTCCCCTCTGATCCACCTCTACTGTTTGAACCTCTTCCTCTGCCTCTTCCAGAATTCCCCCTTGGACTTGGGCAATTTATAGCTATATGGCCCTTGCCATCACAGTTGAAACATCTTATAGTTCTGCCCTCATTTGGACATTCAGCCTTAAGATGCCCATATTGATTGCAATTATAACATGGCCCTAATTTTTCCTTGTTAGAATTTCCACCTCTTTTTGTTTTTCCAGCAAATAGGACCTCAGCAGGATTTTCTTCATCATCTAATTCAACCCCCTTTGCTCAAATTCTATTCGAATCATTTGAACAACATGTTCCTTAGATCTGGCAACATTTCTTATCAAAGTAGATAATTGACTATTATGAGACACTGATCTTGCCAATGATAAGATCTGATAATGTTCATTTAAAATAATTCTTGCCCCATCTAGATCAGCTATGATTGAGTCAAATTTTTCTAAATATTCTGTCAAGTTGTCCTTTTCAAATAACTTGAGCTTCCTAATCTGTTTCTCTAAAACATCAATTTGAGATGAGGTCTTAGTTTCATACTGGTTAATCATATATTTCCACATATCCTTTGGACTCGTACCTCTCAGTTTGAGTTTTATAGCAGCTCCAACCTTGCTTGTAATAATAGCTTGAGCTTCCATAACCTTCATCATATCTGCTGAACCTGCAATCAACCTAGATGCAGCAGTATTCAAGTTACCTCCATCTCCTGCAGTTGACCCTTCACCAGTTGAGCTTCCGATGAGCCAACGTTTGAACTCCCTACATTCGTCATCAAACCTCCGGTTGCAGGGGAAGGTGGTAGCTCCCAAGAGCCTCTGTGAGCAGCCTCTCCCAAAGCATCTGTCAGTAGCCATCAAAAGCAACTGGGTCAACTGGCAGTCTGTTGCTGCAGTGTGGGAAGCTGCAGTATTCCCTCCAGGTCATGCTCAACCATCCGGGCATAGGTCTCTGCACGATTGTAGTCCAGGCACAGTTGGGGCACACGGGGTGCTGAGGCAATGGACGTCCAGGCAGCCTGCCAATCTACATGCAAGAAAAGGGGCTCGTGGTCTGAGTCTAACTTTCTCGTCCCGACTATTTGTTCCAATGCCAAAATGGGTAATCAGATACAGATCTTGTTCCTCCGCCAGTATATAATCCACAACACTGGACCCGTCCCCCTGGTTCTATTGTCTACAAGTGCAGCAGCTGGAGGACGGCCATTGTGCCAGCCCATTGCAAATGATCAAGTCCAAGATGCTGCATAGCAACAGCAACTACCTGCCATAGGATGTAACATGGTTGTCATCTGATATCCTTAGCCAAGCGACCTCTGCGGGTTTAACTGTAACACGTTTATATCAGAGCTTCCAAAAGGTTGTAAATTGTTTCTACACCATAGCATTTGACATGTTTTGGTCACATGCATCCTTTTAGACCATGGTATGATCGCGTGGGATGTCTTTAAGGACAACATCCTTTTAGACCATAGTATGATCGCGTGGGATGTCTTTTAAGGACAAGAGATATACACGCAATGCAGACTATATTGTGCATTAGTTCAAGGATTGGAGAAAACAAAACAACAAAGCAGATCATACTTTTTTATGTGATTAGCGTATGACATTGAGGCAGTTAACACACACAACTTGAAATAACACTGTGTTAAAGCTCCACCAGAGGAAAATTGAAAATTTGAATTCACTATGTTCTTACTTTCTTGCTGACAAAATCCAGTCTTGATTGAAAGACAAGATGAACGATAAAAGAGAAGATTAGGGAGTATAACTCCCTCGTGCATGGGAGAGATTGTGTGACAGCTATAAAAATCTTATCTACAAATGACATTCAAGAGATTATTGCAGTGCAAAGTGGAATGAGATTATGCAATATAACTTTGAATAAGTTTAGTCTTACAAACTAAACGTTACAAAAGCTCATGTTATCATCACAAGCATACTCATGCAATGTTTGACATCACTACATGTTAAATTCTATTACTGCATTCACAAGGGCAGAAAACATTGGGATTCCAAAATTCCTTATGATTTCCTACATTTCTCACTTCGAATTAGTTTCATCCTCACATCCTCAATGTTCACGTGTATAAAGATAAAACAAGTACACCGTTGCCACTTTGTCGAGCTTAAAATTGTTTGCACAACCAAAGAATTTGGGTCACTACTGGACCTGCAAGGAATGTTGTATTTTGGTTACAGCTGAAAGGACCTTGAATTACAAGGTGCTGCAACACACCCAGCCTTCTTATTTGAGACTCCAACACTTGCCTGTATCCTCCATAAGGTATTCCTCAATCAATGAAATTACCGCCTAGGTTTAGTGAAGTCCTAGGTTCAGCTCATGTTATTTGAAAGCTGAAAATATGATTTCAAATTGGAATATTATAGTTTGCGATTCTGTTTATATGCTTCTCAAGGGCATTCCGCTGCTTTTTCATCTCAGCTGCCATGGATGCAACCTGCATAGACAAAAAAATCAATATATGCTAACACTAACAGGAAGGAAGAAAATTCATCAACCTCAGCTCTCAGCTTCAAAGGCTGTCTTCCAGAAAGGTCCCTCAGGTTCTCAATCAGGCCTACAAAATATGATGCATTAGTTGTGGTGTATTTTGCACGAACAAATTTTAGAATACACACTTTTAGCTTTGCCCTCTCCCTTATTGTGACCCCGAATGAGAGAACGCAGCTGAAGTCCCGCATGCCTGCCAGTAAATGCAGCTGGTTATGTGGAGAAAAATTGGCTGCACTCAAATTTCAAGCAGCAGAACAAACTTTAGCTTTGTCTGCCCTCTTAGTAATTCTTCCTCAGCGAGCTTTACCCTCTCCTGCATAAAGATTATAACAAGTTAAGGCCTCCAAGTGTTCACTCAATGTTTTGGGATGCCAAACACATGCCATAACTTGAACACTGTTCTAATAAACAGATTTACAACTTGAACAATGTCCAGTAATCAGATTCGTTACATGTCTAGTGCTTTTAAAACACACAACAGACTGTAATCCTACCTCAAGCTTCTTGCATTCATTCTTCTGTATGTCAACAGATTGACGCATCTCCTGCACTCTCTTTTCAGCACTTGCAAGCATTGCCTATCATGCTAATCATTTCAGGTTAATCGTACAAGGACAGCATTTGCTGGTGTTTGGAATTTTGTAGCCTAACCTCCTCACTTCTGAAGCGCCAGATAGTGTGACGGAGTAAGAACTTTCTAGGACCTACACAGCAAACATATGAGAAATGAGACAAAAGGCATGCTCTAAGAGAAGTTAGATCACAGTCGTAACAGCTAAATGTGGCAATAAGTTGGTTCAAAATCTAAATCATCCTTTGTGACAGAGCTAATATGGTGAAAACACTAAGTTCCAGTTTTCTTACACACACTCTCTCTCTGAAGGCCAAATAGGTTCACCCCTCCTCTCCCCAAAATCCTTTGCACATACAATGGATGTGAAAAACGAGGCTATGAGGAATGATGGAAACAGAAGCTTTCTGGTGCGCCAACATTGAGTTAACATGCAAACTCGGTTTTATGATGCTGGTGAAAGCTGCATGGATTGTAAGACATAAGGTTCCATCCAAAAGTCAAGATCATTTTCCATCACTCACGTTTTGATACATTGCTTCAGGACGCATCTTATCTTCTCATATGCCAGTGAGTAATAAACATCTTACCATATTGAAGACAGAAATATACGGGTAACCGTAGCTCTTCTGCTAGAATTACTGCTTAAGTGCAATACAAGAATGATAACTTCTATAAAGTAATTAGAGAGGATTAGTCAAAGTAAGTAGATATAATTTTATCAACTTGTGGAGTTGGCATGGATCAAATATGTCCATACCTGACCATAAGCCTTTCTGCGACAATGCTCAAAGCTTAGGGGAACTCCATCCAAGGACACCAGTTATCTACCAGTTCTGAAATCATATTTCCGACGTGAACCACAAAAGGTTTTGGCCGACCACGAGTGCGGCATCAGCTTGAGGTGGGGAAGGAGCCAAGGTAATGGCGGGGATATCACCAACTGAAGCTAGTTCAGCATGGACTCCCAAATAGGCTGGCACGGCCTGTGTGAGGAAGTGCGAATGTCGGATTCCTTATCTTGCGTGTGAACCTGCAGCAACGCTCGCCACCAAACTCGCCATCAGCAAATAACATCGCGTTTCGGATGGACATGGGCCTTCTCACTACATCTGGGTTGTGCTCATCCTCAGAGCGTGGAGCACCACTGGTTAGTGCGTTTTGAGTTAATATATTCCCTCCTTGTTTCTGCCAATGCTGCGACTCTTTCCAGCAGGAGTATGTCTATGGGTCAGAAATATGATGTCCGAGACGCGTGGTCAGGGTCAAGCGGGGCAGTCTACCATGAGATGCTGCAACTCCTTCCAGTAGGAGTATGTCTATGGGTCAGGAATATGATGTCTGAGACGCGGGGTCAGGGTCGGGTACTTAGCCCTAGCCTTAGCTCTTTATCCCGCCACAAAGGCATGCGTTGGTGGGATCTTAAACTCCAATATAACACTGCTGGATGCTGGACCTCTCTCCAAACCATTTCACCTCCCTATGTAGAATTTCTCCAGAGACGGAAAAAAGGATACCCTGCACATCCCTACAACCTCCTCCTCCAGGCTTGTCTCCATGTTAAAAAATTTCATCTACTAAAATTCCCAAGTAGCAATACTCTTAAACATTAGGCATCCAGCCCTGTCATAAATTCTGTTTAGTTGTAACTGAAGCTCCTCATTGGTGTCATCTAGGGTGATTTATCGTCCGCGGATAAAATAGCTTGGATTCTGGAAGCTAGTCCTGGGACAAAGACGCCCATGTTCACTGTCTCATGTTAATGAAAAATGTTGAAGAGGGTAGGAAAGCCCGGGCAACCCTGCCTCATCTCTCCCTTGACATCTGTAGGCCCAGGTCCCATGTCCATTAGCCCAGAAGGCAAGAACAAGAAAAAGCATTCCCATTACCTTAATTCTGCAGAACTTCATGCTACAGGGCACCAGCAACCTTAAAAAATTCAGATGGGCTAGAGGAGGCATATGTAAATCTCAAGTCTTTGGCATTGTCTTCTAGTTTGTGGATAGCGCCAGCTGTTTTGTCCTCTAGTCTTCATCGCAGGTTTGCAGTTTTCAAAATTTTCGTCGCTAACAGGAATGGTTGCTTGATTTGAGTCTTGGCTTGTCTCAGATGGCAAACTCAGAAATCCAGGAGAACAGGGTAATGGGAATCCGCCCTCACTTAGTGTGTCCCCAACACGTACTCTCAGGACCTTCCATGCACTCCTCTGAGCTTGCCCTAGCAAGGCCACATGTGCCGGCACGGAGTCGAATCCCCTCGTTCCGACAGTCCGACATCTCCTTCCCCACATTCCTCCATTCCAACGCCTGATGGCTAGCTCTTGAAGAACCACCTGACAACGGTACTTTTCTCTATTGCAAAAGCACCCTAACTAGGAGAATATCATGCATCCTAACTAGTTCAAGAGCACTGATCTTTTGGCGAGCCTTTACTAGACATGATGTAGTTATCATGCCTTCCGTTCAGCTAGAAAAGCAGCAAGCCAAGTAAGGAGTTTTAAGCAGTACTGAGAAGATGATGCTTTCATAAACATTTTCACAAACTTTCTATTTGGAACTTAAGTCAAGCTAGCTGTTTTGTAATGGGAAACTCAGAAAAAATAAATGGCCCGAAACGTTTGACACTAGCTTATAATGATCAAGATGCCTCCTACGTCTTATAAATAATGTTAGCAGAAATACCTCTGCAACTCGAGGCTGAGGTAGAGAAAAACATGGTCGGCTTTATCCCAAACCACCCTTCGGCATGTTGGTTAGCACTAAAGGTGCTAGTGCTTAACATTTGGTATCAGAGCTCAAGGTCCAATACCCCATGGAGGCGTTCCACATGCTCGAAGGCAAGCATCCCAAGGAGGGGAGGGGAGGAATGATATGATAAGGGGTGAGTGGAAGTATGGGATAAAACCATCGATTGGTTAGGGCCTATGGATCCACCTTTTGATGTGTTGGTTAGCACTAGGAGTTAGTGTCATATCAGCAGAGGATCCTTTTAATAGCATGGATCCTCCTATTAGTGCCTATAAAGGATCTGCTTTTTAGTGTGTTGGTTAGCACTAGGAGCTAGCATTGTATCAGCAGAAGATCCTTTAGATAGCATATATCTACTCCAAAGCTTTGGAAGGATTGAATAGGGCCTATCAAGATCCGCCCGTTTGATGTGTTAGTTGGCACTAGGAGTTAGTGTCGTATCAGCAAGCAAGCAAGCAAGCACGCAAGCAGAGGATCTTTTTGACAGCATATTATCTCCTCCAAATCTTTCAATAGCCTCCAATTTTAGATTAAGGCAACAAGAAAGAAACATGGTTATTCCACACGCGAGCGTACCTCCTAGTCAGTTATCCTAAAAGAACAAGAGTCCTTTCTGAGCCTTAGATCAGGTATCCATCTATCATATAGCCTTCTCTTCACAATAGTGCATTGCAGCTAAGACTCTGTCAACCATGCACCTTAGGGGTGATGGAATTTGGAAAACGCTTTCTTTCTTCTTAATCACTGTTGTTCATTTTCTTGATCACCTCTTCTATATAGTTGTCTTCCAAAAGGAAATTTTATGAGGACAACTTTGTAAGCATTTCAGCTGATGCTTTTATATAAGACTAATAAGATGAGATCCTCAATGGAACAGTTCACGATGATCTCTCGTCAGTTGGAAATGAGCTGGGTCGTGCTAAACATCATAGCCGGGAGGATAGGAAATGCACTTTGTGCAATTTGGACATGGTAAACAGCCTATTACATCATAAGAGGAAGATATCATTGTCTGTTAGTACATCCAATAACCTTACAGCAACTCATGAAGTATTATGCCCAGACATGTATATCTTTATTTGTTCATCAGCTCCCTTAGAAAAGGGAGGAGTATTCTCAAAAATAGAAACAGCATCAGCCCCAAGTGGCTTAAAGCAGAGAGAAATTGCTTCATTTTTTCTTGTCGATGAAAGTGTCACAACTGGTTGGAATGATGGACTGCTGTCCAAAGAAAAGAAAACCTTATGATATCAAGGGAGTGACACTAACGATCTTTTAGAAAGTAAAACAGAGGCATAAGCACTTTCAAAAGAGAAAGAAAGACTATATTAACGTCTACGAGAGACCACTTGGGTCTATGAGACCAAATATACACCAATCATGTCCAGCTAGGGGTGCATTTGCAGCCTTCTAGAGATATTGCTTAAAAACGAAAAAAGAAAAACTAAAACGAGAAACGTTTGTCTTCTTGGCCACGGGCTCAAAGTATAAAGTGATGTCAGATTTGTTTTCTCTTCTAAAGACCTGCTTATGTTTCCAGACACTTTTATAGTTACTCCTTTTGAGATCGGATGAAATGGCTCAGGTAGAGGACCTGGCTTGATGCTCGGCCTCTTCTGGAAAGACCTTTTATGTTTCATGGCTGCTGATCATCTTATCTTCTTCGACGGGGCCAAAGTCACCCCTTTAGGGTCAGAATACTTCCTCTTCTGTGATGCCTCCACTATCACCTTACCATTGTTTGACTCAGATGAAAAGAAATTAGTTATTTCTGTTTGCTTCAGGCCCGTTGGATTCTTTTGTTTGAGAATATTTTTCCTCTCTAGGGATAGTTCATATACAAAGTGAGATACACATTTCTGATCGTAATATTCTACCAGCTGTCGTAGAGATGTGAGGTCTCTAAAAAGACAATGATATCTGCCTCTAATGATGTAGGTTGGACAGGTAAAAATAAAATGTTCTTCTGACTCAACCATGTTTAGACCGCACATTGGGCATTTCCGATCTTCACGACTAATATTTTTCGCCCTACCAACCTCAGTCTCCAACTGGCAAGATGACACTCTAAACTGCCCCATAGAGCATCTCACTTTATTCGGCAGATCAATATCCAAATATCCAGGCCTTACGATGAAACCATCTGCTGATATATTTAGGAAGTTATCCTTATAGAATTTCTTTTTAGCAGGCAGATCTTTGACGGGATTTACCCATGTATTTGAAACATAAAGACACTCCAAGTCATGGCATATAAGCTGATTAACTTCTTGCTGAGTAAAATTCATCTGTATTGAAAAGGTGGGATATTTCCCGTAGAGAAACCCATCTCCTCAAAGAATTTAGATGTCCTTGAGAAACAGCGCTTACCCTGGTCTGCCAATGTTTTAGGCGACACATATGTCAACCAGGGAAGTCTTTTTTGACCTTCTTATGATTGTCCAAAACGGTGTAACTTAGTAAATAAGTCACTGACTTAGTAAATAAGTCACTGTTTGGAAGGCAATCTCAACCTTCAGAGGTTTCACATTAAATTCAGCTCGTACAGAATGTTTGCTTCTAATCATTCTAGAAAGAAGAGAAATTTGGAGCCTCTCCAGTTGACCACAGTCATCAGCTCGTAGGTCAACTCCCCATATGAGTTGGTAGCACTGTTTTTCTAGCTGTACAAGAGAAACATATCCTTTTGCAATCCTTGCCTGACCAGCCTCCCTCAATCTAAAAAGAGGGCCCGCAAACTCAACACCCAAGTAGGTGTATGTAGAAACAATTTCTACAGGTTGTCCTTGGAAAGTAAAAGAGTTATTTTTCCAATTTTTCCAAGAGGTATTAAATACCATCACTTTGGTCTTGTGGAGATTTACTTGCAGCTCTCTATCTTTGCAAAAGGCTTCTAGCAGCCAAATGTTTTTGGAGCCCTTGAGGAGATGGTGAGATTAGAACCACATCATCCACATAAAGCAAAATTGGAATGCATTCCCAAGCAAGCATGGAGCCTTCTCTGCCTACTGAACAAAGTTTTCAAGCTCGTCAATGTAAAGACCAAATAGTATGAGAGAGGGGACACCGTTGTTTAACCCCAATTGTACTGAATACTTCCTTTGAAAACTGCCCATCTATTTTCACTCTACCTATTACATTCTCATATAATGTCAACACTGCCCAGATCAGCTCATGAGAAAGCCCCAACATTTTGAGCCTCTGAAACAACCTGTTCCGAGGAACAGTATCAGAGGCTTTTCGGAAATCAACAAAACAGCAATAAACTTTAGTCTTTCTTGTTTTCGCTTCCTCAATGATTGCCCTTAAAGAAAAAATATGATCGATTATGGAAAAGTTTTTCCTGAAACCAGCTTGTCCTTTGGCTCTAAAGCTGTGATTTTCTGCAAAAACGCTAAGGACCATTTCCAACGCGGATCCATACAGTTTTGCCATCACATGCCCAATCATAATTAGACGATAATTAGTAGGATTCATAGAATCACCCGCCTTATGGATAGGCTTTATAACATTATTTGACCAAACCAGCGGGAAACCAATGCAAATAGCTTCATTAAACAGATCTGCAACCATTGGTGCCAACGTCTTAGCCCCATGTGTAATCATTTCAGCTTGTAATTTTTCACAATCTTTTGCTTTCCCTGTGTTTAACTTTTGTATGGCCCTTCCAATGAGAGAGACCATAAAAAAGGTAGAAGCTTGAGGCCTCAGATCTAGCCCATCCTGAGAGAACTGTTGGTTCTTAACATCTGATACCCCTAGATCTTTTAAAGGACAATCTGATTTTCTAGCTGACAATTTCCTCCAAAACTGCCCAGAAGCATTACTATGAAGAAGATTTAGCATGTGTTCTCTGTTTTTTGATTCGAAAGCCCTCTTTTTGCGCCGTGTCAATCTTTTATACTCAGCTTTAATTTCTGGTACTATATCAGGGCTGAAGTTCAAAGCATGTTTCAACTTCCTGTGCAATGTTTTACAATCCTGTTCATACCAGCCATTTTGAGGCATAGATCCAACTTTTTCCCGCTGTTCTTTGCATTCCCTGACAGAATATAGAAAGCAACCTTTAGAAGCTTCTAGCATGGCATGAGATAGAAGCGCCGCTTTGTTTTCTAGTGAGTCCCTTTCCTCAATACCTTGAAAGTAAGAATTCAAGACATCATTATAAACCGTGTCCATGCAGTGATCAAACTCAAAATGATAATCAAGTATCCTGCCGATTGGTTTAGTTTCTACTTGAGTATTTGGTGATTCAATGGTAAAAACCAAAGGAACATGATCTCCTTGGAGAAAGAGAGTGATCAGCCTTTGTGTAAGGTCATTTTCCTGTCCTGCCCTTTCCCCAGCTTGCTCCTTCAACAGATTTCTTCTATGCACAGTCATTTGGTGAAGGAAAAGAGCTATACATTTCTGGTCCTCATATGTGATCAGTTTGGAGACAGAGGTAGGTTCCCAAAACGGGCAATGGGATCTGCCCCGTATTTCATAATAGACTAGACATGTAAATATGAAATGTTCCTCAGACTCAATTACATTCAACTGACACAATCTGCCGATCCTCTTCGAACACTCCACCTTGGGTCTACTAGCATGGCCAGCCTCAATCTCAAGCTGATGAGATGAGACCCGGAGCTGGCCAATAGCATGTCTCACTTTATGTGCTAGGTGAATATTCAAATATGGTCGCTCAATGAAACCATCTTCACTGATATCAAGGAAGTGATCTCTGTAAAATTGCATCTTGGTGAGAAGATCACTTGGAGTTAACCATGTCCTTGATATGTATGAAACTTCCAGATCATGCCGTATGAGCTGATTCTTATCTTTTTGAAGTCTCTTTTTTCCTCTAAGTTTCACCACAGTATTGGCTGCAGCCCTGTTATATTGAAAGGGAGGCAATTTCCCAAACCAAATCCTAAAGAGGCAGCCCATTGTGATGCCTTTCCGTACCAATATTTTTGCACTCCCTTTTCAGCCAACTCTTTTGAACACTTGAGAGCAATCCATGGAAGCCCGCATTGGCCCTGCTGCGAGGACCCAAGTTGGTGCACTTTATGCAAAAAAAATATGCTGCATCCAGTTGCAGAGGAGTGGCTGGAAATTCTGCTAATATGATTGGATGCGGCACAGAGGCTTTGCCTAATCATTTTGGACGAAAAAAAAATTTGCAGTGACTCTATTTGAGCCCATTCTTTGGCTGCCATATCCATCCCCCACATCAAGGCTCCGTATAGAGCAGCTGGTCTAAGGTATTGAAAAGATGAAGCTTTGCTGGGACATCCTGAAAATCGACTTTGAAACATTTCTTTTCTAGCATTGCAAGCGAGTCTTGCATACGCTGCATCCTTTTGTGAGTCTTGCATATGCTGCATCTTTCATGCTAAAGACGGGACCCTTAAAGTGCACACCTTAAATGAGAGAACATTCCCACTTGTTGATTCATGAAAAGAAGGGGCTGCGATGCATGCAAGCACGTGACGTGTTGAAAACCATCACTGCTCTTTTGTCCAAGTTCACTTTACGGTCTCTTTGCACTTTGCACGCAGAATTTTTCAAGTGACAATAAATGATGCTCAAGGCCTTCAGGGAAAGAGGATATAAGTACCACATCATCCGCATATAGAAGGATGGATATGCATTCATCAGCTAAAGCGGATCCGTCACCTCCAAGCACTGCTACAAAGCTTTCCAGCTCTCAATGTACAAACTGAAGAGTGTAGGGGATAAGGGACAGCCCTGTTTAACCCCAATTGTGCTGCTTATTTCATCCAACAAGCCTCCCGACACTTTATTGGAGTGTATTGGAGGCTTTTACCCTCCTCGTAGATCCTCAATTTCATAAGTTCTTGATCTCGTGGACCCTTATGGGTCTTTCCATAGCCGTTATTAGATCCTTCTTTCCTTTTTATGGAACCCAACCGCACTGCAGCAGCTGAGGAACTTTCATGACCAGCTTTAACCAAATCAGGAAGGACACAGAATTAAAGCAAACAACTTCTTTGCACCTGATGATCGAATATGATACTATTAACAACAAGAAAGAAAGGAAGAAGGAAGGAAGGAAGCAAATAAAGAGTTTATTAATGTTTTACGGCAGACAGATAGGATTAATGAGACCAAATAAATACAGAAAGTCTGCAACATCTAGGAGCATTCTCCTAGTTTAAAATGCTAGTTAAATTTAGCCAAAAAAAAAACATCTAAAACTTAGCAAATAAAGTTTATCTATGATTCTGTAGCCTACAAATTATAGGGCCTATAAAAAGCCTGTGATGTTTTGTACATGCCTATTGTCCCTTTCCTTCTTTCGGGGCTGTCCTTTCTTAACCTGTTTGGCCCTTTTCTGATTCTGATTGCCCCCAGCGAAAGTGGACCCTTCTGACTTCCTTCTCCTATTACTGTTTAATGGTGCCGGATCAGCTACTAAGAAAGAAGTCAGCACTGTTTGCTTTAATTCTGAGTCCGCATCTTTTTGTTTGAGTGAATTTCTTCTGAGCTTGGCGAGTTCATGTATACACAAAGCAAGGCATTTCTGGTCTGGAAAGTTCATGAGCTGCCTCAAAATGGTTGGGTCCCTGACCTGAAAAGACAGTGGTACCTTCCTCTTATCTCATAGTATGCTGGGCACAGAAAAGAAAGTGTTGTTCTGATTCCACTTCCCCTAAATTGCACATTTGACAGATGCTTGTTCACGTGCCCTGTCCTTGCCCTGGCCAGCTTCAATCCCTGCCCCAATACCTTCCTGAGTTTATGTGACAAATGAGCGTCTAAGTGCCCAGGACGTCGAAGAAAACCATCTCAAGATACATTCAAAAAATTGTCCTTGTGAAATTGTCTTTTGGTGGCTAGATCTTTCGAAGAGAAATCCACTTGTCTGCCACATACATATGTTCTAAACTGTGACAAATATTCAAATTTACCTCATGACGCCTCAGACAATTGTTTGGGCACTGAACTAGTCTTGGTAGCTGCATGACTTTGTTAGGTGATATATTTAGAAGCCCACTTTGTTTAACAGTTTGCATGTGCAAGAAAACCAGCTATCTTTCCCTGAGTTGGCCAATGCTTTGGATGAGCTGAATCCAAGTGAGGAAGCCTTTGCCTGCCTTCTTGTGTATCAGCCAAAGACTGGAGTTGATGGACATAAGACACCACCATAAGCACAGCTTCAAGTTTTAGAGGATCGGCTGCAAATTCTGCCAAGACTATGTCATGTGGAACTGAGAGTTTGTCCCTGATCATTCTTGACATCGTTAATATTTGGAGCCTCTTGAATTGATTCCATTCATCTTCATTAAGATCAGGGGCCCAAATCTGTGGGCCATACAAAGCCGCTGGTTTAACCAAGGTATTGAACAAATGGAGTTTAGTATTGACACCATAAAAGTCCATGAAGTGTAGTCTTTAGCAAGCCTTTTCTGCGCTGCTGCTTTCAAACTAAACCTCAGACCTGAAAAACTCCACTCCAACATAGGTGTAGGCTGGAACAGTTTCTACTGGCTGCCCTTGGAAGGAAAATCTGTTTTGATGCATCACAGGCCTGGAGGTGTTGAAGATCATCACCTTGGTTTTCTGCAAGTTTATTTGCAACTGTCTTGCTTTGCGAAAGGTATCCAAAGCCAATAGGTGTTTCTGCAGACCTTCAGTGGACGTGGAGAACATCATCGGCATAGAGCAGGATTGGAATGCACTCTTGAGCTAGCACGCATCCTCCTCCACCAAGTGTATTGATGAATTTTTCTAACTCATCAATGTAGAGACCAAATAGGGTTGGCGAGAGTGGGCAGCCTTGCTTTACCCCAATTGTATTCATCACCTCCTCCGACTATTTGCCAGCCATCTTAAATCTGCCCAAAACATTCTCATAAAGAATGAGAACTGCCCAAATAAGATCATCTGATAGCCCTAAAACTTTCAGCCTTTGAAACAGCCTGTTTTTTGGAACTGTGTCAAAAGCTTTACGGAAATCCAGAAGGCAGCAGAATACAGAGAAACAAACAAATTGTCCAAGGGCATGATTTTATGGAAGGTCAAAAGGGCATGTTTTTTGAGAAATAAACTGTGTTACTTTTACTTGCTTCGTCTAGCATGTTCAAAGCAAAGGCAGATGCTTCTAACCCTATAGGTTTTCACAAGCAGTAATAAATCCTCTCTCACAGTTCTCCTTTCTTTTGCTCAATCATCGATTTACATGCAAAATGAGAGAGGATAACACTAGCAAGCCAACAAAAGTTTGAAAGAATCTTGACTACCAAACTACATGTACTGCTGAAGATTAATTGACTAGAATCTTTAATTTCTTCCTCTATATCCTTGTCAAAAGCCACCAAACTACAAGTACTGATGAAATTAAATGGATCTTGACTAGAAACTTTAATTTATATCCTGTCAAAAAGCCACTAAAATTTTCTACAGCAAAACATTCTGTGGATTGGCACCCAGAACAGCCATTTTATAGATATAAGATGAACGCCCATAAATCCTGAAAAGGATCCATTGATTATGATTGGATACTGTGATAAATCGATTCTACAGAACTCAGGGAAAGACACAACATAAAGGAAAACGATTCCGTATCTATGCAGGTATGGATCACCATGCCACATGTGTCACTACTAACATGACACGTGTCGCTATTGGTCATGCGTTCATGTTATCTAACACTCCCTCTAAAACATATAACTAGTAGGAGACCAAAAAGCAACGAAAACTGGAGTGATTTGTTTTGCTTGATGGAGAAGAAATCTGAAGCTTCTGGAACCATTCTCTAAAGTCAGCTGACGCTTCAGCATCTCCAAAGTCTTTCTGGCCCACATGCATTTTTGTGAAGCCTCACAACTTTCTCAAAAGAACAATAAAGTAATGAGCATCTGCCTATCTGAAGTTCTTTTTGAACAAAACACAAGAAAACATCCAAGTGCTTGGTCTTAGGATGATGTACGAAGTCCTTCAGCTAAATAGCACTCATTGTCAGAAAGCTAACTGCAGATGCGCAAACAAATTTTAAGGGAAAGGATTTCCTCTACACCTTTACTTGGTGTGTTGACTTCAGCCTCGATTGTAGTCTTTAAGAGTGGACTGTCGCAATTATCACATTCGTACCAAACCATCCCTGTCGTACACTTCCTAGAGTCCAAACAATTTGCATAATCATTATAAATATGTAGCCTTATATCTGAGGTTTTGCATAAAGAAAGCATTCGTCTAATGTACTTCCAGATAGACCAAAACTCTTTTGGCACCTTGCCAATGAGATTTTCTAACCATGGCCATAAAGTGACTAAGCATGGCCACTGCAAAAGGAAGATGTGGCCTGCTCACAGTCAAATAAATAAGCACACTCACAAGTCTATAGATCAAGATTCAAATCAAGCTCAAGTCCTGGCTCAAATGGAGAGGGGGCCTGCATAGTGAATTGCTGCAACTCTTTTATTCACTTCTGTTGTGAAGGGAAATACCTCACGAGCCAAGGGCTTGGTCAAGAGATCTATCGTGTTGTCCCTTGCAGGACCAGGCTCAATTTGGACCTGCTTATCATCCACAAGATCCCTCACCTTTCAGTGATAACATTACATGCTTAGATTTTGGATGTCAAACTTCACTTAACAATCAATGCCCCTTTGTTATCCATACGCTCACCCAATCTGTGGAAAGATTCAATACTTATTTGTTGAGATGCCAAAAAGGCAAACCGATAATCTAACCTTGCATTCAGTAGGTGCTTTTATTCAACGAGTATGACATAGATTTAAAATCTACAGATAGATGCTAAAAGTGCAGAACCTTGAAAATGTGCCAAGCTATGTACATCATACAGTAATTATTGCAGGCTACAGGCTAAAACAATTACAGCTTGAAGCTGATTACCAAGCTGTTTGCACTCCTCAATTGCATGATCTGCTGCAGCTTCCATTGCTCTCATTCTCATCCTCTAAAGGGCTGGTTGCTGGTTTCCCAGGGTCCCAAAACTGTTCCATCTTCCATCTTTCCTAGCGGTTGCCCCCTCCCTCCGTTCTTTCTTTCATTCTTTTCTGACCTTTCTTTCTCAGCACGGAATAAATTTCACTATCCAGCAGGACCCAAAGCATCTTTTTCTTGCAAAATTTTACAAGAATTTATGAACATGACGAAGCTGGGTAAGCCAAATACATTTACCAAGAACAAAGAAATAGCAAGTATGCGACTTAGGTACTATTGATTTTGAAAAATAGTTCCTCTTTACTTGCTTGATATATTAGAAAATAAGAGCAGGGTTTATTCTCTGGTCAGAAACACAATAGGTACTATTGATTTTGAAAAATAGTTCCTCTTTACTTGCTTGATATATTAGAAAATAAGAGCAGGGTTTATTCTCTGGTCAGAAACACAACTACAGAACCATGCACCTGATGCTCAACGTTGTCTGAGAAGTCATTTCTCCCGACATGCTGTTTAGAATCCATAATATATCACAACCACAATGGATGAGGAAGAATGAGTAACTAACCTCTCATAAGCATGAGTGCAAGCCCGCCGCCAACTGCAATAGAACTCCCAGGATTATCAACAGCCAACTTCACACCCTCTGCATAACCGAACAACACGTTCTGATCCATTCAACTAGCATGGACGAGATTTAGACTAAAAGGACTACGCATTATTAATGGGATGTACCTTTCAATTTTCCAAAGAACAGATCCTCATATACTCGATATTGCATCTTAGATTGTTGAACAATGCCCTGGACATAATAGTATTGGTAACACTATAACAGATGGACTATAACAGTATTGGGATATTACCTTAGCATTGTCAAGGTGATTCGAAGATGCCATATGCAATTCCTCAAGCTGTTGGCAAGCTGCCTTAACTGCAACGTCAGTAGATTGGACCACACTATGCTTTAAATCCTGAGCCTGTGCAATGGCATAATGTAAGAAGGGTCTGGCGTGATGCACCACTGAATCAACGACCTCGTCATTCCACTTTTCACCGTCCTCATTCAGCGTCCCAGACTCCTGCCCCATATAATTCACCAATACTGCCCGACTTTGTGCATGTACTCCGTCATCTGCCTCTGCAACTTCATCATGCCCTAAATCTTGGCTTTCTGTTTCCTCAATACTTGGCTCTTTATTAGTTACATCTTGGTCGTCGGCCAAAGAAATTGATGCAGAATGCTCATCGGAGGTGTCATTCTCCTCCGCCATAAGCTTGAGTAAAGGTTTAGGGCAATGAAGGTGCTTTTTGTAGTTTTGTGTGACATTGGAATTTCACGGTATTTTCCAGGCTAATCTATTGTAGCTTCTGGGCCCTCGGATAGTGGCACAATTGGTAGGATATTCCCTCTCCACAGATCGTGTTCGCTCATCCCAGGTCTTTCTGGGGTCAAACTGGCCCTGTTGACCCGATTTTAAAGGGGGCATTCGAAGACCAGGAACCATTGATTAATATGGTATTCTAGCATCCGTACACTACAGCGTCATACCAATACAATCCAACAGTGTACAATTGATACATAGCAACAGGATGCCAACATGACATGAGCCTGGGGAATCGAACCCCAATTCCAATCCAATGCTCATTGCTTACTTGGAATAGCACGAGGATGCCATCTCCAACTATGCTACATGAAGATCATCCCCCGCCTGCCCATAGCTACAATAAGCCCATGCATTGCGACCATCGAACACATGCCACTGGCTGCCACTCCAAGCTGCAACTGTCAGCGGCATGCATTCGATGATCCTATATATAGCACTTGCCATGGCGAGTACCAGTACATGTAAGGCCACAAAGGCAAGCTATCAGTGAGCATGGGCAGTGCACTGCCAATGCTCATCGAGGCATAAGGGGCATCCTCTTGATCTATTTTCTGTGTTGCTCCCTTCTTCCCCTGTCTCGCTTTTGCTTTCGCTTTGCTCGCTTGTTCACGCAAAGTTCTTTCTCTTTCATGGCTCTTTTCGATCCCTCATTCAATTTCTACACTGATGGTGTGATTTATTTGCCATAGTTGCCAGCAGATTTATTTGCCATAGTTTCATTTGGGATAGGCTGATCAGAGGAAATAAAACCAACATTTCTTAACGGTGCAACTCATGCAGAAAGGAAGGCCATTCTATACTTGAATCTTCAAATCCATTTTCTCAAAAGAAAGCTCTTGATTAGTTTGTTTAGGTTTGTCTTTCCTTTCTCTGATCACTTATAGTGCCCCTGCGGCAAGATTAGCAAGAAATCTAGGTGGAAATTTGAGCCTCAGATTTATTACATTTGAGAATTCACGGCAATCGAAATTTCGCCGCTGGAAAATATCTCGGCGACACGCCTGTATTCATGGCGCCATGCTTCGCCGCTTGAGGGTCAGTTCTCGTCTCGTCGGAACACCGCCTCGGATTTTCCGTATGGATTTTTCTCCCCCCATTTTGCCCTTTGATTGTTTTGTCTGGCTTCCTTATACCTGGCAATTTCTATTTTCTTTTCACCTAGTTGCTCTTTTGTTAGATCTTCGTTGATCCAAACCAATTTTCCCTTCAAAGTATGTGTATTTTTCAGTACCAATAATCGAGCTTCCCTGCTTGCAAATTTAACTATCATATGTCTAGTTCTTGTATCTTTTTTCCCTACATGAAAAGCATCAGAAATGTCTACCTTTTGGATGCCCATAGTCTCCTGGAAGAACTGTTCTGCTGCAATTTTAGGCTTCTCTTCAGGTTTTTCTGGCAGCCCTACAATCCTAAGATTCAGAGCTTGGCCCTTCCTTTCATGTGTCTCCATGCACTGCTCAAGAGTGTTGTGCAGGTCTGCAATTTCATTTTCTTTGGCGAGTCTGCTTCTGTGACGATTAACCATCAGGTCTGGAGCGTGTGATTCGGTTTCATCCAAATCATCGTGGCCTTTTTGGCTAGGATGCATAGATATAAATGTGACAGCTTCTTGCTTCAGGTTTTCAATATCACTCTTTACTGCCTCAAGTTCCTTTCTTATTTGCTGATAATCAGATCGGATTGCTTCGTTCTCCTCTCTCAGTTTTCATATTTCATCTAGCAATGTCTCTTCCCGCAATGGCGCTTCTTGCCGGAAGCTAGACAACTCCTTCTAAACGGTAGTGAGGGAGATCTCCATTCCTGGTTCAGGATTAGAGGGCCCTCCCTCCGTTGGTTTGTCTTTTCTGTTTTTGGCCATAGCAAGTCGCCCAAGTCGCCCCGACCGAGAAATTGCAACTGGAGGGAGGGAGGGAAGGAGGGAGGGAGGGAGGGAGAGAGAAAGAGAAGCCCTCACCTTTTATTATGTCTAGGTCTACAACAACCTCGCAGAGAGAGAGAGAGAGAGAGAGAGAGAGAGAGATTTTAGTTTTAACGCCACTCTAGGCAAAGATCCAACCGACATGTGACCACACACAACACTACATTGCTTGGTTGGGCCCCGCCCCAACCACCTTTTACATTGCGCCCTGCTGGGATTTGACCCCAACAATACCGAAAAGGAGATTCGACGGTCTCAACTCGAGACCACATTGCAAGGAACTAGTGTGTTACCACTAGACCAAACGCCCGCATTTGAGAGAGAGAGAGAGAGAGAGAGAGAGAGAGAGAAGAAGAAGAAGAAGAAGAAGAAGAAGAAGAAGAGATTTAACGCCACGCCATTAAGGCCCCCATCGGACATGTGACACTTTACAACACACCCAGATGGGTCCCCCCCCCCACCACTTTACATTGTCAAGTGGGTCCTTCCCACCAACTTTACATTGCATGGCCACTTTCACAACGAGGCGTTGAACCCGGGTGACCTTGGGTATGGCGGTTTAACGCCTTACCACTTACCGAGAGAGAGAGAGAGAGAGAGAGAGAGAGAGAGAGAGAGAGAGAGAGAGAGTTTATTATGTCTATGGGAGGCCTCAAAGGCCTATTAGACAAAACCACTTAAACATCTTCATAAAATAATAGATGAGTTTCCAAATCCTCATCTAGCTCATCACTCTCACTCAAGCTATCCAATTATCAACATTAACAAAGAAGCAGGAGAACTTAAACAAGTATCCCTATGTTGGAGAAGTTCAATCAAATATTTTCCCAACATATCACTATTAAGTGTAAAAAGAGTGGGTAGATCGTTATAATGAATACCGTGTTTATCTCGAATTGCTTCATAGGCCCTACATCGAAGCAATGTATGATCTTCATCCTCCACCGGTTTGAGTCACATACCTTGCGGTATCTTTGATCTCGTGGTATGATATGCCCCCCATCCCCCCCACTTCTACTCCCAAATGGTGGGAGCTAAGACGGATCCTGCAGATAGAATGTCTCTTTTGTATTGAAATATTTTCCTGTAAGTGTGTAGATGGTGTCAAATTCGGATTTATGCTTTGCTTGTATAAGATCATCTTAGTTTTGGGCTGCCTCCACATCTTCATAAGTATCTTCTTAGAGATCCATTGTCTTAGATCCGAGTCAATCAAAATCACTTCTTCCCATTGGATATCCCATTTTTGGAGCCATTTTGTTACATCATGTAATAATCCTTTCTCTTTACTTGATATCAAAGCTTTGTGAGCAAGCCGAGATTCATCCAATGCCAACACCTTCTTGAGGTACATAATACACCTCAAAATAGCTTCTCCCTCAAGTGGCATTAGCCCACTTTCCGTCAACATCATAGGGTAAGGTGTTTGAGCTTTCACTCCCAACTCAAGCCTTAAGAACTTCCTCAAGACTTGTTCTATATCATCCCATAGACATTGCGGAATGCTTGGCCCCCAAATTTCAGATCCATATAGGATTACACTTTGCACAAGTGACTGATGCAGCTTTACTTTAAGGTTCCAAGACCATAAATGAGACCTCCTACACATGCTATGCAACGCATATAAGGCTCTTTGCCCTCCATCAACTCGTTGTGAAATACACATATTCCATCTATGATTCCTGCTGAAAATAAGGCCCAAGTATTTATAAGAATCACATATACTCACAAGACTCCCTTTATATCCGAAAAATAGGTTCCCTGTTTGAGAGCATCAACCATCATAACACTTGTCTTGTCTAAGTTCACTTGCATGCCTGTTTGATCACAAAATGCAGCCAATCCATCTAGGTGTTTTTGCATGTGTTCTTTTGATCTTGCAAATATAACAACATCATCGACATACATCAATAACTGTACAATGTAGCCATGTACTTCAAGACTTCCTCTGGGCAATTATTATGGAGCCAAGCCTCTAGACCATCAATGAACAAGCCAAATAAGGTGGGAGACACCGGGACAACCCCTGTTTCACTCCAATGTCACTTTCTACATGGGCTGAAACATCAAATGAAAAAGGTTGTGATAATTCTACAAGCACCTTCTCATAGAGCACCTGATCTGCAGTTCTAAGCTCAAGTGGCACATTAAGCGTTTCTAGTCTTTCCCATAATTGCACACGTGGAACCTTATCAAAGGCCTTTTTAAAGTCAACGAATGCCACATACACTGGTTTTTTTGTTCCTTTAACATTATCAAAGACCGTTTTCAACACCAACAAGTGGTCCAATGTGGATCTGCCCGACCTAAAACCAAATTAGCGTTCTCGCCCTTTTTATTGACTTACGCCCATAAGCTCAATTTTTTCTCCAAAATAGATGCAAAAAGTTTTGAGAACAAATTACTTACTAGAATTGTTCTATAGTTACTTGCATCTTGTCTAGATCCCCCTTTGAATATCGGCACCACTGCTCCTCGCACCAATCAAACGGGGAGCCTTGTGCCAATGCAAGGTTAAACATGCGGTAATGATAGGAACAACACTTGGACCTGCCCATTTTAGATGTTCAAAGACTAAGAGAATTCAGATCCGGTGCTTTACCATTTGATAACGATGTAATGCCATCCTTTACCTCCTCCTCTTTAATTACCAATGTCGATCTCACATTGCTTTTAGTCTTCTTAAGGCCATTCCAGAAAAGTTTAGGCTCGTCTAGATATCTTTGACACAAAATCTGCTGCCTTTGCTTGATATATTGCCTTTTCATACACCTTATAACACACTTATAGCGCTGTTTATAGTGCATTTTAAGATGTTGATCACATGTTTGCCACTCGACGCTTAGCATCTCAAAGATTCTCGGTTAAACCATGCTCTACATGGTAGGCCTCTGCATGCTCTTTGAGAGATAAAGATCTCCTGTGCTGCATCCTCTAAAAGCTTTACTAGTTGGCTGTTCATGGCATTCAGACCCCCTTCCCATTGTAAATTGGCTGCCTTGTCTTCAACACAAGAGCGGTCATCGATTATGGAGATGAGGCTTCAGAAAATATTTCTTTTGCTTATATTGATCTTTGATAACAGGTCGGTCAACCTTTAGAGAGAAATGCAATGGGTTATGGTCTGATTCAAGTTCTTCATTCCCTACTGTAAAATCGATGACGTCACACAATGATTCTTCTGCCATAACTAAATAATCTACAGTACTCCTTGCTCGACAAGTGTTATTCATGGAATGAGAAAATCATCGACCCATTACATATTATCAAATTTCTTGTTGCCACATAAGTCGAGAAACCGCCGCCCACTTTTAGTGACGGTTAGATCCTTTGACCGCCTTTCTCCTTCCCGAGATTTGCATATCATGATCGTCCATCTCTTCCAGCCACAATGGGTCCTTATCCCCTGTGAGTGAAGCAGTCTGTAGAGTGCCAATCCTACTATTAAAATCACCCGCCAATATTATCTTGCCTCGTGCTTGGAAATCCATGATGTCCTGTTCCAAAGCAAAGAACAAGTCATCCTGAGATGCATCAGTTACTGAATATGTTTTTGTGTGCTTGGGAGCAAAATAACATACTGCCATGAAATACGGGATATGTGATCCTTTTATTTCCAGCCAAATGTACTGTTGGTTCTTATCCTTTCTAATACCTGTGATTAAATCTTTGCATGCTTTGTCTAACAAAGCAAGCTAGGCCACCATTGCCGATATCGTGTCTCTCGAATCTTATATTTTTCATCAATATATCATCTCGAATCCCTCAATATCCTGGAAGAGCATACATATCATGTTCCTTAGTTTCCACGAAACACATAACATCCACTTTCTCTAGAATTGTATACATGCTAAGAACTTTGTCAATAGTCACTAGGTTAATATTCCGACCGCTATTAAGTAAGCCTCCCGCAAGTACCTATTCAAAACAACCTTCCCTTTGAGCCATTTCACCTTACGGTTATTTTGTTTTGCCTCTTTAAACTTTGCCAACTCCTCGCTTCTTTTCCCCGCAGAATCGATCTTTTGTAAGATCATCGTTAACCCAAATGAATTTGCCTTTCAATGTATGCCTCTGCTTTAAAACACGAAACCTATCCTCTTTATTGACAAATTTAACCAAAATATGCCTTGTTCCATGATCCGTGAACCAATTAAAAGCTTCAAAAATCCCAGGTTGTTACTTGCATTTCTTCTCACGAAAATTTTGAAACTACCTCTTTCATTATTCTCCTTGTCCCTTTCGGGCAAGCCTACAATTCCGAGATTTAAAGCCCTTTTGCTTTCTTTCCCCGTGTCTCCACATATGATTCAAATGCTTGCTTTTAATTCATAGAACTCGGTGCATCTTTGTTCTTCAGCTTCTTGTCTCCCAGTAATTCAACAATTTCAGATTTTACCTGGTCAATCTCATTTCGCATCTCACGGAAGTTTGTTTTCGATTCATTCTCACCAAAGGTGTTGGATTTACGCCATTAATTTCTCCTCATGAGATCTTTGCCTCCTGCCTTTCGAATGCTATGAGTTCATTCAGAATAGTACTCAACGAAATTTCCTCCGCTTGCTGAAGTTGGAATCTTCCTCTCGCCTTTTGCTGCGATGCTGCTTCTTCCATTGTGCCATTGTCGGGTAGCAGCCACGAACTTGCAACCAAGTCACCTGGAGAGCAACTGCTGAAAATACCCGACCGGAAAATTACAATTACAGATACCTAAACAGATCCAAACCTGGTCATGCCATATACTGTTAGAAAGTTCTCGGAATCAGCTTTCAAAAGAGCCCAAGCATGCGCTAAATCGACACTCTGGGAGAGAGTTATGGCATGTTGAACTTTCACCTCTCAAAACCCTAACGTCCAAACCCTAGAGAGTCCGAGAGAGAGAGAGAGAGAGAGAGAGAGAGAGAGAGAGAGAGAGAGAGAGAGAAATGAAATGAAATTTGTATTTATTACGCCCAGTAGACCACCAGGTCTATGAGACGATCAATGTACATATTCAACGTTATAAAGATATCCTCTAATGCATCTTCCGACAAGAATGCATTAGACTCTTCCCATCTCATCATGTATAACATTACTGATCTTTAATACTCATTAAATGTTTTCTCTCATCAATATTTCCTTCAAGTGTTTCCCAATGTGATGTCCGGGCATATCAAAGAATTCCAAAGAAAGAGTTTGAATGGATCTTGTACTTATCTCGAATCCCCGAGTATGATCGGGCACCTTACGATGACATGCAATTCATCTTCTACTTCTCCCATATTGCATACTTTGCAAAATCTCAATTCATGGGGAATATTACTCCAACGTCCCTACTTCAACCCCAAGCCTATGGGAGCTAAGCCGCATCCTCGCTTATCATCCGTGTCGGCCAAAAGACACACCTTCCTTGAGGTATTTGGCCTCTTGGAGAGTGGGATTTATATCTTGTCTATAGAAATGTTTTTTGTCTCCTGGACTCTCCAGCTTCTTCTAATGAGGTGCTCATGCACCCACTCTCTTAGATTGCCCTTATTCTCCGTATACCATGAATGTCCATCCCCCACTTCCTCATCCATTCCATAATATCTCGAGTACCATCCCTTGTCTCTTGTTTCTTCTAATGCTAGCCTTGGTAAGCTATCTTCCGGCATATCAAATAGCAACTTAGAGAGATGTAAGCGTTCGCATAGGGCTTCAGCCTCTAGTGGCATCATGCCACACTCTACAAGCAAAGATATCATATGGAGTTTGAGCTTTAGTACCCAATTCTGTTCTCAAGAATTTCTTACGCACTTTCTCAACCTTTTTCCAGATTCTACCGATAATCCCTACCCCATACTTCACACCCATAGAGCAAAACCGTTTGGACCAGCTTTCGATATAATGTACGCCTTCGGGCTAAAAGTCCCATATTTCTTTTTTTTTTCCACTTTTTACGTTGCATGCTATATAATGCTTTCAGGGCCTCCATTTACTCTATGGTCAACAAAGCAGAGTTCCACTTATGCCCCTTGTCCACATGTATCCCTAGATACTTATATGAGGTGACAATTTCCACAGGTGTTCTCCATGATAGAGGAATTTAAGATGATCTACTTTATTTGTCCCAAATACCATCATCTTAGTCTTTGACATATTTACCCTCATACTTTTGTGTTCCGCAGAAATGTGCCCGGAGATCTAAGTGCTTATGCATGCCTTCCACCGAATCGGGAAAGAAGAACAACATCATCAATATATAAGAGCAACAGAACCATGCATCTAAACAATGGGGTCCCCCCCCATATTCGGACATCCAAGCCTCCGCAATTGGTCTATGAATAGGCAAATAATAGTGTGGGCGACAATGGGCACCCCTTGCTTCACCCCAATATTACTTTCTACCACATCTGCGCATTGCTCAATGTAGGGGGATGATAGCTGTACCAAAACTTTATCATAAAGTATCTTCCTTTGCATGTCTAAGCTCAATTGGTACCCCTAGGGCCTCCATTCTCTCCCATAAATTACTACTTAGATACCGTGTCAAATGCCTTAGCATAATCAACAAAAAGAGCATAAAGGGGTTTTTCTTACCCTTAACCCGAATCAATCATAGCTTCATAAAGTAACCAAATGATCAATCAGATCTTTTTGGTCTAAAGCTGCCTGTCGATGGCTCTAACATTATGTTTTTCAGCCCGGTGCTCAATTTACAATTCAAAGATAGCAAAGAAATAATTTGGCATATAAACTACTAACCCGGAATCATCCGGTAATTTCCGGATCATTCTCATCTCCAGCTTTATGCAAGGGGATAACTCTGTTCACCGCCAAGTCGCGAGGAAACCCTTTGCGCAAAACATTGTTAAATAATGACAACAATGCAACATGTATTGAGTTACCTGCCCATTTGAACATTTCAAAGAACCAGCCCAATTGAATCAAAATAAAACTTTCCGTTGGCAAGATGACTTAACCCTTCTTCTAAGTCTTCCAAATCAAAGCACCAAATACATCCCGTAAGTCAAGATTACCGACATTGATTGGCCTCAGGCATGTGATACGGCTTTTACGCGCAGGCTTACTAAAGCCATGGTTTCCGAATGGGTCTCTTGCTTCATCTTAGGCTTAAGCTCATTCGAGAATTTTTTGGGATGCGCTATAGTGTCACGGATCAGCTCCTGCCGTCTCAGTACACATACTTTTTTCTTTTTTGATTTCGTGAGTGCAAAATATTCTTTCTTTAATCTCGTTTATCTTCCCCTTTGCACCTTAAATGCCTCTCTTTTTTGCTCTACAAGACGCATCAAACCAACTATTGCATGGCAACCCCTTCATCTTTCTACGTGTGAGACAAAACAATCGCTGGCAACATCTAGAACTAACTCTCGCAATTTTGTCACTTAATTTATCGGTGTCATTTGGGCCAATTTGTTGTGGAGGCTCTTGCCTCACACTTCTTCATATAGCTTTCCACTTTATGATATTTCATGCGTTATCAGCGGGGCTTAGAGACACAACGTGCCTTAGTGGCATGTGTAATTCTTGGTGCTTAACACAATCAAGTATCGGTGTATGATCTGAGATCTTTTCCATCTCTTCCCTATAGACATATGTAACACCTGTTACGCAAAACCGGGATGTAGCAAGAACGAGATCAACAACACTTGCATTTACGCATGTGCACTTACTGTACACGGAAACCTCTTGTGCCATTATAAACCAATAAATCAAGCCCATTGCACATATTAAGCACATGGTTGCCTTGGGGTGTAGGCCATCTTATTCTATCTGCCCGTGGTTCTACTCCATCCTTCTGGGATACTTCCTTATCATCAAGCATCTCAACCCATATATCACGGGATCCCCTTCCATGCTAGCGATAGGCTGCTTGTTTTGGTAGCAATGCTCGGATTGAAATCTCCTAATAAGAGAACATCACCATCCGGCAAAGAATGAAAGGACATCCCGTTCTAAGCTAAAAAGGGTCATCCCGATCCGGGTCCGAGTCATAAATTGGTGATTCTCTCGTACGGAAAGTAACATCCCGCCACAAATATCTTACCTTTCTGGCGTTGTAACTCCACCCAGATATGCTGCAATGATCCTCTTTCATTCATTATTTTCACCAGGTGTTTCATGCCTGACCTTACATAGCATGCAATCCCACCATGTCCTTTTAGGCGCCAACCTTTATTGTGCCAAACAGTGCAACAATGTAAACCCATGTATGTCGGTAAACCTTTTTTTCTTCATTTTCACAAGTTTCTAAGAAGAACAAAACATCTACATTTGAAAATAGATCATCTACTACATCTATTTTATACTGACTAATAGAATTTATGTTCCAACACATTATCCTAGTGGTCTCAAATACCTATGCATTTTCTGGATTTTCCACCATGACCTTCCCCCGTCGCCAGTACGCTTTTTTCCCCGCTTGCCTTGCTTCCTTGAGGATCACTTTTGTTCCTTGTACTCTTGGCCGGTTCTTAGTAAGATCATCATTGATCCGATCTTCTTTCCCTTGAGCATGGTCTTCTTTTTTGATATATTAATCTTGTCTTCCTTTGATCTGAATTTGACAATAATGTGACGATCCCTATCGGGTTTGCTTGCCAATCCGAAATGCATCACGTAATGCACGAATCTATCACCGCCCGGTTCATTTTCACAAAAAGCCCGAACAATGTCTTTGGTCTTTTCTACGATCTGTTCGGTATGCTAATCAAGCGGATGTTCAATGCTTTTTCTCCTTTCTTGCTCTTCTATAAAGTTGATAATTGCTTTTTGGATTCGGAGATGTCCTTTTCTTCCTGCTCTTCTACATCATCTTCGCAATCACTATCTTCACTCAAAACCTCTTGCTTGAAAGCTTCAAATTACGCTTTAATTCCCTTCTTGAACTGCTCTAATTCCATTATCATATTGTCTTTGACATTTCTCCACTTCTACTTGCACATGAGCTAACAAGAAAGATTTCAAATCACTTACCATGTTTTGGACAGAGGCCTCCATTGATGTCTTCATAGGCGGGGTTGAGAATTCCATGGCTGCCCTCATCGGCCAGCGACATCTAACGGATCTTGCTTGGTCCTTTGTACCCTCACGGGGCGGGTCGGTTTTCTCACGGAGCTTGCGATTCGTGGAGGAAAAACCGGGTTCCTGTTTTCTTGATACTTCCAGGCTCCCCTGTTCCGCACTTTTGAGTCGATGATGACCCGGCATCCTCGGTTCCCTCTTTTTTGTTTCTGCGGTCCATCTCACCGTTTCTTTTTGCCATTTGTCCTACTACCACTGTCTGTATCACAGTCCCAGAAAATGCCAATTACAGACTGCAAACTGAATCAAAAAGTATTGATGTTATACACCGTTGGAAAGAGCTCGAGATAAGCTTTCCAGCGAGCCCAACTCCGTTGCAATCGATGTGAGATATGGCTTTCTGAGTTATGGCTTTCCCTAGCGGAGTTACAGCGGCGAAACCCTAGCGTCCGAGAGAGAGAGAGAGAGAGAGAGAGAGAGAGAGAGAGAGAGAGAGAGAGAGAGAGAGAGAGAGAGAGAGAGAGTCTCTTAAATAGCTAAGATTTGAATTAGCCTATGGAGTGGGCATAGTTCACAAACTTGAGTTTGTATTTCAAGTTTTGGATATACAAAACTCACAAATGGTGTCCATTTATCTAAGATTTGGATAGAATTCACGGATTTGAGTCCGTTATCTATTTGGATAGATCTATCCAAATATAAAATTGATTGTAACGTAATTCAATTACGCTTGAGATTAAATCCAATATATAAGATTTGGATAGAATTCACAGACTTGAGTCCGTTGTCTAAGGAGTTGAATATAGTATTATTCAATTATTACTGCTTGGGTTTGTTACTTTAGAAATAAATCTATAGTGTATTAGTTGTTAACTTGTGTATATTATGGCTTTGCATATGGTCTATGGGCTTGCATCCATTTCTAAACTTTGGGTAGAGTTTAGGCTTGTATAATGTTCCTCGTTATTATTCCTTATTATCTTCACGAACTTAAGTCTGTGGTCAAGCTGCTTGCTCATAGGATTGTTTCCAATATTTTTTTTTTTGAAGAACGTGTTTTACTTCATATTATACACTCAAAATATTACAAAGTACTTCCAAAAGTAAGAAATGTCCCTGAAGCATCAATCACTTTTAGATGATCACTCCATATTGGAATTTTAATACGATCAGGCCAATTGGAGATTTGAAAGCAATTATACAACTTCTTACGAATTTCTTGAAGCACCACCTGAGAAGAAATACGCTTATCATAAAAGACCTTTCTTCGCCTTCGCTTCCATACACTCCATATTAGCCAAGACTTTGCCATGTGAAATGCAATCCTTTTAGAAGCGATCCACCGATTTGGATAAATACCCAAAAAAGAAAGTCTTGACTATCCAAAGATACTCCAAAAGAGAATGCGACCCGGGACCTAAGACTACTCAGCTCTACACACAAATATAAACGATTGCTCCAATGTTTCAATGCACCGCCACATTAGGCAAAGTGGGCTTACTCCCACTTAAAGCGATGAACCATCTCATTAACTCTCAAAGAGCGATGAATCACCTGCCAAAGTAGAATATTTACCTTTGGAGGATTATATTTAGACCAAACAAGGTTCTAGATGGATTGCCATTGAGAAGACAAAGTCTGTAAGTGCCATTTTCGAGAAGGTGATAAAGTATTTGAGGAGGTAAGCAATCCAGTAGCATGAACTTAGCTTCTTGCCTTCTTTAATACCTTGAACAAAGTTCCAAAGATATCTTGTTACCCACCTTCTTAATTAGAGGAAGAGCACTTGCTACATAAGCCCATATACTGATATCTTTATCCAACAACCCATATGTCTCCTGAGACCATTGCCAAGGAGCAATGTCAATACCAAAATACCACTGTTCAATAGAAATAATACCTGCTCTCCTCCACCTCGCTTGGGAATGCGCATGCATAAATTCTACTAACCCCGGGTGTAGTTGTCCATGAGTATACAAAGGCAACCACGAAGGGGAAGATGCACGGAGACAAGCTTCCCAATCAAATGTAATCACTATTTGGACTACCTTCGGGCCCGGCAAGCCTTTCAAAGATTGGAGAGGCATGTGAAGAAGCTTTCAATGGATATAACAATGCCCAAGGGAGCTCAATTCTCACACCTCGCTTATGAAAAACCATATACTTCTTTACTGATTGTTTAAGTAACTTCATACCTGGTGATGCACAATCATCTTTCAACAAAATGAACAATAGCTTAGAAGCTAAGACCTTACCCTGTAAAGAAAGATCCAACATACCAAGTCCTCCTTGTTGTTTAAACAACATACATTTCTTCCACGCCACCTTCACAGTGCCTCCTTGATCGGTACACCAGACAAAATCTCTTACAATCTTTTTTATCTCTACAAACTTAGAAGCTGGAGCCAATAGAACCGAAACCAAATAAATATGCGTATTGTTCAATACTGACTTAGCTACTTGAATTCTACCCCCAAAGGATAACTTTGAACCTCTCCACCAAATCAGTTGCCTTTGTAAATTTAAGATAATTTCATCCCATGCTTCATTCATGTCAATATCTAAACCAAAGGGAACTCCTAGAAGCTTTGTCTTTTGCGGATGGTACAACAACCTTCCGGGCATACTCATATAAAAAATCTTGGAATCTTCCTCCCCCACCCATAAAGCACTACACTTAGCCCAATTAAGGAGACCCGGATGCAATTGAAAATATATCCAAAATCTTTTGATTATCGCACATTATTCTCTTCACCATCCACTAGCAAGAAGGTATCGTCTCGCAAACCGATTAACCAAAACCTGTTTCACCTTCCTCCAATAATAATCCCTTTACCAAACAATCCTTTTCAGCCTCATGCAATAGTTGAGAAAGTCCTTCTGCCACTATAGTAAACAAAAAAGGAGCTAAAGGGCAACCTTGCCTTATTCCACGTTCAATTGGAAAAAGCACCAATGGTTCTCCATGATACAGTACTATCCCCTTAGCAGAAATCAACATTTTTTGCATCATAGATCGGAAACCAGACCCAAATCCCAATTTCAAAAGCATGGCATCCAAGAAAGTCCACTTCACACTATCATAAGCTTTAGCAAAATCTAATTTTAAATATAGAGCTCATAGTTCATAAATTAGTGTCTATAACTCGGGGCTCGAAGTGTAGGGCTTAACATTTGCCTGTTAAGTGTTAATTTGGAATTTTCTTATTGTGTACTATAACCTTTCAACATGATTGTTGGCTATGTTCATTATTACTTGTTGATTGGGACTCTTCTTATAGTGCATATCCTATCCTATTGTTTAAGTTTGGATTTTCCGGCCTGGTAGGAAATTTTTTTGGTTTTTTTTTAAGTCGATTTCTTAAGATTATTAATGTTTTTGGATGCCGTCAATTATTTCCGGCTTTCTAAAAATCGGGATTTTTTTTTATGATTTCGACTTCTTTTCTCAGCATGCTGCATCGTGGCGTGCATGCCGGATTTGTTGAATCGGGCAAATGGATTGCGCTTATGCTAGGTGTTTATGCATCCATGGCTTTCAACAGGATTTTGGGTCACGCCGCTTTGCTCGATTTCCAACGGTAACATCTTTCTTCTCGATTTTTCACTCTTCCCGCCACCAAAATGTTTGCATCCACCTTCTCTTCTCACTAGACTAGACTAAATGCTCCTCCGCTTTTTTTCGGATATTCGGTGACCAGCCAGATGATGTACATTTTCGTGCAACATCCGTTCGACATTTTCATTTTCGTATATTTTTCATTGTGAAATGGATAGATCCACCTTCATCTTGCAATTAGGACGCCTTTGCAAAGGCGACCAATATTAAGTATGATTTCGTCACGCGGCATTTTGGGGCTCGAAATCTATCTCATTTCGTTTTGGCGGTTTCATCCGCCTTCCTCCATGATTGCGGTTTCATTTCAAGCCTCCACTTGATGGCAATCACGGAACTTCTTTTTCGTGATCCCTTGCTTGGAGCTTCAAAACTTGGTTATGACAATGTATGCTACAGAGCTATAGGTGCATCTATTCTTTATCAATCTAATCTCTTTCTGTTTTATCTACTATTATGATCCTATCTGTATATTTCAGGAAATTAGAAGCAAGAAAAATGGCTTTTATGGCGCCATGGAAGCTCATGTGGAAAGAGCTACTTCTGTTTGCCTGATTGGGTCACTGTTTCTTATGAGGAGCATGAAGCAGTATCCAGGTGAGCCAAGAAGAAAATTCAAAGTTTCATGATTTGAGGCCTAGATAATCAGGTTCTAAGGTTTTCCTGTTGGGCTTGGAGGTATGTACTACCTAAGTTATGCCAAGTTATGTCGTCATAAGATCCCCAGTTTGTTAAAAGTATTTTAAAGAATAATGTCATGTGTGCATTTATTGGTAGAACGGAATCTCGGTTAGATCCTTTGTGTGTCAATTCCTTAGTATAGTTTTTATTTAAACCTGAACGATTTAGAGTTGTAGATTGTCTTCTTTAAGTTGCACATTATGAGATTGTTGTTATGTAATATTACTTTGTTTCATTTTCCATTGTTGCTTGAAGCACTTATAATGTGGTTTTAGAAGGATTCCATCCCAAAGATATCCAAACGTGCTCATGTGCCAAATTGTCATCTCTTTTTGTTCATGGGCTCTGCAAAATATGCACACGCATGATCTCATGGGTTCTCCATTTTTCAGATATGATGTAGACATGCTGCGATGCATAATTCCCATTGCATGTCATAATTTCTGCGATCGTGGGAGGCTCGTGACGTATGGTAGCATTTGGGCGGGCTAGATGGATTTGTTTCCTGCATATATTCATCACTAAATTGTAAGTTGAATTCTTTAACCGCAATTATGATGTGGTCTTTACCAACACTAACCTATGGTATCATTCACGAGGAGACTTTTTGCTAAAATGAGACTTCAAGAAGCAATGCGATTCATGTTTGAAACTAATTCAATTCTCCTAAGGTGAGGGATCATGAATGTTTTCATAACTTGCCTTTATACAATGACATCCATCCATAGTGTCGTTTGTTCAACCCAATGTATTGCATCGGAACATCTGTCCATAGTGGCGTTTGCTCAAGCGAATGTATTGCATGCGAAACTTCAAGTCGGATAGATCGAACTCTTATTGTTGGTAAAGGTTCTAGATTCTCTTTAGATTTGTTACGGTATATTCTTTGACTACCATTTAGTGTATTTGTTCAAAGATTTTACTCCATATAAGCTCTGTTGCCAAATTCATCCCTATATTTGCATTCTACCAAAGCTACTTACCTACTTCTATAACCCTTTTTGTTGCGACACCGATTTGCCACTAATGAGCTGGTTCAGATGCAATTTCCATATGAAAAATTATCCTTTTTCTCCTAAGCTTTCTATCATGTCATATCTGTTTGGGAAATAGCGGCAAAGTATAAAGCACGTGCTTGAAATAAAAGCTTTCAAGTTCCATCCCGCTAGCTTAGTGGATTGAGTTCCATCTAATTTTGCTTTTGCATCTTTGCAAGTAAGCTTTCGTATTAGTCTCAAAAGCATATTATTGTAGGCCCTCGACGTTTTTGCGAGTATATACCTACCTAGAATATCCAATTTGTTGTAAGAGGCAAGCATGTACATTCCCTATTTCATTTGTGCTTCCATTTTAAATTGCTTTTAGGTTTATATAATTGTGACATGGTCCTATTGGGCAATGATATTTTACCCCGGGGATGGCCTTGCCATCTACAACCATTAGTGAGTTGCATTTGTGAGTCTTGATGTTCCAGTTCCATTGTATGCGGTTTGCGGCATAGATTGTGGTGGAATAAAGTCATGGGTGTTTTTGGAACATGTGTATGCCTTGACCGGTTTGTTGTAAGAGGCGGCATTTACATTCCCTATTTCATTTGTGCTTCCATTTTAAATTGCTTTTAGGTTTATATAATTGTGACATGGTCCTATTGGGCAATCGATATTTACCCGTGGATGGCCTTGCCATCTACAACCATTAGTGAGTTGCATTTGTGAGTCTTGATGTTCCAGTTCCATTGTATGCGGTTTGCGGATAGATTGTGGTGGAATAAAGTCATGGGTGTTTTGGAACATGTAATGCCGCCCACCAGTCCATTTGAAACTTCACAACACTTAATTTTCATTCATTTGCTAATACGACATAGTTGCAACGATCAGCTACTCTCTATATCATGTAGTGTTGATCCAACTAAGATTCCATCCATAGCATATCCAACACTAGCTCTTATACAATCTCCTCCTAGATTAGGTTGATTCTATTAGTCATAGATCATATAACTTCATGCATGCCACATTGTAAATTAGGTAACCCCGGTTGTTGTAAGTCTACACTTCAAAATTTTGCTCTATTTTGGGTCAGTCGCGGATACAAAATTGAGCTACAGCCATACCTAATAACACCATAGGCTTTGGATCAGCTACTTTTGGTTTCTCCATATGCAATTCTTTCTTTTAAGTAGGAGATATGGTCACTCATATAGAACCACCGCTTTGTATGGTTTCTTGATTTCAGCTCCGGCTTTTAGTGTTCAAAACGAAAGCGGTTTTAAGATTTGCTTAATAGATAGTGAAATGACTACGAAAAGCCAGTTCCTTATATATGCGGGCTTTGGTCATGGTATTACGTGTGATATTCCAACAAGCTCGATTAAGGTAGCATTGTGCAGAGAAGCTTTTAATTGCTTGTGGATTAAGAAAACATAGATTCTATGTGACCGCAGGCGCCCTTGAGTAGAAATGATGTTTGAGTATTGAAACCCATTTCCGGTGAGATATTTTCGTTATCTAGAGAATGTCATGAGAATGTGAAGTTCTTTAGCAGACCCAAAGCCTATTAGTTCATACTATAATCTATCCCCGAAGACTAAAATTTTTAGAAAGCAAAAGCAAAGGTGCATTATCTTATTCTTTCTCATGGCCAATGAAGATGTCTTATGGACATATAATAGCCCTAGCAATTATAAGCTCCTGTAACTCTCAAAGTTAAGTACGTAAAGTCGTGTCCATTGGTCTTTTGTCATGTTTTTGCTTCTACTCTCTGTTGTTATGTTGTCCTTTGGGGTAATTGCTCTAATGCTTTTCCGTTACTTGCTTTCTGGTATTCTTTTTGGAGAGCAACTACTAATTTTTGCATGTACAACGTTTCTGTTTGGTGGCATTGCTTGGCGATGTAGACATGCAGCTAGGCTTAAGAATGGATTTAAACTCCAATGTGTAGATCAGAGTTTATGATTTCTCTGCTTCAAGGGGAAATAATGCTATTAAACCAGCGCGCGCTTTATTTCATGGATGGGCCCATTTGTTTTACATCCTTTTGCTTGGCGACCTCTACAGGTAAATGGATTCCACCATCTCACCTGCAACTTCAGTTTAGATCACCTGTTGTAAAATTCATTTCGCAAATGTAGGACTTTGCTTAGTTTGAAGCATGGGGATATGCAGAATGTACGACTGCGAACTTTGTTCGTCCTTACGCTATTGTCATTTTGAAATATCCTTGATATGAAGATGGAATATATTACATGGTATCACTCATATTATATACGAAGGCAGACATGTTACATTTTGGACTTATGATCTCCATTATTGAATGTGCCATGTTGCAATGGACTAAATGGTAATACATCAACTAAATTTATCTGTGCATGTTTCATTTTGATGTAGGCATATTGATGGGCACCCTAAATAAATTCCAAATAATTTATATCTGGGTCTTTGATAGTTTCGGAAATGCATATCATGCTTTGTGAGATTCCATCCTCTTGCTGTTAATATTTGACTGTTGCTAAGCAAGTGTGTCGTGTTTAACGTTTGGATGATTGGATGCCTCATTGCTTAAAAGAAACAAAGGAGTATGAATAACTTCTAGATAAGTTATAGCTATATATGTCGTGTCATTCTAGGATTTAACTAAAACTTGAGCGACATGTTGTGGAGGTTATTAGCTTTTATTCGAAAAACATCTCAACATTTCATCAACATTTTATTTCCTAAATGATATGCCTCACAGGGTTTATGCACACTTGGTTATTCTTGAGTTTGATTCTTACATGTTATTTGCAAGCAACTATATGTCTGTAGACACACCGATTTCATTGCATGTTTAAGGCATTTGCAAGCAACTATTTGATATGTGTCCCTCTATATGCTAATTTCAAATTTATATAGGAGTCTACAGTTGCACCTTCATTACATACAAGTCATTCACTATATGGTAGGGCTCAAAGTCCACTATATGGTAGGGCTCAAAGTCTTACACGCATGAATTTGCACTTCTTGAACTATAATAGTGACCAATGCCTTTCTTTATACAATTATCTAGATTTTCTATGAATGATTTTCATTAGATCCTAAATATCATAATCTCATCATGACATGCTCTGCAACTCTTAGAAGAAAGACAAGTATGTGCTAAAGGACGTGTTTCTTTGATTCACAAGTCTTTCTTCAGGAAAATAGGACATGGATTGTAACTCATATTGTGCCATTCCTCTATGATAAAATCTAGATATGTACCAAATTGCTACTCATACGTGAAGGGAAAGAAATTCAATGGTTGACATAAAGACGATCATCTACATGCCACAAAATGACTCTACTCATATATATGGACAATTGGACATCCATATTCGTCATCTTAATTTCAATTTCCAATAGATATCTAAATGTTGTTGGCCTTGCCATCTTCATACTAAATTGAATCGCTACAATTTTGCTACCGAATTTTGAGGGCTAAAAGCCATTTGCTTTACCACGTCATCCTAGATTAGTTTCTACAGTTTTGTCGCAATTCTCTATCATGTTTTCCATCATTGTAAGAGTCTGTTTGGAGAATATTAAGGGCCAAAGCCATTTGTTTTACCATGTCCATCCTAGATCCATCATTGTAAGAGTATGTACGACATATTGTCAGAAAGGCATCTTCTCTGGGCATTTCTATTGCACACTAGATCAACACAAAACATGCAATAATGCCCCTCGCATCCACATTCATATTCTTACCTTTCTTCCTATTTAGAATCATGTCAAATGCAAAAATTACCACATTTTTTCTTCTATTCTATTCTATTCTTTCAAATTGTAGAAAAGCCCGGCAACGCCGGGCACCATAACTAGTAATGTTTTAGGATTGGTTTTAGAGAACTTATGATTATAATTCGCAAGAACGATATTATAGCTTATAGAAAACAAGAAATGGTGCATGCTGTTATTGGACTTGGGTTGAAAAAACATTGTAGTTATTTCTATAATAATAACCTAGCCAAACTACCCCAACCCTAATCCTTTTCATTCTCCTCACTTTGACCCTAAAATCTGATATGCAAAGAGTGGCTTATATTATAATCTCTTGGGATCATGGCTAGGATTAAATTAGGGGGTTATCATTTTCATGCTCTCCCTATACATTAGATTTTTAAGTTAGGTTATTGTTCGAGTTAAAGTTAAAATTTGCAAGTTCACTTTGTCATATGGATTAGGATCAGGGTCAGGGAGGGTTAGGCTAGAAATTATTAGGTTTAGATAAACATTAGGACTATATATAACATTTGCAACTTGTGCCACAACACGTGTAATATTTCTTGTTGTAGAGACATATAAATTATTTTTTAGATTGTTCACGGACTTGACTATGCAGCTTCAAGTTCTTTTTTATCATGGTACTACAATAATTATGCTACGTATATCTACATATTACCATGGTTAAAGAGTTAATAACCTAAATTGTATACATCCATTTGAATTGTCGTGTCCAGTGGACTACCAATGCTTCATGATGCACTTGAAGAATAAAAGGCACATAATAATTTGTTTCAACATAATGTGCTGAGGCTTATGGAGAGGGATTAAAAAGAGTCTTCGTTTTATGAGATCAATCTAGTTTAGCATGTCCAAGAATTATGATAGCAGTGCATCAAATTATTAATCCAACTATCAAGGGGCTAGCTTGATTGTAAGATAAAACATGTATCAAACTTCATATCGCTGCTCAATAATATAAAACTTCATATCGCTGCTAAATAATATAAAAAACTAACCAAATGAAGTCAAAATGAGAAGTGGGATTCTCTCAATTTAATTGCATAAGGCTTAATGTAAGACATGGCAATGTTAGTAGTGCCTTTTTCTTTCTCAACATCTACATCAGACATCTACATCAGAGTGATAAGGATCTTCACCATTTGATTCACTGCAAATGATGGCGACGCACTCAAGACAACATTCGATCTAAGATAATAGAACTGGATGGTTTTCTTTTTGCTCCCTGTTTTGATGTTTCAGCTTCTAGAGTATTGAAGGAATCAACTGGCTGTTGACAACCCTTCAACCGGAAAAAGAAATAAACATGTTAAAACTACGACAAGTATTGTTATTGATGTCTCAATCTAGCTTGCTCCAGCAACCGTGGAGCTAGATAGGACTGCAGAGTAAGATGCGATGCATCCGAATTATGCTTCTACTAGTGGGCAAGATATTAGGGCTGACAGCAATGGCATTATATATCCAAGTCATGGTGATGGTTTGGTTGAGTCTTCAATTCAAAGGTCAAGTTTTGCGGGAAGTGAAGATTTGTCCATATGGGGGTCACGTGGTGATGTATCAGAATCATCATCTGCAGAATTGGCCAAGAGAGAAAAAACGACATTTATTTTCAGACGACAACTCATAATTTATAAGATTGTAAGGGGAAGCTAGATTAGAGAATGAGATGAGGTTGAAGCCAAAAATCATTACGCAACCTGTAGGCTAAGATCATGACAAACCATCTTTGTTGGGCCTATACCTGAGGTACAAGGGCAGCGGGAAGCGCTAGCAACTTCTTTGCCATCTGCTCCATTGGTACCATCTCTATCCATATCCCCACTAAATATGAGTACTACAGGGAGGAATCTGCAGCCTTCTCTTATATAACATTTGAACCTTCTACTTCACAAGCTCACTATTCAGAAATAAGTAGCCAATAAAACTCATAAAACTTTGTCAATAAATTGTCTTCCAAATCAAATAGTGTCAGACATAATCTTTTTATCAAACACGGTTAAAGATCTGCAATCAAACTGTACTGGCATATTGTACTTTGTATCAGAAAATACTTAGCCATATTAACCATTGTAACTAGCATTAAAAAGTTCAGATTCAACATACACTAGTAACGGGTGCCCGGCATAGATACCCGGATCGGGAACGTTTTCATCACGTGGACCTTCTCCCCGGAACCGGAACTGGAACGGGCGGGAACGGGAACTGCCGGAACGTAAATTTGAACCTTTAATTCTTAAAAATGGAGTTCCCAACTATTGTACTTGTACTTTTTTACTTGCACTTACTTACCGCCTTCTGCACAAAAATTCAAAAAAGAATCAAAGAAACTAAATGATTTCAACCTCTAGACATGTAAATTTATGATTTCGACTTGTTTCCTTGTTACAACTGTTGATTTCGACCTGTTTCTTGAAGAAAAAACTCAGACGTCACTATCTTCTGCCATATCCACGACCACCAATTTATTTTAGGTTTTATTTTCTTATAAAATTTAACTTTTAGGTCATTTGTTAATGTTGAAATTTTATTTTTCTTTTCCCATGTTGGGAACGTTGTAACCGGAACGTCGGGAACGGAGTTCCCAATGACGTTCCGGGTAAGACACACTTTGGGAACGTAAGGAGAAGTTCCCGGAACGCCTCAAGCATGGGAACGCATGTTGGAACGGGAACGGAGTGCGGAACGGGGTTCCGGGTATCTATCCCGGCGTTGCCGGGCAAAAATATAAAACTCTAGAAATGATAATAAAATTTAAAAATGCATGTGTGTGCAAATAATAGAGGTTCAAACATATCTAGGTTTATAGATCCATGAAATTGTCGTAGAGTTTTTGTAGAATTTGGCTTTTATAGAAATTATTCGTTAGGTGCAAATGGTTTCTCTATCAGGTAGAGATGGTTTATGTCTATTACACATTGTCATCAAAAGCTGGCGGAAGCAAGTTATAGGATCCACATATTTCTCAACTTTGTAAAGTTGAAGTGTAACAAAGTTTAGTTCTCAACTTTGTAAAGTTGAAGTGTAACAAAGTTTAGTTCTTATATTTCACATATGATGAAAGTTATTGGCAATGCACTTAGTAATATATGTGAAAGAGATCGGCCTAAAAAAAAATAGTAGACAATGACATTATCTGGCACAATCCAGTTAGACACAATTGCTTAAATCGACTGCTTTCTACCTCAAAAACAATAGACAATGATATTGTTCAAGACCATCTAGATAGGTGCAATTGTTTAAGCCAACTGCCTTCCACCACATGCACACTTTCCATGCATCATTATCCAATCTAGCTTATTGAAAAAGGATAATTTAACTTGCCAAAGATTCACAGGTAAGCAACTGATACAATTGTTGTATACACTCTTTAGCCAAGGGCAAGGAGCTTAATGTGGTGTGCAAGTTACCTAATAATATTAGGATTAAACACCGTGTTTCGTTGGTCACAGTTGGAAGCATTCAATGCAACATGATATTTATGGATGATTCAAGCAATATCCTTGTTTCTAGACCAATTGACCACTCTTATAATAGTATATGAAAAGTCAACGAAGGGTTATAAACATTCTACCTATTGTGTATCCTATTGTTTAAGAATAAATCTATCATCAGAAAATATGTAGCTCATTCAGGTATTACAGCTCAAATTTTAAATTAGTTGGAGTGATCCACCTAAGCTGATTGAATTCTTGGCCTTACAGCTATGTTAATAGTAGTGCCACTGCAAGTAGTATTAGATTATGCTAAATAAAATGAAAATGTTGAAACTAAGAAAAATACATGCCAAATGGTTGATATACAGCATACACAATCCTCTCAATCCCTTCTCCGGACAGAATGTTGCTGTTCCAAATGGACCAGTCACGGCAATTTGCATCAAAATCCATTCGTAGAACTCGGCAGTGCGCAACAATGCTATCCACGTGCTATTCAACCTCTGCATTTAAGAGCACAAAGTAAAAATCTAGAGGTGAGTGATTTCGCAGATAAAAGATTTTTTTGCAGATAAAAGACTTAGGCTTATATGTGCTAGCATCAAGACTCATGTTGCAAGAATGATGCTATCTGAAGTGGAATTTTAAAAGCAAGTAGTAAAAGATTTAAAACAGAATAGATCTATAAACAGATAATAAACTTACCTTCAATCAAGCAAACCAAGCATTTTGGCATCACACCTTGACAGCTTGAAGAGATCTCTTTGCATAGAGAGAGCCCGTAAATGCATCTATAGTGGAGTCCCACAAATTAAAATGGATAATAGAAATGCATAGAGTTGATGCTGATGGATGTAGTAAACCACATGTAGACATTAATAATTTTGCATAGTCTCCAATAATCTCGTAAAATCAAATAGTTTCTGTGATCAAATATCTATACCGATTGAATGTCCATGATCTGTCCTTGACATTTCCTCTATCAACGAACTTAGCTGGACCATGACCATGAGCAACTTGGGAGCTGTAACATGGGATAAGGCCAAAGTTTGATGTTATACTAAAGCACCAACAATTATCCCCCATTCATGCTAAAAGAAAGAACCAATCCAAAATTCCAATGAAACCTTGCCCTTCTACATAACAGTATAGAGCTTCTACACAAACACAATTATAATTAATGGATGCAAGGAATTACGTGCGAGTTATGGAGGATCTAGATACAAATCTGGATTAAGCATTCAGAAACTTAGAAGATGAAATAAGCAATATCTATATCATAAGGATTATCTAAGTCATATTTCAACATCCTATCAAATAACATCTACCCTAACATTATCTATACAATAGATTATCCATTATCTTTGCATGAAGATATTCTGTCTTAAAATCAAATAGTTTCTGTGCTCAAATATCTATACCGATTAAATGTCCATGATCTGTCCTTGACATTTCCTCCATCAACGAACTTAGCTGGTCCATGACCATCAGCAACTCGGGACCTGTAAGATGGGATAAGGCCAAAGTTGATGTTATACTAAAGCACCAACAACTATCCCCCATTCATGCTAAAAGAAAGAAGAACCAATCCAAAATTCCAATGAAACCTTACCCTTCTACATAACAGAATAGAGCTTCTACACAAACACAATTCTAATTAACAGATGCAAGGAATTACGTGCAAGCTGTGGAGGATCTAGATACAAATCTGGATTAGGCATTCAGAAACTTAGAAGAAAAAATAAGCAATATCTATATCATAAGGATTATCTTAGTCAGATTTCAACATCCTTCCAAATAACATCTATCCTAACATTATCTATAAAAGAGGTTATCCATTACCTTTGCATGAAGAGATTCTGTCTCCTTCAAAATATACTCAACCAGTGAGCCTTTAAAATTTGGAATGCTGAATATGTTCCAATCATGGGTGGAAGAATTCATATTATACTGAGCACGCTCTATGAGCGCATAAATAATACTGTCTTCTTGTCTTATGAGCGAGTCCATGTCAAATTCTCACAGAGATCTACTGCAATTTCACCAAGCAGATCAGCATAAATCGTATTTATAAGATTGCCACAAATTATTCAGCTGATAGGACTAAAAAGAACAGAAGAGCTCTACCAGCATACGGACTAATAAGACAACAACATAAGAAGAGCAAGAAGAAGAAGAATAATGAACTAACCCAGAAGCAGCATTTCCACCAAGAGCATGCAGAGGTCCCGCTCTGCTAAGAATGGGCGCCCAAACTGACATTCTTATGACCTGAACTTTGGGCTGGGAACTGAAAAACAAATGATTTATGCCTACTTCGTTGTTCAACTCCCACTATTCTTAAAACTCGCAAGAGTAGCAAAATAGGAGCATCGAGAAAAAATGCCCTGAAAAACTCTATTCACAGAATCGTTTCCTTACCTGGCTCATGAATACTGGAAGTAATCAATTTGCAGAGGATCCCGATTTGGCCAGGGTAGGCAAAGCTGCTGCTGTGCCGCAAGAATGAGAATGAGAAGAGGAAGTAGGGTGCTGCTGATCAATTTGCAGAGGATCTCGATTTGGCCAGTGCTGCAAAGGTGCTACTGTGCAGTATTGAGCTAGCAAGAGCTAGCAAGAGCTGCCGCTGGCATGGCCAGCTCTGTGTTTGTGGCTTGGTTTGTGCTCCGAGCCTTCACGATGAACAATTAGAGCCCAACCAAAATCGAAAACCTAACCTAAATCGAAACATTGATAGGAACCTAACCTAAATGAAACTCTAAAACTATAAATTTTTTTTCGATTTTTAGATTATCGGAATTTTTTTCCGGTGACTAAACCCTTCAAAATCTTAGGAAATGTGACTAAGAAAAATTCCAAAAACTTTTTTCGCCAAACCGGAAAATCCCAAATTAAAAGAGTTGATATTTCGTAGAAAAGAAGATCCTAACAGTCCATGCAACAAGAATGCTAATATTTAAGTAAATAATGTTGGATAAAATTTCAACAACAGGTCTTGAGGAGAAAATTGTTTCGCTTATGATCAGAATAAAAGAAAATGCCAGGTGGATATCCATCATGGATGTAAAAAGTATTTGCAGTAAGGATGAAGCAGATGCTAGGTATGAATTAGTAAAGAAATGTAAAATACATGTACAAATCACCCTTCAAAACTTTACATTGCATATCTAGAATAGAATAGAATAGAATAGAATAGTTTTTTTAACGTCTACGGAGACCAATAGGTCATGGGACCCATACAATGGGCTAGTACAATCATTACTACTAGGATTAAAAAACCCCTGCCTCGAAAGGAACAACAACAACAAGAATCCAACAAAAAAAAGGAAGAAAGAGAAATTCATTGACATGACAATAAAGGAAGAAGAACAAGGTGCTGCGCACGGAGGGTTGCCCTCCATGGCCGGAGGGTGAGGTGGCTTAAATCATAGTTCAAACGCACATCCATGCTTGGTCATAAGCTTTTAGAAGACGAAATCAAGCTTAGGGGAAGTTTTCTAGGGACTACCAGTTATCGACCGGTTTTGAATCATATCTCCGACGTCTTAGAAGTTGCAAACATGACACACCTTACGTCATAAACAACGTTTTATGTGTGATGTGAGAGCAACGATATGACAACATTACACAGACGTCGTGAGTCTTATCTATTCTTTTAGTTACTCTATTTACTAGGTGGAGTATGTATCACAATTAGATGTCACATGAGAACTCAAACTTTGTCAAACGGCAGCCGTTTTTGAAGCACTGAAAGGCTGTCATCATGATTTCTATGATGTCTAAATATCCTCTTATTTGTCCAATCTTGTGCGCTGCCAGAACAAACTTTGAAAATTGGTTATATATTTTCTTTTCTTTCTCTGCCCCAGTGGTGACCTAATTCAAACATACATATGGTTTGACCAAACGTTCCAGCACTTTATAAAAGCATTGGTACTTCTTACTATTCTTCCAAAGTTGCAAGCAATTATTTCAAGTGCCTTATCCAGCTCCACTTAATATAGTGGCAAGTACTAGTGCACTTGATATTGCTTGGTACGTTAAGAAATGATGCTTTGGTTAGATATATAGATAGAAATTTTAATGTCTGTAAACACCCAATTGGATCATGGGACCCAATACAAAAGACGGGGCATAAGCCCGATCACAGTAATGAAAGAACCAAAGAATATAAACATAACAAAAATACAACAGAAATAATAATAAGTGTCCAAGCACATGCACATGAGCTAAAGATAACCAAACCATGGGTTCTGAGGCCACTGGCCTCGGATGATAGCTGTGCCTCCCTAGTACACTGCCCACTTTCGCGGTAGCCTAGCCTCTCGCACCTTACACAACTCCTGGCGTCAACTGATCAGCTGGAGCGGAGAGAGATCCTCCTGAACTAAGAACTGGGTGTCTTTTAGATGACTTCCGTGCTGAAGGACATATAGCCTGTCATGTGGGCTATTGAACTGCACGACGATATGGGGGGGTCGATCTGGCCTCTAAGCCCCAACCCTGCATGCTGTAACAATGGAGGACCTCTGAATGTGCATAACATCTGTGAAGAAGTTAGCTGCATGTTCTGCATCCATGGCAGGATTTGCCTCTGGCACGACCACAATGCACAAATTCAAGTTTCTGTCCACCATTGTCTGAGCAAATTATGCCGCCTGCATGTTCCCATGATCCTTATCCTGCATGTCACTGTGATCCTGCTCTTGCGTGGCACCATGATCTTTATCTGTCATCTCCACATCGGTATTCCCATGGGCCTCTGTTTGCACCCCGTCATCAGTGCATGTGCTCTCGAGGGTCTGGATTTTGGCCCAGTGTAGAATTTTGGGCAAGAGGAGGGAGATGACTGTGGGGTACCTACTTCTAAGATGACAGAATAAAACAAATTCAGTATCTGGAACAAAAGTTTACCATCTAAGGAAATCGCCGGGCCTGCAAGAAATGCGTTCTGTAAGATGTCCAGAAGAAGATGCTGGTCTGATGAGGACAACAACGTAAGGATCCGTGCTTGAAGTGAGGCATGCTGATTTATGAGATCAAACTTTGGAAGCGATAAATGTTCAAGCCATGTGACACGCAGGAGCCCCGCACCGGTGAAGTTATGGCGGCGTTGACCATGCTTCGCCATGAGATATGGGAGCAGTGGAGCTTTGGCTTGCAAGTGTGTTGTGAAATCTCAGATCCGGCAAACAAACACCGTTTAGGCTGGTTGCAGAATCTGGGCCATATAACTGGGTCGTGAGAACTCAAAGCTCTAATATGCTGGGTAGCCGAAAAGCAAAGCTAGAGCAACGGCCTGTGGAGCAAAACTGGGACACAAAACAATCCAAAATAATCCAAAACAATCCAAAACCTGAGACCTATGGCTGATATTGCAGATGGGAATCTTTGCTGGTCTGAGGCTTGGGCTGGCGACCTCGGGGCATCACTTAGAACCAAATCGAAGCCGAGATGCAAAGTCGTCTTTGTATCTTGATGTTAACTCTGGCAGAAAGTTACGTGAGCATGGCTTCGAGGCCTTTAGGGCCTAGGCGCCTTCAAGGCCTAGGACAGTAAAGTGAATCAGTCTTAAGCATCAAGCTTTGTACTAGTATGTCACTCATCACCTGAAGGTTTTCTTTCGTTTTCAAAGAGCATCCATTTAACCCTGTATGAGCACATTACATTTAGCTTAATATGAAAATCAAATACCCTTCAAAGCTCATCACTTGGAGAAATAAAAAGGAACGTGGGCATTTCAATAAAGAGCAAGAAAATTTCATATGTACCTTACTCTACATTAATTCATCATGAGATATGTACTAGTAAGTTGGTGAAAATCTATATGCACACGTTTTAAGAAATAAAATCATGCATTGCGATGTCAAGCTCTTAATACCTTGGACCTACAGGGTCATCGTTTGTAAGCTTTTCCTTTCATTCTCTTGAAGTGTTTAACTTGGTATTTCAATAACGGAGTTAGAAAAAATCAAAGAATGATATAAGATCAGAGATAGAAATGGATGCCTCAACAATCCTGTAATGACAAGAATAGTGACTGTCAATAGATAGAAAGAACGCTTGAGCACTCCGAAAAAATGAGGACTTGCCTTATGATTTGGCATCCTCATACCTCAAAAATACAATGTCATATATATTGCTCTACATATTGCTGGTGATTGTTTCCTCATGATGGCGTGAGATATCGTACAATGTCATGCTCTTGCTACAACTCACAATGACCCAATTTCCTTTTACGAGGGAAATCTTGGCTAGGTGAAATAAAACAAGAAAGTAACCACAGTAGTAACCATGAACAAATCTCTTGGTGCTAGTAGAGTTACAGTTGAATAATATGTGGGAATAATGGTAGCAAATAATTATTACTAATCAAAAGATTGAAAGAACATTTGAGCTCCATGACTCTTCCTATTATACAAGGACATACATATTGCTTGTCAGCATTTTTCGAACATTAGATAGTTGAGAATGGCCAAATGTATATGGGACATTGCACATATTGTTGCTGGACCAAGCCAAAGCAACTCACTTTAATTCAAAAGGTGGAGCTTAGGCTTCATGAACTTGTAATTCGAAATAAAAAGAAAATGGCAAAAATACATGATCATATTGACAGAGAAGAATCCTACTCCAGTTGCTTTTTACGTGTAATATCAAGCTTGGGGCCATCATAGGAAAACAAAAATAATGTAAGCTGGTGTTTCTGCAAATACCTGGACATGCTCGAAAATAAGATAACTCAATGCAGCAAAATAAACAACATAATGCCATGAGAGTACATACTTTAGAAAATCTGCAAGCTTGAGTTGTAATTGTGCCAAAGCTTCGCTTTCCATATTGACATATGCAAGCAGTTCAGACAACTTGATAGAAAAAACAAAGCCTGATATGAGAATGAAAGCAAGTTGCCCACAAGCTCCAGGAATGCTGCTAAAACCAGTCAGGAACATCTTTACCTATCACTTCAATATTACCAAACAATCTAAGAAAGTGTTCTGCGCCATAGATATCTGATGGTGCAGCACCATTGCCACAAAATTCTTGATATTGGTCATTCTCCACTTTATATAAAAGCATTGCAGGTAAAGTCTTGTCAAAATATGTGCGTAGTCCATTCAAGACTGTTGAGAGTCCATCATCAGAACTGCGAATATGGTAATGGTCTTTAATTCAATAAATGCTTAAGAGATCAATATGAGCAATAGCTTATGTATCAAAGGGGATTTAGGATGAACTCTATAAAGTATAAACAACTGAACTCCAAATACTTATTAAGTATATCCTGCACAGTTGGGTTTCATAGAAGCTTCACTAGCTGAAAAGAAATACAAATCGATTAAAAATACGGTTTATAGTTCATATCCCAATAACTTTTCCGAAATTCCAATAACCTTCCCAAGCTTTGTTACAAACTCGCAATCATCAATAAGTTGTTTCTTCAATGACCCAGGAAGTGGCAGCTTTATAGCATCCTGACAAGTTTCAGTCCATGTCAATGGCCAAAATGCTGCAATATGCATACAGACAATGCTTTGACAAGTGAAACTTTTCAAATGCTGAGTATCTCTTTGAGACAAGTTTATTTTAGTTGATATGGTTTTGTGATTACTGTACCTCAACTCCAACATCAGATTTCCTCTTCCTTTCTCTTATGCCTGCAGATAAACGATCAAGTATAATAAATGCTATAAGTGAAAAGCTATAATACTGTTTGTAATTAACAATTTACATACCAGATGTTTTAGAGTTTTCCCTGTCCCCTTCAACCATTGCACTACCTTTCAATAAATATACAAGCCAAACGTGTAAATTAAATGATTTTATCTCAAATAACATTAAATCTTCCAGAGGAACATAATGGATACCACTTGATGCCCTTTGCTTGCTCTGTCCCATTGTCCGCTTCCTTTATCACCATTTTGATCTTTGAAAAGAGCTTTCTGCCTTTTAACATTGGCATTGGTGACTTTCATAAGCCGGTCCAGTTCCACCCACTCATCCCAGCTATATCCATTTCAGAAATGCACCGTCAGAAATAAGGCAACCAGCATTGGATAAGTGAAGTGGATTAGACTATCATGCTAACAATAAAGCTTAAATCTTAAGACAAGGACCACACCAGTCAAATATTACTACCTCCATGAAGTAAGTTTATGGCTGTGAGCTCACTTTTTACTTCATCCCTGCATGTTAAAAGCATTTAATCAGAACTAATAAAATATGAGAATGAGAATTTTGTAAAGGATCTTACAAGATAGTGAATGAAATACTGCCACTCTTTTTTTCCGAAGCAATCAACAAAATCCAATGCTTTTGTTACAGGAAGAAAAGGGGGAAAAAGGAAATACCGATATACAGATTTTCAATTTAAAGCAGTTTGTCTCTATCTTCATTATTTCCTGTAAAGGAATGTGCATTCCCACGTACAATCTGCCCTGAGATAACAACTACAGAAAGCTATGACCATCAGATATGGATGGATCTGAAAGTGAACTGAAAACCAACCCATGTTATCCTTTGAACAAAACAATAGAAAGGAGCTGGTTAGCTGGTTAGCAAAAACATATATCATTCTCTTGGGAAAATAATACAGTATATGACTCTGAAAGAAAATAATGGCATCGACATTTGCTCACCTCAGATGACAGTGTAGTTTTGATCTCACATTAGCACAAATGATTGTAACCTTTCTGCGGCAGAGGATATTACCTGGAATAAAACTTCATTGAGCAAGTTCGATAGAAATCATTGAGCCTTGCCTAAATATTACTCACCGGGTTTGAAGAGCTCAATGATCTAATATGCCAATGAACTTTGTTTTAGACAAAGTGCACGTACCACTATAGCATTGACTCATCCCATTGGCCATATTATGTCATATTTGTTCAAAAGTATTCTAAGGCAGCTTTTGTTCTTTTTGTTTAGATTTACTGGAACTAATTTTGACAGTTTCTAGGATATCATCAACAATAACAGAATTGCAAGTTGAGTTGCTTGACATACCTGTTTACAAATGCATCCATTCATTGGCATTTCCCATGCAGCTTTGCGCGTCGTGATCCCGTCTACAATGCTCTTTTACAGTTCGGGTCATGTGCACATTATTACGATGCAGGAAAGCCTAGCGTGTGCCGTCTATAATGCTTAAGATGGAAAATGTTAGACGAGATCACTTAAGTCGAAACCCCCATTTCTTCCGTTTTATCGTCCCTGGAACACTCTACTTGTGTTCACATTCAGTTTCATACTCATACTCATACCTTTTAATGATGAGTCACAAGGTACGGCAGAGGAACGCCTACTCTTAACCAAGAAATGAATGAACCTAACATTGCTGCACATATTGCCATCTCTAGATCTTCGATTGCAATTCGGCAGACCAAAGCAGCATTCCACCGTGCACCTATAACATTGAAAATGCACTTTGACACAGAAGACAGAAACAAGAAACTTTAAGCCTAGGCCTGCCAGCTGACAAATGGGTCTGCAATTCATGCGTCAGAATACCAATTCTTTCAATATTCCCTTCCCCATAAAAGGCATCAGAGATCTGCCTTGTATTCTTAAGGATGAATACCAGAATAAATCCTCAAAACCTTGATACCCTTAAAATTGTAAGATTGCTATAAGAACAGGATCCCAACCTACCTATGGGTTCCGCCGCTCCGAAAAAACGATATATAAGAGTCATGAGCTACGCTAGCATGCCTTTTTTAACTGATAACAAAATTGGCCCGCTGAAACGGAAAGTAGATCAGAGCTCCAGAAATGCTAAAAATCATAAGCCTCCGGCCTGCGATCGATGTCGTCGTCTTTGTGCCAGAGTGAAGAACAGAGAGACGGGTCGTGCTCCGTGCAACAGGCGGCTAAGATAATGGAAACTGAGGGTTGGGGCTGGATGACTGAGAGTTTACAGGCAGCAGCCGGTTTGGAGCAGTCACCTATGCTAGGCATATGCCGGCATATACCTGGATATGCCCACATACCCACATAAACAAGGGTTTGCCCCCCTAGGGGCAACCCAAAAATAATTCTATGGGTTTGGAAAATAGAGAAAAAAGACTAATTTCTTTATTCAATCCTTTGATTCCTTATACGATAGCTTTACGTTGCACAAAGAAAGAAATTAAAGTAGAAAATGGTGTTACCTCTACTTTCCCTTGTTTTTGATTTCCAAGTGATTTGGTGGCCTAGAGGAGATGTTTGAATCAACACCCTTCGAACTTGTCTTTCCAATTTGCTCATCAGGGCAGCTAGAATATCTTGGGGCACACTGCCAACAAAATTTTCAAGTCTTCCTGCAATGGGCTGATCTATTGAACCCTCTTTTCCCTAGCCGAAATCGTTGGAAGATATTAGAGAGAAAATAAGATAGAATATTACAAACCAAAATGGAAACATCGAGAAATCGTTGTATGCACTAACAAATCCCAAAATGGAAACAATTTTTAACTAGCTTTGTGAATGTTTCTAACCCTTTTCAAAACTTACTGATGGGTGCTACTGATGTCGAATGCTGCAATATGAAGAAAATAGAGATGCAGGCAATCCTCTACTCCAGAAACAAGATTTAAAGCTCGAGGTAGGTGCATAATGGCACTCTTTTTTTCAATGATAATTTTAGTTTCACTATTTTTTTCTTGCTTCTTGCCGTTAATCCATAAATTTGCGCCCTTCTCCTTATTTTTTAATGATCATTGTTTGTTTTTTTTCTTGCCCGTTTTGAGATAATATTTTTTTAAATATATCATTTTCCTATATAATTTATACTGATTTGTATTTTTTTTATTTTGTACAGTGCTTTCATTCAAGATGGTTTTCCGCTACTTATGCTAATGATCAAGTTTTAATTCTAGCAATATGAGGGGTGATTGCTTACCACATCGTGTATTAATGAATTTATCATCTTCATCATCACATGGAGCCTTATCAAAACCATCGTCCTCATTGTCATTGTCATCTCATCAACCAAGTAGAAAATGAGCTAGACGGGATCCAAGCAAGGATTTCTATATCAGTCGGGGCAGTTGTTGGTGCAACAAATATAAAGGGAAGACAAATCGATCCTATCGGGTTCGTCAAAAACATGAGGGAAAATATGGTCTTTGGCAGAGCCGATCAAGCCAATTTGATGAAGGACATGATCCTGAACAGATAAAAATAGTGTAAGTTGCTCTAATAGACTAATCCTTTTAACTATTAGGTTATCTTCCCATTATAAATTGTTTTTTTTTTTTTTTTTTTTTTTTTTTTTTCCTAGCACACCAGCCCTACCGGGCCTACAGCCTTTTTTGAAATTCTAGCCTATCCACTTTGCATGTCCACGTCAGTATTTATGACATGGAGATGACATGTTATATTCTAAACCGTTCGATTTTAATTCTAGGGTTTACAAAATTCCATGTATTTCAAGAGATACGACATGTGAGATGTTTTTTCTCGTCTTCGGTCCCGGTCTTTGGGTAGATTTCGGTTTACAACCCTCCTCCTCCTCCCCCTCCCACGTGGACCATATGTCCACCGTGGCATCTGAAAAAAATTGTCTTCGCGCGGACGGGCGTGAAACTTGCAACGATACTGTTTGTTAGTATTTGTTAGTGTTTAATGCAACAGAAGCGGACCGATAATCTGCTCCACTTGCTCCACCGATCAGTGAAATGGAGTCCAGAAGAACCCAAACCGAAATCTTTGCTTCAGTTGTTCTATGTGGTTTCTTTTCTGCTCCAGTCCATTGTCTTCCTCAGAAATTTCATTGCTTTTCTTCCTCTATTCAATGGCATTGGATTTCAGCAATTCCAATCCGAATATCACTTCCATGCAACAGTAGCTTGCAAGAACTGCTAGCAAAGATGAAACAATTGCATTATGCATCCATATTGGCATGTTGCCTGAGCGAAGAGATTGTGAAAAATGTGGAAGAACAGTGAAGCTGGGAGGAGACAACAGGGGAACAAAGAATGGAATGAAATGGAAGTGCAAAGGAAAAAGGTGCAACTTTCAATGTTCGCTTCGTAGAGGTACTTGGTTCTCTGGTTCACATCTTACATTAGATAAAATGCTATTAGTCATGTATTGTTGGGCAATGAGAATGCCTCAAGAATGCACTATGAATGAATGCGGTATTGGAAGAGAGGCCATTGTCAATTGGTACAACTTTTGCCGAGATATTTGTGGCATCTCTATTCGGAAACATAGTGAAGTAATAGGTGGTCCTGGAAAGATTCTAGAGATCGATGAGACCAAATTTGGTAAGAGAAAATATAATAGAGGAAGAAGAGTGGAAGGGTAGTGGGTTTTTTGTGGAATAGAGAGGGATTCAGACAAGATGTTTATGGTGCCTGTTCCAGATAGAACAAAGGATACACTGACGGATATAATTTTCCATTACATTGCACCAGGTAGTATTATCTACAGTGACTGTTGGGCTGGTTACGATTCAGAATGGTTATCATAGTTGGAATATGAACATTATACTGTTAATCACTCCCAAAACTTTAAAGATCCAATCACAGGACTGCATACTAATAGAATAGAATCTACTTGGGGAGCAATAAGAGATAATATGGTACTGTTAAGGCATTGTATGAATCATACTTTTTTTAGTACATGTGGAGAAAACGGTTTGTGAAAGTGAAAAATGAGGCATTCAATGTCTTATGTGATCATGTGAGACTGTATAACAGGGAGGTCTTAAATGGTCCTGAGGAGGCCTAATTCAGAAAAAACAGAATTTGTTGTGTATCCTGGGTTCAATGGTTTCCTGGTTTGTTAATGTTCTTGTGTTCCCATCCGTATTACATTATCTCCATGTGTTTTTTCAATAAACAATAAAAAATGACTTTTTGTTTCCTCGGTGGCATGGTTTATTTTGGTCAATAAACAATGAAAAAATGACGACGCCCATCCGCCCGCGAAGACTTTTTTTATGGCATGGTGGACATATGGTCCACGGGGTGGGTGGGGGGAGCGGTGAAACCGAAAAGTCTCCCTTTCCCAGGCTGTCACTCACTCAGGTCTTTTGTCATGACCATGATTCTTCAGAGCTATCGAAATTTATTTTGATGGGCCTCTTTAAGTACGGAGTTAAGACACAAAAAAGTCCTCTTCTTCCGAAGCTATGGCCCAGGTTCCTACTTTTTCTACAATTTTTACTTTTGCTAGTTAATTTGGAAAAAAATGGATTTTCTTAAGTATGCATATTAGGTCTGCGACACTGTGAATGAGGCAAGCCGGATCGTTGGAGGTAAGATCCTCTTATCCACATTTTGGCTCCTTGGTTTTAGATTATTTGATAGAGACAGGAAATGACCAGATATCTTCTTTATTGATCAGGTTCTTAACAGTCATTGAAGATCATGGATGCATTCATGGAAATGGATAAACTAAACACAAATAGGAGTGTGGAAACTTGTGGTGTGCTTGCTGGTTCTCTAGTAGTTGTTTATGCAACCTTCTAGTTTTTAGGATAAATCAACCTCTTGAAAGAGCTGAATGTTTGTGTTCTTATATGTTTTGTAGAAGAGTGACATATTATATGTCACGACATTTATCATCCCAAAGCAGGAAGGGACCTCAAATGCAGTAAGTTTCTTACAATAGATTGATAACTTTTCTTGCTAATATTGTCATCTTGATTCTTGATCTTGTAATCTTTTTCTTGTATAGTGCCAAACGATCAACAAGGAGGAACCCTTTGGTATCCAGGATAAACATGATTTATTTCAGCGTGGATGGATTCATGTGCATCTAAGTATTTTTTATGGTCAATATATGTAGTCTGCCAGTCAGTCATAATTAAAATTTGACTACCATGATGCTTATTTGGCCACAACCAAGTTCTTACACCCAAAAAACCTGGTGTAAGTATTATCAAGCTTGGATTGTTGAGAGCTAGTTACAGTATTGACTTCGCAAAGCTTGGATTTTCCTACCGAGCATAGGATTTCTTGCCCAATTGTATCTACAACTGATTATGTGTTGTTCCCCATCGCATTGTTATCAAACTTGGAGGCTTGCTTCATCCAGTGGCATAAAGTTTGCATTTACTAGCATATGAATCATGTGTGCTTCTCTGCCTTTAAAAGGCATGGTGGATCTAAGCGACACTTCTCTAATGAGGACTCTATGGTTTCTATGTCCTTATTGATAATTCTCTCATATGGAGCATCTTCTCTTGCATAATTATTGCACCTTTATTGAGACCAATTTTAGTTCTTTACAACGCTATTCTTGTTCTATCAAATATTTCTCTTCTTATGACCTTTCAGTTGTGAAACAATATTACTTTTTACTCTGAATTTTTGTCTGGGGCATTTTATGCTAATATTACCTTCTGGTGTTTGATGCAGACGCACCCAACCCAGCCATGTTTTATGTCATCAATCAACCTTCATACATATTACTCTTACCAAGTAATTTAAAGGGGGCTATTCAGAAGGCCTTTGTAGGTAGAAGGATTTTTATAGCGATTGTTGTTATAGGATAGGAAAGTTCTCAATTTACATATAATATTAATTTGAAACAGCTGGGAACACTGGCCTGATTGCCAGAATGTGGCATCTTCTATAGTTGGGAGGACAATTTTTCTTATCAGTTGCCTTTTCCAGGTTATGATTCAGGAAGCCGTGGCTATTGTTATGGCCCCAACAGATCATACAAAGTACATCTCTCATGTTTAGATTAAACATATTTAAATAGTTCCTTGATATTAATAACTCTTGCCATCCTCATGATCCACCATCTGAAGGTGGACCAATATATGAAGATTGCAACCATATTTATCTAGATCTAAGTATAAAACCTGAAGCTATCGACCTGCGCTAGTGCTAGGCTCTTCAGCATGCTGTAAAATAATTTGATTGTTTCCCTTATAAGTTGAAATATGGGAATCTTTACAGTCAAAGGATCACCTTATGGAAGAATCATTTTAATCCCCCAAAATCAACAATTGTATTATTTTCTTATACTAATGAATATGATATCACATCAAATATGTGGGACATAATGGCATGAAGTTTTCTTTACTAGTTTCTCGGATTGCTCAGCCCTTAGATGGAGGCTTAGTTGTAGAATATGCCTTTATATCTCAAAATTCAGGCCATGTAAAGTGCAATGTACATCTGGCTTAGAACGCGTTGTACTTCACTACATTTGGTCTTCGTGAAGCCTCGTAACATTAATAGAACCTAGTAGAAGTTTGAATCCTTTGGTAATAGCATGAATCATGGAGTCAAGCCTTCGAAACATTAATACACCCAATGGAAGTTTGAATCATTTGGTCATTCATACAACCTAATGGAAGTATGAATCCTTTGACCATAGCTTGAACCATGTGGCCTAGCTTGAATCATGTGGCCAAGCATCCAGAACATTAATAGAACCCAATGGACGTTTGAATCCTTTGGTCATGGCTTGACTATCCGGTCATAGCTCCAGCATTGTTGAAGCCCATGCTATATACAATATAAAAAAAAATGTGATGTTGCACCGTGGGAACAAACACATTATGTTCATGCTTGGCTCGTATTCAAGCCTAAAGAAACCTTGTAGGCGAAAGTCCACTTCTTGTATGCAACTGTGCATTTCTGTTCCTGTTATTAAAGCAGCTCACTACCACCCGAGCATACATAATAAAATATAATGAAATAGAGGATGCATTCATACATAATAAAATAGTGAAAACAACATTTGTTTTGCTAGAGTTTTGGCGTAGTGCCAAGAACTATAGTTGTATTCCATGGCTTTATAATAGATAGAAAAATATATAGAGAAAATTGCCAATGACTATATTGACATCGTTTAGTTTGGACAAACGTAAATTCTTATACACATGGTTGCACACGTCTTTTGTTCAATGATATGATAAAAAACATATCACATGTACCACATGCAGATCAACTATGCAAAAGCACGTAAGCTAATCGAGGTCCTTCAAACTGCTGCCTCAAAAACCAAAAACAGGAACAATGAATAAAAAAGTCACAAACATATGAATAACCATAAACCTATCAAATTTTACCTTGCCAAAGCCTTCTGGTGTGCCTTTTGCTTGTTTTTTTTTATATAAATTTGTTATTGACTTGCCTTTGATTCTATTCTTTGTGGTCCATATAGGCCTCACAAGAAGTCTCTTGTTCACATAGTGCTTTCATTGATGAAGCTGAGATTTGCGATACCATTACAAATTTCTTTCCATAAATGAACGAATTAGTGGAGATGGAAACAATGACGATGCACACGAAAATGACAATTCAACTAGGGAAAAACAACATATCTCCATAATGAGGCAAGTAGGCCATTATGCCTAAATGCTCGTGTTTCTCTTCTTGCGATTCTAAATCTCCAACACAAAGTTTCTCTGAGCTTTTTAGGTACGTAAGTGCAAGTCGTTATGTTAAATTGAAATTTACATGTATATGCTTACATGCCCTTTTTTTAGTTTGCTTGACAAAATATTACCAGATAAGCATTGTCTTCTAAAATCCAGGAGGGAGGCTAGAGAGTTATTATGTTCATTTGGGCTATAATATAATATCGTGCATGCATGTGTTAATGATTTTTTTTTCCACAATGATTATGCAAATCATCAATCATGTCCAAAATGTAAGGAAGCGCGTTATGAGGAAGATAGAAAGACAAAGGTGGTAAGAAAGGTGTTACGTCATATGCCTATTATTCCTCGCCTTCGACATATTTTTCGATCGTCGACACTAGCGAATTTTATGGATTATCATGAATGTATCGTAGCACTGATCAAAAAATGAGAATCCTTGCAGATGGAGCCCTGTAGAAACAAATAGAAGACAAGTGGCCTACATTTGCATTGGAACCCCACGACATTAGGCTTGGACTAGGGATTGATGATGTTTGCCCATGGGGTTCTAGATCATCTTATATAGCGTGTGGCCCGTGACAATTATAAATTATAATATTTTACCATGGATGGCCACAAAGCTTGCCCATGTCATGATAACATTGATTATTCCAGATATTTCAAATTTATTTATACTATGCATTAAGCATGGACTAGGATACTTTGTATTAAGCATGAAATGGAATATTTAGGGAAATATAAAGTGAAGAATATGGACGTTTATCTAGAACCTTTGGTGGAAGAACTTGAGATTTTATGGAATGAAGTACATATATATGACATATGTAAAAGTCCACATGACTTTACATTCCCTGGAATGTTGTGCTTTACTCTTCATGATTATCTAGGTTTTCTGAAGCTTCAGGTATGATGTACTTGTATAATGCAAAATTATATCAAACTTTAATTAGTCTTCTTATATAAAATTAAAATGTCGGATGTTACTTGTAAAACAGCTTTATTGTGTAGCTTAAACCGCCTGCTTCTGGTGTGAATTGCTTCTGGTCTAAAGTATTATACTCTATAACAAATATGAACAATTGGTTATGGTTATGGAACTGCGGATACCTTCATACATTTATGTTATGACCATGCAAAAAAGCACCCCGGATGGCATATGATAACAGGAGGAAGAGTCTCAGGAGATACACTTTGACCGATATCACCCATGGACATATACATAGTAGGTCGGCATGCTAAACAATAACAGGATCCATTCAACAACAAAGGAAGGTGATAGCAGGCAAATCAAAGGAAGATGGACCATATCACGGTAGAAACCAAATCTGAACGCAGAAAGGATGGCGAAGATGGGACACCCGGGAGAAACACAGGACAAAGGGTGACAGGTAAGCAAATAGATAATAAAGCGGTGCTATGTTGGACAGACAAACGGACAGAAAAGACAGAAAAGTTGAAGGAGAGTGGACGATATGCGGACGACAAAACGACAAATATCGAGGGAACACACTTCGTAAAGGTAAAACTGGACCATTGGAAGTGCAAAACACAAAAAGGCTACAAGATCCTCAGAGTAAAAGGTGGACGGGACAAGCTACGGGACAGAGAGGCTAAGCCTCCGCCGTACACCAGGATAGCGAGGGCTAGACCCACCAGATGGTAACCCGGACCACTAAAAACTCATTGACACTAGGAGAGCAAAATATAACTTTTATCGGGGTATGAAGAATACCCCAATTGTCAAAAAGGTGAATGGGGCAAATTATGGACTGAGGGGAATAACCCCCGCCATAGGCCAGGATAGCGTGGGCTCGGCCCCCAACTGGTTCCCAGATCACCAAAATGACAGAAATGCAGAAATGCATAAACGATGGAATGTTTAATCGCATAAATGCTTAACTAATGCGGGTAGGCAACTACCGAACAGGGGGTTCAGAAAGGATCGCCTTCGGCCAACCGACAAAGAGGAAATATGACAGTATCGGGAAGAGAGGATCGAATAATAAAAAGAGACGGGCGGACTAATTATGGACATTTCGAAATTCAAATTAAAACGGTAATTTCAAATAAAAGACCGTTTATAAGGAGGTAATATATACCTATTAAGGAGGTATTACGGCTACCTTACCAGAGGGAGTCTAGCATGGTAGCACTGCCCAGAGCCACCGCAGAGTTTTTTCGCAAACAGAAACTATGGCCGACAATACCAACAGCAGCCAGCAGAAGAGAGTAGATGCAGCGAGAGCGCGAGTGAGCCAACAAGACCTTAGGGATTTTCTGGCACAGATGGACAAGCAGTTAGAATCGAAAATTCCGAGCATGGATGCACTCAACACACTGGCGGAAACTTGCAATCGTAACAAATTAGCTATCTCCAGTATGGACGTGAGGATAGGAGGGGTGGAGAGGACGAACGAGGTGAAGAGGAGAAAGCAAAAATTCTGTAAAGGTTGGTTGAATTAGAGAAATCAAATGTTGAGTTAGATGCATGGGAGTCATTTGATAGGATAAAGCCACATATGCGTCAAGGACTGCACAGGGAGCTAGCCAAAGCCAGGGAGCTGAATCAGCAGGGATACAGGCGGGGGTCAGGAATGACAAAGTCTACCTTCATAAGAGGGTAAGAGAACATGCTACCCTTGTGACGTTCCAAGGGAATATACGCCATAAATACGTATATTCCTGGACCCGTCACCATACAAGTCTACCTAGGTAGCCTTGTATGCCTCAGAAAGTGGCAAGGGGTGCACATCTAAGTTAATTGTTTAACTTAGATAACCTTAGGATAAGGCCCATTTCCACATGGCCTTATCCTATTGGAGCAACTGCCACACGGCCTCATCCTAGTGGTGCCACGTGACATCCCATGTGGACCCACACCTATATTGGCTCTAACCCTAACCCTAGGCCCTTTTCCGACCTAGCACTGATCTCTCATCCACGCGTTCAAAACCCCGCTTTAGAGCACCGTTAAGGTCATAGTCTAGCCTGGAGCGGCAGCCGGAAGGTGTGTATGATCGTAGGGAGCAAGCCTTCGACCCACGTCAAGGAGCATGGAGACGCCAGGGATGGGTGGAAGCGCTTCTGGAGGAGGTAGGTTGAGTAGACTTCATGTTAGTTCATCTGGAGGTTAGCACTCCAGATGGGTTAGTAGTTCATATTCTAGAGTAGAGCCACCCTAGATCCTTTGTTGAACATCTCGAACCCTAATCAAGGAACCCTAATCATAGTTAGCTATGCATGATTAGGTTAAGATGTTCATATGACATTGATATTGATCATGGTGTGATGTATGTGATATTGGTTGATCATGTTGCTCCTCTTGTATTGGGAAGGGGGGGTAGAGACCTAGGGCCATATGTAGTATGCTCCTAGTGTAGAGCCCTTTAGTTCCTATTAGTTGCGGCTCAGGCATAGGAACCCACCGGGCTATGGAGGCTATGATGTGACTCAAAGACCACATAACGGGGCTAGAGGCAAGATGGAGGGTGGATCCCCGCCGAAAGTGGGGGCTTCGGGATCCCATAGTGGGCTAGGGCTTATGGTCTGGCCACTTCTGTGGGGCGAGCATGGGTCCGACACCTCCCCGGGCAATGGTGTCGCCTGCCTCTCAAGAGCTGCAAGTGTCGCCTTGGCTCTTGTTTTGGGGGTTCACCGGGTACAATCGTGGTGTCGCCACGATTCTCTAGCCACCCGTGGAGCCTCTAGACCCCGAAGGGGAGATGCAACCCTTCCTACCTCGCCGGACCGTGGAGATGCAACCTGAGTAGTCCCGGATGGGTGATGCCATGGGATTGCGTGTCCCAGAAGGTTAGAGTCATGCCACGCCTTGATCTAGCCCATCCGCAAAGTGTGCACATGAGGGGCGGATGGAGTGGTCAACCCTAGCCATTGTCTTATGCCAGCCCCGCCATTGTTATGACTCGGTCCGCTTCTATCTTGAGGCCTATCTAGTCGGCCGATTCCCTCATGTGTCCGAGCCACCTGGTAGGAGCCCCATGTTTTATGGCATATGATTATGTTCTTTGCATCTATGGATATGCGATTGAGCTACCCTTCGAGGTAGTAGGTTGTATTGTATTGCTAGTTCTGACGTGTTTATGCTTCCGCTGTGATAGGAGCACGTAGGGGAAGGGCACGCAAGACACCTTCGTGTCCCCTTCCCGCACTACGATCATCTCAGAGTGCGGGATAGACGGAAGGCCCGCGCATTGCTTGCAGATCGGATGGGGGATTTCCTGCCAAGTATACGGCCGGGTGCCGTATGTTTAGCAGGGAGCGTCACAATGGTATCAGAGCGATGTTCTTGGTTGACCAAGAACTAGCACTGACCATAACCATGAAAGTAGTCTAACAGGCCTATAGGGGTGTGAAATAAAAATTTCCACCATCGAACCTCGAAAATAGGGGAAAAATTTTTCTCCTAGGTAGTGGGTCCGAAATTAGGTTAAGAAGTCAATGAGTCAAATTCACCTTCTAGTAAAATTGGAGTGGCAATTATGCATCTGCATCAAATTTCACCTAAAATGGGTCGAAGAATCATGCCAATCGGAGACCTGGGTGAAAAAATAGCTAAATCCATAATTAATACTTCAAACTATTAGGAAATTTGAAATTCTAAAGGTATAATACTTAATTTTAGTATATGTATTAGAAATTAAACATATATTAATAATAAGGGTACTATGGTGTAATTAATAAGGGGGGCTAATAAGTAGGCCTATTTATGGTAGGAGAATATTCCTGTGGACCCTCCTTTTTAAATACCCCCGACACCTCATTTCCCTCCAACCCTTTCCTCCACCATCTCTCTTTGCTCAAATTTTACGCCACCCGTTTTCTAGACCGGGCCAAGTATAGCTCGAACCAAAACGCATGCTGACAAGGAAGTACAACGAGCGACCCACGCCTCGATGGCGCATGTAGCAAATGGACGACATACGAAGAAAATTCCTGAGCACCTTCACCTAAGAAGGGGAAGAGGAGTTTCCCTCCAGCCAGCAGCTTAATTAAACCTATCACGATGCCGAGGAGGAGGCGCTTAGCAAGCAGAGCCAGCTCTTCTTCGGGCGGCACCCAGAGAACCGGGCGAAGTCCCGCCACTTTGGGCCTCACTCGAACACAGAGGTGGAGGAGCGTATTGAGGAGCGTGTTGAAGAACAAGTTGAAGAGGCGGCCCTTCAAAGGCCCAAGAAGAAGGGCAAGGAGAAGGTTGCAGAGTGGCCTAAGAGAGGGCGGCGAGGAAGAAGAGGGAGGCGAAAGGAGCCGAGGAACAGAAAGAAGGACGAAGAGAAGGAATGACAGCCTCACGGACCGTCATTATTGAAGAACTCGCCAAGACGAGGAAGCAGAGAAGGAAGAAGAGGAGGTAGAAGCAGAGGACGAAGACGAGCGCCGGGAACCCTCAAACCCTCGACGCCAGACCACCTTTTACCCGGCGGGCCTGCCACCCAAGGTGGTTAAGAAGCGTATACGGGCGAAATTAATCGTCACTTCGAGGAGGAGCGCTTCTTCAGACGCCACCAAAGCGCATTTCAGAATACCCGCCTAAGTGGACGAGGTATAATGACCGGCATCGCCGCTGCATGTGTAGCCCACGGAAGGGCGTCGACCTAGCAAGAACCAGCCCGCCACGCCACGCCGTAGAGAAACCCAAGAAGGTCCACCATGGACCAAACTCCCCGCACACCCGAGTTTTTCGGGAGATTAGACACTTTCAGCAGTGCACTAATCTCTTGATAAGGAAGGCACCTTTCGAGCGGCTCATGCGAGAGGTGATGCAGGAGTTCGTCACCGACTATAGGGTGACGTCGCTCACAACCAGGGTGCTGCAGGTAGCCACTGAGGCTGAGCTCACCCAGCTCTTCGAGGAATCAAACCTCTGCGCAATTCATGCGAAGAGGGTAACCCTGATGCCCAAGTGTTTGGATTCTTGGCATACACCCTGCAGCAGCAGTCCATGACTGCCGGATACTACAAAGCTGCCATGCTCATGATCACAAAACAAGAAGAAGACAAGAAATATGTACAAGAATGAAGGGGAACGTGGCCAAATGAGGCTCTCCAAATATGAGATAAACCTGAGTACATCTGAAGAGGCTCTGGTCTAATATAGTGTAGACCGCAAATCTGAGCCGTACATCTAACTAAATCTAATCCCTACACTTATGTTAACCTAATCATGCCAAGTGTCGGGCCGCCACCATCGACACCTAACATGTGCATGCACCTAACATGTGCATGCACAATGTTAACCACTAGGTGGTTAACACTCGCCTCCCCTAAAAGTTTTTAGCACGAAAAACATGTACGCACTTTTTATAAGACAAGTCCGACAATTACAATATGGTGCCAAAAATTAGGGGTAAAAATGATGGTAATGGAATGGTTGGGTTACGTCCGCGAAAAGATCTTCATGATTGGCGTTGATGACGAAGAGGATCCGGGGAAGGTCGATGCGTAACATGGATCATAGGAACATGGGCCAAAACATAAAAAGACCATCCCCTTATATTATGGGTAAGTCACATTTAAAATAATTGCCCAAAAAATTCCACTTAAAAAGAAGGAAGGGGTCTTTAAAAGATAAACACCAAAAATGCCTCCCCAATATCAGCCATAAAGTTTGAGCATAAAAATTCTTTGGAGCGTGAATGTTGCGTCGCGCGACATGAGCTTGAGCGCGAGGATGGCTCGCGGGCGTGAGGCGTGTAATCAGCGCGAAGCAAGTGTGGAGCGTGGACATAAACAAAGCGTGGCCTCCGGAGCGCGGCATCATAAGGCGGGGGGCAAGAAGAGCGGGCAAGCCATGAAGTAGCGTGGGTCTTTGAAAACAAAGCGTGGGTTTTGCAAAACAGAGCGTGGCATTGACCGTGAGGAGTAGCCGCGGACCGCGGTCGTGGCCGTGGGTGGTTATCAAAGAAAAAGTAGCGTGGGTCAAAATTGAGCGTGGGCGTGGGTCAAAGGTTGAGCGTGGGTCAACATGTGAGCGCGGCATGGGGAACATAAGCGCGGGCGGCTTTGGCGTGGGCAAAAGGTGAATGCAGACAAACAACGCGTGGGCCCCGAAATGCCGACCATGGGCAAGCGCAGCACTTCATAGAAGGCCACCGTGGGCTTGGGTATAACTAGCGTGGCCGTGTGTCATGGAAAGAAGCGTGAGCGTGGACCAAAAATTCGGCGTGGCCCGTTATCAACCAATAAGAACAGAGCGTGGCCCGCTATCAACCAAATTGAACGGGAAATAGAATAGAGCAGGGACAGCCGGCTATGGCGGTGCTGCTTCTTATTTGCTGAGGAGATGGTGGCGAATAAAGCCAAAGCCTGCTATAGATAGAAGTGTCAGAAAGTATGGTGCTGCTACAAGAAATCGGTGGATGGGGTATCGGAAAACAGAAGATGGGCAGGTATGGCGGCCGGATTTGTCGCAAACAGGGAGATGGCGGCGGAGAATGTCCGGATTTCTTCCCGATAGAACACCGAAAATAGAAGGAAGGGCCCTGAATAGTAGGATTGTGAAGCCGTTGATAGAAAGTTTTGAAAAATGGAGGCAAGACCCTTATAGAATGCCGGAATGGGAGCAGTGATGCTATTTTGTGCCTGATTTGGCTTGAGAAGCGGCCGGATGCAAAGGCAATGCTGCTGCTTGCACAACAGAGGATAATGGGAAAAATGTATTTTTCATGCAAGTGTCAACTTGGAAACAGGGCCGAAATCTGATGGCAGGCTTGAAAATCTGATGGTTTTGCTTGGAAACAATGATGCCCGACTTGTTCTGCTCCAAATATGCTCAAAAAATCTGCTAACCCAGTGGATGTGATGCAGGTACAGAATCGTTGCTTGTGAATAAGAGATGGGGGCTTTATTGATGCTTTATTAAAAAAATCAGCGTTTGCTTCTCTCTGGATGTGCAGACTGAAGGTATGCCAGAGGCGAATCCCTGAGATGCTGGAATGAGTTCTGGGAGTCCTGAGATACTTGATGCAGGTACCAATAGATCCTGGAGAAGACATGCTGCAGACGATGTGAAGAACAACTCTGATGCTTGCTGCAGGGACAAGTTTTTTTTTTTTTTGCAGATGAAGACCTACAACAAGAAGCAGGTGACTTGCCCTGGATAAATCTTTGGACGAGTTGATCTTGCATTATGAAAGGGAGCTAGCCAAAGTGCTGGCCCTCTGTAAGAATCTGAACAAGAAAACTTCATGAAGGAAGCTACTGAAGAGTTGTTGATGCAGATAATCACGTACTGCCTCTATGAGACAAAATATGTTTGGGTGTGCAAGAGGCACAAAATTTCTGATAAGCCAAGATAAACAGAAGATGATAAAAATGAGCAAAGACATGATTTTTTCTGATAGCTTTTTCAGCAGAAAAAAGATAAAACACTTGATTTTTTTTGATGGTGTTGCGGGAGGAGTGCTGTCACCACTCCGAAATCCTAAACCGCAAAACTGTACTTGCCGCACTTGAAAAAAGTGAGTCTTGAGAACAGATTTACGAATTTAAATTTGATCAGCTGGCAGAATCATCAGCTGTTTGGAAAAACAAAGGCCTCCAAGCGGATACACAAATCGACTTGGTTGGGCAAACTAAGGAAACCTAACAGGGGAAGAATAGTATACAAGAAGTCTTCAAAACGGGAAAAAATTGGAGCAAAGAAGACAACAAAGAAACAACAAGGGAGAAGAAAGTGATCACGAAGCGAACCCGCATAACGGCGCCAATGTTTGGATTCTTGGCATACACCCTGCAGCAGCAGTCCATGACTGCCGGATACTACAAAGCTGCCATGCTCATGATCACAAAACAAGAAGAAGACAAGAAATATGTACAAGAATGAAGGGGAACGTGGCCAAATGAGGCTCTCCAAATATGAGATAAACCTAAGTACATCTGAAGAGGCTCTGGTCTAATATAGTGTAGACCGCAAATCTGAGCCGTACATCTAACTAAATCTAATCCCTACACTTATGTTAACCTAATCATGCCAAGTGTCAGTCTGCCACCACTGACACCTAACATGTGCATGCACCTAACATGTGCATGCACAATGTTAATCACTAGGTTGTTAACACCAAGGATCTAATACTTGGCGCGTCGCATCCGCAAGGAATACCCTTGAGGGTGCAGTTTTGTGTAAATTAATGTAATTGTTAAAGTTTCCCTCTATAAATATAAAATTTTGTAGTAAACTGAATTCAATTTTTGTATAAAAATATGTTTAAGTTGCTCAAATTTTAAATTTAATTGTAGCCGTCATGATTGTAAGCGCCCAAATAAGGTAAATTAGTAAAGGTACTATAGGCAAATCAGTTAAATTTTGGCCAGAACATTCAAATCTAAGGTCAGCGAAAATGGCCTTTCCGCCCTTCACGGAAGGCCCAAATTCGCATAGCCATCCGGTTTCGCCATGTCAGACCAAATTTTGCCCAAATAGCCCAGGGAAAGATCCAAATTAGGTTGGAAAATTCCAAATAAGTATGCTAGGATCTTCAAATTTTCCAAAACTCTTCATAGAAGTCCCAAAACAAATGAATCGAAGGTCAGGCGAAAATGGCCTTTCCGCCCTTCACGGAAGGCCCAAATTTGCATAGCCACCGGTTTCGCCCATTTTTGCCTAGATTGACCAATTTTCATCCAACAAACTGCCATGTAGTATTTCTTGCTTCGCTTTGCTTAGAATTGCATTTCATGGTAGCTCATTTGGATACCCATGGCCATAGATTTGAAGTCTTCCCCAACAGGAACCCTTGTGCACGGAACCCGAGGCAGCCCTAGTCTATAAATGGGGGTCTCATTTGTCATTTTCTCCCCATCAAAGCTGCTCTCAGTCCTTCAGGCGATTTCCCAGCTCTCTACTCATCTTCTCAAGCCATTTTTCATAGCCATCTACGCTCCAATGGCCCATCAAACTTTGTTAGATGATACAATGAGGCCAGTCACATCCGTGACTTCCCTGCTGAGCAAGCCTTTCATGTCTTTGATCATCTCTTTGATCTTCATGCCACCTTGACTAGAACTCCCTACTACACCGACATTATCTGCCAGTATGATCAGCAGGTCTTACCTTGGGAAGTTAGTCCGCCACCTAGGGGAGGGAAGTGGGTATCCCTAGACTCTCCCCCCAAGCCATAGGAGGGGATCTAGGATCAAGAATAAGTTATGGATAGAACCGTAAAAACATGCCGACTACATGACCTGTAAGCATCATAGGCATAGGTACGTCTCAAACCAAGCATCCTTAGCTTTGTTCATGCAGTACAGAGCAGTTAACCAACCAGGGGAGCCGTCAATTCAACCTTTGGACTTGGCACCTTTCGACACTCGGACGGCGCAGATAGGCATTCACGAGATCGAGAATGCGGAATACTTAATACTACGGCTCCACATCGTAAAACACCCGTGGTTGCGATTGAGCAGATTATGAAGAGGAAGAAGAAGAGAACCCAAGTTGGGAGATGAGGGAGGCAAGAAGGATGGAGAGGCGTCTGGCTCAGCAACAGGAGGTGGTAAGGCGAGACTTCGAGCCGCCAAGGGGTATCACGGCCCTCACTCCGGTGATCATCGACGGCGAGGAGTACATATTCGCCAACGACATCCTCAACCTTCCCTATTGTCAAGAAGAAGGCCTCAGGACCGATGAGCTCCTAAGCCTAATGGCAAAGGAGCAGGGCAGCGACTTCATCGACTATGATTACCAAGAAATTCCAAGGGAGATAGCCGAGCGACATTCCTACGCCGGGACAACTATGTCAGACATTCAAGCCTACCAACAGATAAGGCAGATGTATCAGCAGCAGCAACCCATCATTCCAGAGGAGGAATTCCAGGAGATCCAAAGCAGGTTGTACAAGCCGGGAAGAGGCCCATGCTCAAGCCGACCAATGCACCTGGCAGCATCAATCTGGAGAACGCAGCAACAATGTGGAGGGACCATGAGGATCTCTTTGCATTAGATGTTTTCGGCGAAGCTGCTCAGAGGAAGGGTACGGGAACCGCGGCGGGAGGCAGGGATAAGTCACCCAGGTACTATCTTCCGGTCCTTAGCCAGGGGCAGATGGTAGTTCTCCACAAGGAGTTCAGCCCAAGAGGAGAAGAATCCGTCGCGCTCCTTATCGCACTCTCAGGGTTTGGTCAGCATGCTAAGATGGATTATGGGGTAGACCATGTTATCCTCTTCAAGAGATCAGTAGCACTTCATGCTCTCGACTTCGCAAGGGGCCACCTCAGGGATGCACACTTGTCAGTAGTGGCAGCAACTGCACCAGAACTTCCGGCACCTCAGATGGCAAGAGCATTGGAGGGAGGATCGGCGGCAAGAATCCTGCAGAACGTCGGCAAGGGGATAGGATTGAAGAATGTGAAGAACTTCTTCAAGTCCATGAGGAAGCACCATTGAAGAAAATATGTTTTGTTAATTAATTAAAGAGTATTGAAAATTCTCTCTTCAGTTATTACCATGTAATTCATTAAATGTATTTCTATATACTAATTAATGTCTTACCATGATCTTGACTTGTAAGTGGAATTTTCATATGATTTCTTTTGTACTTAACAACAATTCAATAGTAAGCAAGAATGATTAGTGTGTACTTTAAATAACAAGCATTGATGATTAATCCTTGCAGCAAGGAACACAGGCTCAGGTTCTCAAGGTCGGCATCACCAGTGGGTACCCAGAAACCTGTTTGGACGTGATCAACATGACAACAACGACGAAATGACGCCGGAAGCAATCAACGCAAGGCTCGTTCAGATGAGGAACCAGATGCATCAGCTGATCCACTGGGCCACCCCATTAATGAATGCCCAAGAATACGCACCTGCTCCACCACCACCTCCACCGCTACCTCAGCAAGGCATCGAGGAAGGTCCACAAATGGAGGGGCATGACAATCGTGGAAATGCCGTGAGACAGAAGAGAAAAAGGAGAAACGAAGGAGCCCAACACCACCTAGCTCCAGTTCATCCGACACTTCCCGTGATCCAAGACAGTTCTAGCTCGAAAGTGAGTCCGAGCCTCCACGTAAGAGCCGTGGCAAGGAAGGAAGATGATTATCAAAAGAAAGTTGACAAAGGCTATGAGCAATGTGTGGAAGACTAGGAAGTTGGGTCAGTTCCAGTGGAAGGACAGGTCAGGTATGGATGGCGTAAGCCCCGGCTTGATTTAAATGGAAGAGTTCGCAACTCTTATGGCATGAAGGATAAGGATATAGGGAAAGTTGCTACAAAGAAACTTGATAGGGGCAGCTAGAATCGGTGGAAAGGCTATGCAAAGTCCAACAAGCTCAAAAGGAACGATTGCAGATTCAAGACCTTCAAGAAGGCCTTTTCGGCAGACATTATGTGCCTAGGTCACATACTAGCGCGTGATCCAAAGAATTCTACGATTGAACCAGGGTACCTTGTCAAGAGAGTAAAGTACACAAAGGAATTCATGCGACTCGGGCTCCATGTTCCTGAGTTTCGGAAAGGCAAGTGGTGGAAACTTACATTGAGGGATTGAACAAATATTAAAAGGCTAGTCCGAGCAATCAACCCAAAGTCAAAGGGCGGCCGAGGATAAAGCCATAAGTTTGGAAGAAGCTCCACCAACGCCGGGGAGAAACAAATGGGCTTCAAGGGGAAGTCAACGTGTCAGCATACAAAGGGCAATACCGTGAGTAAGCAATCAGCAGCTACGCATCGGGGAGGCCAAAGAACACGGAAGAGTTCGGGTAAGAACTTTGGGGACCGTAGTTTGCACGAATGCATCAAGGGGCAGTGCTAAAAGCGCCTTCTAGACATTCCGACGAAGGAGAAGAGACAGAGTGTATCGAGAAGAAGTTATGTTTTAGGTGCTTCCAAACTGGGCACCAACACATGATTGCCCATTCGTCATGCAAAAGCGCGGCGTTGGCCCGAGCTCATAGATTGGGATTCACCAACGTTTTATGATGAGGACGACGACCAGCATGAGGCCCAGGACTTCATAGATGGTGAGTGCCATATCTGTGCAAACATTGAGTCGGGTGATATAGAAAATCAGTCAACAGTGATTGCGGCTGATGGAATCATAGATAGCAACCCATATGTAGTCCTCATAGACACAGTAGCTCGCGACAACTTCGCTCTCCTAGGCTGGCTGCCCTAATGAAGAACAAGGTATTGAAGTCTAAGCCAAGGCCAGTTGCTATGGCAAATGGCGCCATTCGGCACATTAAGGGGAGGAGGATCACATTCGACATAGACCATAGTGGAAGTAAGTGGCTGATGGGGGCAGAGGTCATGGAAATTGGAAGGTATGACCTTATAGTAGGAATGGAGTTCCTAAAGCCAGCGAAAGCCATGATCGACTGTGACCGCAATGAGGTCGCCATGACAGCACCGAACGGCACCAAATTCATAGTGAAAGGTAAGAAGGCAGCTTCTTCTATGCAGTGTATTTCTTTGAAGCAGCTAAGGAAAAGTATAGAAAGAAATAAGGTGGATTACATTTTGAGATTAGAGGCAATTGAGCCCAATAAACAGGATGGGAACGACCAAAAGGGGAAGCAGTTGCCCAAGCCATTAGCAAGGCTTATTTCGGAATTCAAGGATGTATTTTCGGATGAAATCCGGCAACTACCACCTTATAGGGGTGTGGAATGTGAGATCACATTGGCACCAGATGCTAAGCCTACCAGCAAGGCACCATACAGGATGAGCACACCAGAGTTGACAGAGCTCAAGAAGCAACTCCAGGAGTTGCTTGAGCTTGGCTTTATTAGAGCAAGTGTGTCTCCTTTTGGAGCACCCATCCTCTTCGTGAAGAAGAAAGATGGCAGTTTAAGAATGTGCATAGACTATCGCCCCGACTCAACAAGCGACGGTAAAAGAATAAGTATGCATTGCCAAGGGCAGATGATTTGATGGACCAGCTCCAAGGAGCAAAGATATTCTCTAAAATTGACTTAAGGTCAGGATACCACCAAATAAGGATAAAGGAAGAAGATATCCATAAGACTGCCTTCAGAATGCGGTATGGTCACTTTGAGTTTACAGTAATGCCCTTTGGATTGTCGAATGCTCCAAAGAACTTTTATCGCCTCATGAACGACGTCTTCGGGATTTTCTAGATGAGTTTGTCATTGTCTTCTTCGACAACTTTCTAGTCTACGACAAGTCCATTGAAGATCATAGTCGACATTTGAGAAGGGTGTTAGAAAAGTTGAGGCAAAGATCGTTTGTATGGAAAGCTCTCCAAATGCCACTTTGCTACCGAAGAGTGGAGTACTTGGGCCATGTCATATCGGGCGGATGGGATCTCCACCGACCCGCAAAGATCGGGCAGTGAGTGGATTGGCCAGCTCCAAAGAATGTGGCGGAGGTAAGAAGCTTTCTAGGTCCAGCGGGGGTATTACAGGAAGTTCGTGAAGGACTTCGCCAAGTGGGCGTCCCCTTTGACGGACCTCACTAAGAGTGTTAAGGTGAAAGATTGGAGAACACATTGGTTAGAAAATGTCCAAGCTTCATTTGAAAAGCTTAAGGAGGCCTTAACGCATAAAACTCTTCCATGGCAATGGCCAAAACTGTCTTAGATTCCAGTTCCTTGTCAGCCTTTTTAGTCACATTTGCTTTCTTCACTACAAGGGATCGGCGTGGCTGAACAACATGGCAGTGTCGTTGAACGACGTCCAGACGTCCTCTAATGACGTCAATGTCGTTCAAAGATGTCGATGTCATTAAAGGACATTTAGACGTCATTTAACGACAAGACTTAGATCTGACATGTCGACTATGCTTGCGTGGCTTGTTGATATGCCACACTGGCACGCCGTCATATTCTGCCACATTGATGGGATATCATTAAATGATGTCTAGGATATCTGACGTGGCCAAGTAGCACCAGTGCTAGTTCTGCCAGATCCAGACAAGGACAAGATAATAGCAACGGATGCAAGTAAGATAGCGACAGGTGGAGTCCTTATGCAAGAAGGAAGAGTAATAGCTTATGATTCCAAGAAGTTGAACGACACCGAGCAGCGCTATCCAACCCATGATCAAGAACTTCTAGCTATTGTCAGAGCTCTTCGTATTTGGAGGCATTATTTGCTTGGGAGGAAGTTTCAGTTAGATACTGATCACCAGAGCCTCCAATACATCTTTACTCAACCACTCCTTAATCTAAGGCAAAGGAGGTGGATGGAATTCCTAGAAGAGTATGACTTTGAGATTGCTTATAAGCCAGGTAAGTTGAATGTGGTCGCCGATGCTCTTTCTAGAAGACCTCTTGAGGCGAGAACTCATTGTAATGCTATATCAACTCTTTTCGAAAGTGGGTATGGCAAGAAAATTGAGGAGACATTACCATTTGATCTATGATTTCAAGGAGGTATGGGAAAGCCTCTCTAGGGAGGCTAGAACAGATAAGGAATGAGAAGCCTTCAAGCATTATAAGAAGGAAGGCAACTTGTTGTACCATAAACATAAGTTGTATGTACCCGAATCGTCCGTATAAGGAAGCTAATTCTTCATGACACACACAACAATAATAGCGGGGCATGCAGGGTTTTATGAAGACCTACTTCAAGATTCGAAGTAGCTATTTCGGCGGGAATGAAGAAGCGGAATAGCAAGATATATTACGTGAGTGCCGGTTATGTCGAAAACCAAAGCGGAGCAGCAGTCGAATTCCGTGAGCCTTGGAACCTCTAGCGGTCTTAGAATCGCGAAATGGGAAGTGGTAAGTATGGACTTTATCACAGGACTTCCCAAGACTCTTGGGGCAAGGATGCATTGATGGGCGTAGTAGACAAATTATCTAAGATGGCACATTTTGTGCCTTGTAGAACTCTTGACACGAAGATTAGATCTTGCCAAGCTATTTGTGAAGGAGATTTTTTAGGCTCCATGGCATGCCTCGAGGAGATAATATCGATAGAGATTCCAAGTTTATGAGTGCTTTTTGGCGGGACCTCTTTAGCACCATTGAGGCCGAAGCTCTCCATGAGCCGCGGCATATCATCCCCAAACAGATGGTCCGGACGGAGAGGACAAATCGAATCTTGGAAGACATGCTTTCGAAGCTTTGTGTGGAATAAGCAGTCCAAGTGGGATGAGTACATCCACTTGGTGGAATTCGCCACAATAGTGCCAAGCAGAGTCATCTCGGATGTCTCCTTTCATGGTAAATTACGAGGTACCGGTGCTTAACCCCGGATACTTGGCACAACCCCATGTCTAAGGTTGAAGTATCCCGGCCAGGATGCTAGGAGACATGCGGCGGTTGGTGGAAGAAGTGAGGGGTTACCTCCTAGCGCAAAGAAGTCGTGAAGAGTGTAGCCGACAAGCATAGGGACCGTAAGAGAGTTCAAAGTAGGCGATAGCGTGTGGTTGAAGATCAAGGTCAAGCAAGCTAAGCTTCAGATTGGGAGTTGCAAGAAGCTTGCCCCTAGATGGGCTGGTCCGTTCAAGATTTTTGAGAGAGAGTGGGCTCCCAAGCCTACAAGTTGGATCTCCCGCCCATCTCAAAGTTCACAAGGTTTTCCACGTAAGTTTATTGAAAAGGCACAATCCTAATCCTGATGAGGTTTTGGATGCTCCAACGTTGTTGGAAATGGCCGAGGAAGCAGGTTGAAATTGTGCACGAGTTACTTCTTGATAAGTCATTCAAGAAGACTAGGAGGTCTCAGTTCCTCCGGTATTTGGTCAAGTGGAAGCACTTGCCCATGGAAGACAGCGACATGGGTATTGAAGCGGGGATTTGGAGAAGCAATACCCGAATTTATGAAGGAGTTTGATGGGCTCGTCTCAGGCTTGGTTGACCCGACTTGCCGAGGGAGGTTAGGTTAGTATGTTTCTTAGTTAGCCTCTAGTTCTGGCAGATGTATTCTAGCTAGTGGAATACATAGGCCAGAATCTTGGAACATGTGGGCGATGATGAGATAAGCCTTTAAAAAAAGTTCTCTAGGCCAACATGCACCAAGAGGTGCGCATGACCAATAGGGTCATGCGAGAGAGAGAGGAAAGGCATGGTGCGCGATGATGAGACATCGGTCGGATGCTCTCTATGCCACGATTTGGGGTTCGCACACCTGGCCATAGGGGGGTCATGGTGAAGGTTAAAGTGATCATGTGCGATGATGGGATCGTGAGACGTTCCCTAGCTTAAAACCCTTGGGGCATGATGCACTAGGGGGTACTTTCGACCGTAACCGAAAGTACAAGGTAGCACTTGATCATGGGCGATGATGGGATCATCTTAAATGGTCCTTAAGCTCAAATCCGAAAGGGCCATGATCGAGTGCAAGGTATTGGTAAGGGGGGTGGTCCCCTAAAACCACAAACTTATTAATTAAACTAACGTAATATGCTCCATGTGCAGGCAAGTGAGAAGGAGCTTCAAGGTGGGGCGCATTACGAGAAGATGGGGGAACCATAATTTAGATTATGAACCCTAATAACTTCTATAATAATGTTTTGGATTATTGTAAGAACTAACCTTGTAAGGCTATATAATTTTGTATAAGTACAAATATAGCCTAAATTTTGACATTTAACTTTAATAGGAAGCTGATCGTTTAAATTAAACTTAAGTGTATGATCTTATGTTGTTTTGGATTCTATTCCGAGTCCGGTATCAAACCGTTCACCATGAGAACCAAAGCTTCAACATCATCCAATAGAAGCGACAAGATCATCGAGGATGAGGAATGGACTCACATCTTTTGGTTAGACAGCAGAAGAGATAAAGCCTGGGAAACTCTGAAAGGGATTTACACAGGTCTTGAAATTGTAAAAGATCAGCAGAAAGCAGCAGCCTTCTGCATGGGGGTGCAAGAAGAGGTCGGTATCCTGGCATGCAAGGAAAAGATGGCTGCAATAGATAGGGATTACTTGGAAGGGAGAGCCAATGACAGAGATTGGGTCTGGAACACCTTCGGTTTTGTGCAAGAATTGGATAGCACACTGTACAAACTGATAATCGACTAAAACAGGGGGCACACCAAGGCAGATTGCTGCAAAACTAAAAGAACAAGTGTTTTCGATGCGTTCATGGATGAACTTCCGGCAAAGGTTAAAAAACGATCATTCAATGGGACGAGATAAGGGAAACATCAATGCAAGCATCAAGTTGATTAAGAGATGGGAAGATCACGAGAAGACCATGTCATTGAAAGAGAAAGGAAAATATTTAGATCAGGGGCTTGCTCTTAACGAACCTCGAAGGAGTTAATACCGGCGAAGTATATCAAATGAAAAGCAAGAAGTCGGCGAAGAAATGTGAGATCAAAGACTCAAATGGCTTCTTTAATCCGGAAGAAGTTAACTCTTGTGACTGCGAGAACTGCGGGGAAGTGAAGCTCTCAGCTCTGAACATTACAAAGACAAAAATTGGAGAAAACAAGATTAGCAACTCCATTCCTATTCTCGGCAAGAACGACAAAACTAAAGGTCCTTCCTATCCCATTTCTTATAAAAATGTGCTCATGAATGATACTGATTCCCCACCTTTCGGTCGGAGGGTTCCGGAGTCGAAAGTTAATAGTAAGGATTTTTATTGATCTTTTGGTGTTTTAGATGATTACGCCTCTGACATGTTCTCCAAATATGCTATTCTCATCCACTTCCCGCGTGATTGTCCTCCCCAATCGGAAGTTAAAAATTGGATTACTAAGGCCCAACACATTCCAATTATGTCTATTCTTAAGTTGGATAAAAATACTTTCCAAATTGTTTGTAGGGATGAACTTGGGGTTAAGCAGATTCTGAGAAGGAAGCTCGATCCCATATATAATGCCCCCTTTTACCTTATGAAATGGTCCCCTAACTTCATTCCGGGCACGAACAATGGAATTCAGACCACTACTTGGCTCTCATTTCCTAACCTCCCCCCAGCCTTTTGGACGAGTTCTCATCTTACTGCCATTTCCGAATCCTTGGGGGAGGTCATCGAAATCAACATACCCCAAACCAATTTTCCATCAGTTTGCATCTCCAAAAGAATCAGTTCGGACTGGAAAAGGAAAATTAAAATCAGGATAAAAAAGGATGAATTCCTGGATCTGAACATCACTTACTCAAAAGGGCCAGTTCATGAGCTTAAAGGTACTCCTATTCAAGCCCAACAGAAGCAGGTCTGGATTCCAAAAGTTTTCAATAAGGATATAAAGGTGGATAACAGAAACATGGAGACTCATGAAAATAAGCAGGTCCTTCAAAATGCAATTACCCCAAATGAGGTGGTAGTCCTTCAAAATGCAATCACCCCTAATGAAGTAGTTGAATATCACAGTGATTCAAAGGTGGTGATTGGTGAAGATATGACTGTTCTCATCAAAAATATTAAGCTCTGTTAGGATGGACACAGGTGGTCTTATCTTCACTATTCCTAAGATCCCTGTTCCTGAGTCCTGGCAGCAAGAAGAAGAGGAAAGCACATCCCAGGTAAGCATTGAAGATCTCTTGGACATGGATGACAGAGAATGGAATGTGGTAGAAAAAAGAAAAGGCAGAGGCAAGAAGAAGCTCTACCTTGGCCCAAGCAGATCCAGCCCGAGGAAGCAAACCATTCAGGCCAAGAGGGCTTTGGGTAAATATAAATACTGATGAATAGGAACATTACCTGCATTACCTGGAACCTCCAGGGAATTAATAGTAACATCAAAAGGGACAGACTCAAAGTTTGCCTATCTTCCCTTAACCCTGACATTCTTTTTATCCAAGAACATAAAATCCATGACTTAAATCATGAGCTCATCATTAGTAGGACCCTTCCCCCCAGCTATAGTCTTTGGTCTATTCCCGCTAATGACTCTTCTGCAGGTATTGCGATTGCTTGGAAGAAAGATCTCGACATTCTTGCCGACATTTATATGATTAATGGTAGAGATGGTAGATGGCAAATTCTTATGTGTACTTTTGTAGGTATTAAATTGGCTTTAGTTAATATTTATGCTTATAATAATTCTGCTGAAAGGATTGATGTTTGGAAAAAAGTCAAGGCCAGTCTTGATAACATAGAGTTTGATGAATGCATTCTCGGGGAGACCTCAATATGGTGACCAACAGCTTCATGAAGAACAAGAACTTCAGACCCTTGTGAAGCAAGAGAAGGAAGTTTGGCTCGACCTTGTTCAAGTCACAACCTAAACCTTGCTAGGACTAAGCCCGGCACTTTTAGTTGGACTGACAAAAGGGTTGACCCCACCCAATGCTTACATGATAGATTTTATCTTTCAGAGAATTTGTGGAATGATAGTTGCAGAGTAATTAATCTGGAAGGTTACACTCTTTCAGATCACTATCCACAGCAGCTTTAGAATTATGGCGAGAAATTCCCGATAAGAAAAAGAGGAAAACCTACTTCAAAATTTGAACGACAATTTGCTTGAGCATGAGGAGTTCTTAGATAGGTCACTTGCGGGAGGTCATTGCCAGATTCCCCAAACCTACTGGTAAATCAGGCTGGATGTACTGGTGGATCCGAGTGGCAAAAGCTATCAAAGTCTGGCTGAAGAATTGGGGAAAAGCCATTCATCACAGTAAGATGGCCCACCTTCAAAATCGAGGAACAAACTCCCCTACGGATCGAGGAAGAAAAGGAAAGCATAAGATTAGAAATTGAAAAAGAAGAAATCGGGAATTGCCGAGGGGTGGAGGCTTAAGGCAAAGATTAGAGAGATCAAAAATGATGAAAGATGCAACTCCAAGTTCTTCTTTGCGAAGGCCAAAGGGAGAGTGAAAAAGAACCATATCTTTGAAATTAAGGTTGGAGATAATGACATCTCGGATGAGGATCAAATTAAGCAAGCTGCAACCACTCACTTTACCAACATCATGGGTACTAATCAGGACTGCCCTCAGGCCATTATGGACAACTTTATCAATCTTCAAGCCAAGGTAAGCATTGAGGATAATTTAAACATAGCCAAGCCCTTTTCCAACAGGGAACTTTATAATATTGCTATGGATATGGAAAAAGGTAAGAGCCCGGGCCCCGACGGTCCCCACAGAGAAATTCTTTACCAAAGTATGGCCGATCTTAGGAGACTGCTTCACCAATCTTGCAAATGAGTTCAGAGATATGAAGTGCTTAGACGCAAGGATCAACACCAGTATGATAGCTCTTATTCCGAAGATTGACATGCCTGTAACATTCTCAGACTACAGACCAATTTCTCTTACCAATGTCATCTACAAGATCATATCAGGTACCATTGCCAGAAGACTGAGAACTGTTCTTGAAAGAATCATCAGCACATCCCAAGCTGCTTACTTGAAAGATAGATTTATCTTAGACAATGTGGTAACAGCAGCCCTCGGATTGAGGTGGGCCAAAGATTCCAATCAAGACATAGCCCTCATAAAGCTCGATATCACAAAGGCCTTCGACACTGTTAGTTGGAACTTCTTATTCAAATGTTGCAAAGCCCTTGGCTTCTCTGATGAGGTAATTTTACTCTTCAAAGCAATTTTGGCTAACTCTAGATCTTCTGTGCTTATTAATGGGGAGGCCCCTTCTTCCCCCGCAGGGGGGGTGAAACAAAACTGCCCCTTAGCCCCTTTTCTATTTCTTATCATCATGGAGGCCCTTCATAGCAAGCTAGAAGAGGCTAAAAGGACTAACATGATCCAAGGTCTTAACCTCCCAAATAATGGGGAAATGGATCAAATTCTGAATGGGCATTTTGCAGACGACACATTTCTTTTCATTTCTATGGACAACAGATCCCTGTCCAATGCTCAAACAATTTTGGAAGAATTCGGATTGCCTCGGGCTGCAAAATCAATCCGATTAAATCCAAAGTGGTAACAAGGGACCCGTAAAAGGAGAGCAAAAGCAAGCAGTTGCTCTCATGGGTGTAAGTATATCCCCCCCACTAATTCTTCTAAGATTCTGGGTATCCCTTTAGTTTTAAAAGGTAGCCCTTCAGATATTTGGTCAGATATTATTGAGAAGTTCCAAAAAAAGGTAGATAGTTTGAACTCCAAGTATATCTCAAAACAGGGCAGGGCTATAATTGCCAATTTTGTCATATCTTCCTCTCATGTTTATCAATCCTCTGTCATCCTTGCTCCCAAAAAGGTCTCAGCTAAACTCCAGAGTATCATAGGTAGATTCATCTCTTGTGGCCAAAATAGAAGATGCTGGACCCCTGTTGCTATGGTTGAATGTTGCAAACACAGAAATATTGGGGGTTTGGGGGTCATCAACATTGAGAAACAGGGGATTGCTCTCGCGGCCAAGTACTTCTATAAGGCTGCTCACAACAAGATCAAACACCCGGTTGCCATCATTATCAGATACTATCTCAATAAATGTCTTTCATATGGATGGAGGAAGCTCAACCTTAATCTACCCCATGCTATTTATTTTCCCTTCTCCATCCCGAATTCTATTCCAGGATTGATTAAGAAATGGATCAGAGCTTGGAATTTGGTTAAAGGCATGTTCTCTCTCGGAAAGAGGGGCTCTCCATGGACCAATCGATCTTTTGGAACCCTGCTTTGCTTACAAATGACCCCTCCCTTTGTTTAGCTTGTCATTTTCCTGAGCAAGCCAGACTTTGGAGCAGCAAAGGTCTAAATTATATCAGTGATTTGTTTGATGATCAGGGAATTATCCCCTTCGTGAATTACATTACTTTGGAGAGGATGCTAACACTGAGATGCTTTATAACAACATCTGTACTGCTCTGACTAGGGGAACATGGTCTGAGGACAATCTCAATTGGACTCAAAATGGCTCAGGGGAGTTTACAGTTAATTCTGCCTACAAGTATTTGATGAGAGATCAAAAGATTTCCATCCACACCAAGTGGCAGCTAGGGGAAGCAAGATGCATAAGAAATTTGAAATTCTTGTGGTCTAGTCCTATCCCCCCTAAGATAAAATCTTTTATATGGCAGCTTTGGCACAAAGCCTTAGCAACCAATGATATAAGACACAGACTTCAGATGGCTGACTCAGATGTCTGCCCCAGATGTCTAGGCCACAAGGAAGACGAGGAGCATTTGTTTAGATCTTGCATCTGGTCATAATGGATTTTGGAGCTTGCCTCCATGATTTTAGGCTATGACCTAAACTCCATGGCTTCAGTTGACTTCTTCATGCCGGATTTCCCTAAGGACTGGAGACTATACATCCTCCTGTGGAGGATCTGGAAGGGCAGAAATAATTTCATCTTTAAGTGTGAAATTACTCATCCAGAAGCGGTTATCAAGCAGATCGAATACGACATCAAATGGATCAATGCTGCTATCTAAAGCTTTGTATAAGACTTCCAATGAATCTTACAATCTACCTGTGGTTATTGCAGGTATTATCTTTGTGCTGGTGCGAAAGCTTAAATGGAAGAAGATGGACCCGGCGGTTAATCAGCGATGGCTCAAGGTATTCGGGCCACCAGATCTCTACAAACACGAGGAGCCGTGTCTATGTAATTGTTGCTGCGATCAAAACCCGGACGCTAGAAGAGGCCAATTATGTGAAGCAAAGGACAACAAAGGCCGTTTCAATATGGCAAAAGCAGAGTCTTGCTTATGTGCATTCTGCATACTTACAATCATGGTCAGAGGCAGAGGAAGAAAGTCGACCAATCAGAACCTCAGATCTCATTTTTAGTCAGTTTTTTATATCCCATATTTAAGCTTCAAGTACTTTATCACCTTATTACTCTATCTCCTTTCTAGGAGTTTTTTTTTTGGGGTTATACTTCCCTATAAAAAGTACCTTTTTGTAACACCATAAATTATAATTAATATATATACACACGCCTTCAATCAAAAAAGATCTTATGTTGTTTTGCAGGATAGATAGGCTCGTCACCTTAGCGCAATGCTGGGGACAGCATTGTCCTAAGGGGGGGAGAATGTGACGTTCCAAGGGAATATACGCCATAAATACGTATATTCCTGGACCCGTCACCATACAAGTCTACCTAGGTAGCCTTGTATGCCTCAGAAAGTGGCAAGGGGTGCACATCTAAGTTAATTGTTTAACTTAGCACACTAACCCCAAATTAGGCTCTATGTGTAGTTTTATGCTATATTTTTTTACCAAAAAACAATACATGAAGACCACCCATAGTATTGTTCCTAAATGCTAGAAACAACATGTAGTTTTTGGATAAAAAGTCTATGCATAGAAAATTGACAGCCTTTTGAAAAAAATCAATGCGTTGTTTTTAGCTGTTGTTTTTTTATTTTTACTAAAAAACTAATATGTGGTTTTACAGAATATCCACATATGGTTTTTGAAAATAGGAGTTGTTTTTAAGTGTTGTTTTTTCAAAAAAATCAACATGTGATTTAACAAAATATCCACGTGGATAGTAGTTGTTTTCAAGTGTTGTTTTTACTATATAATAATACGTGGTTTAGCAAAATATCCACATGTAGAAAGGTGTTGTTTTTAAGTGTAGTTATTACAAATAGAAAACTTGTGTGGTTTTCTTATAAGAATTTAGTTTCTATATGTTGTTTTTAAGCAATCTAGCATTGTTTTCTTCAAAAACATACATGCTTTTAAGGAATCTAATGTTGTTACTTTAAATTTCTAATGTAGTTTCCTTAAAAAAGATACATGCTTTTTTTAATTTGCTAACGTTGTTTCCTTCAAGCAACCAGACTTATTCCCTTTATGTTTGGGGATTATATTTGTTGCTACTTTAGATCTTATTCAATAGTCAATACATTCATTTTTTATTTGTTAAATAACTTCGTAAGTTTGGGGATTCCCTTCATATTTTGAATGTTTCGAATCCTTGATTGTAAACAAAGGTATATTTTGAATGATTGATAGTAAAACAAAGGCATTGAGAAAGATAATATGACCATCCTTGTTATTATTGAATGAAAGAAATAGTAATACAACAAGAAACATATTTTGAATTCAAGAAACATATTTTGAATTCTTGATATTGCCTAGCCGCCCTTTTCTGCATCTTTGCAAGCTAAACACAGCCACATGCGTTTTTGTAGCTGATATCCACGAAATTGACAGTAAAACAAGTCTTTGTTGATAGCAAAGAAAAGATTAATAAAAAACATAGCAGAGTTACCTCTGTCAGTACTTTTGCTTTCCACGAGATATGGTTACAAAACGACAGAAGAAGAATGGTGGAATATGCAAGAAACAGGCGCTGCCAGAGCCGCTTCGACACCCTAATCCCACTGCAGTGCTTCAACACAATGAAGTCCCTGTTTTAAATAAGTAGAAAGATGTTATAAGTGATCATGTGGGAAAAAAATAAAAAGGAAAAATAAAGGAACAAACTGAGGAATAGCCCCACCGGATCTAAAGGCACAGACCTTAAGGCTGCGATAGATCCAGCAAGAAGGCTCACAGCCAGTTTCTAGCTCTGCCGACCTGCATATTTTACAAAGCATTTCATTTCAATCCAAAGCAAAAACTCTGTAACTAACTTCAAATCTAACTCACCTCCGGCTGTGATCCAACCTTCTGACTTGTATCCCAAATGCTCGGCTCTTAAAACTCTATGGATTTCTGCACGTCGCTAACGTACAGCACAATGTATGCATAATGGGGCTTGTCGATCTTTGTGGCCATAGCTCTGCACCAAGACTGCTCTGCTTCGCAATACACCTTTCTGCCTGCCGCTTCGCTTGAGCTTCGGGCCGGAACGACAATACCGCAAGCAAGTGGTCGATGAAGCGGTCGATGAGGTCGATGAAGCAGGCGCGGTGCACAATCGCCATAGCTGGAGCATTCCGGAATAGGCAGTCAAGGCGGTGGAGGCGGGCAAGGGAACAGGCCCGTTAATTTGAATAACCAATAAAATGATAGGACTTGGATCACAATCCAAGCCGTCCGTTTTAGCATTAATCTCGACCGTTGATACATGGGATTCTATAAGTGACTATTTAAAGTGCCCAGCATTCCTGGGCACAGGTTGAAACTTGTAAATGTTTGGGATAAATGATAAGGCTGCACAAGGACATACACATAAATTTTATTTCTTGCAAGATTTATATAAGCATTTGGAATTGTTTTGAGTTAGCATTGCATTGCATTGGGCCTTGGGCAAAAATAATTTGCATTATACTTGAGACGTAAACCATGTTTAACTGTCTTGTCCGTACATATCAAATTTGTCCTTCTAGAAGGCCAAAAAATCTGTTTGGAATTGTTTTGAGTTAGTATTGCATTACATTGGGTCTTGGGTCAAAAACAATTTACATTAGACTTGACACATAGACCATGGATGATTGTTTAAGTGTCTTGTCTATACATATCAAATTTGTCCTCCTGGATGGCCAAAGACTCCAACTGAATCATTTGAAGTCACTATGAACTAACAGATGAAAAGATACCATGTACAAAAATTTAAGGGATTTATCAATTAAGATGTAGCTTGTACATATCTTGCTTTTATATGCATAAATTTTAGCTCCATTGGCCAATTTATCTTTCACAAAGCCTTTGATAATTCACTCTCTCTTTGACTTCTGGAATAATTTGCTCGGGCATCAAAATGAGAAATGGGACTTATTTCCTGGCTACCTTCTGATCAATCCACACCACTGTTGCAAGAACGGGCATTGTTTCGAGATGCAGTGTTGGAATATCCATGTGCTCGGTTATGTTCCCAACCCTCCAATTTCTTATCACATTTCTTTGAAGCAGCGATACCTTCAAGATTACTTCTTCATGTGCAATGTCAGCAAGACCCAAGCACCCATACACTTACCATCGCAGATAATATATATAATGGCTTTGGCATATGATAGTGTCTAGAAGCAGCTGGCCACATGACTCCTTGATCATCTGTAACTCTTTCTGACTCATTGTTCACAGTGTGTCACCTGCATATGACAATAAGGTAGACAATTGTTGCACATGATACAACTCCATCAGCATGTCACTCCGATCACTATAACTTTCTATATCGTTAATTTTATAAAACATATCCTTAGAACATGCATGCGCCTCGGGTTGGGTACTTCTTCAGCTCTTACTTCCATACAATTATCTCTCGATTTTACAATTTGTCTCTAAGTTTCTACACTCCCACTTCGTTTTGTAATACCATCTTTTTATATGGCCTAAATCCACGACCAACCTCATTGGACTGATCTGTCTGGTCTCGGCTACATTGTTTTGGCTACATGGCAACTTCGAGATTATATTAGATGGGCAAGGAAAACAAGAAATCTCCTCCTCAGTGAATAGCAAATTCAAATGTCATAAAAAATGATCTCCCCATAGAAGAAACTCTAACAGCCAACAAATCAAAAGATAGATTGTAAATGTCATTTTAGAAACGTTTGATGTTGCGGAATAGAAGATAATTCTGGAACATTTTAAAGATTGTCAACTGCGATTAGAACAGAATTCAATGAATGGCAAGAACGCCAAGCAAAGATTGTACCAAGCATAAGGGCACATGATCGGATACCATATGTAGAAAAATTGAAGTCTCATATCCGGCGGGATGGTGAGCCGTAAAAGGATGCTCACATCTTGGATCTTGGATCTCACTTTTGCATGGCAAGTTAGATATGTTAAAATAGTCTTCATGTATTTTGCACACAATAATTTGAGAATAAGAAAGAAATAAAACCATTGGAAGTTGCTTATATTAGATGGGCAAGGAAAACAGAAAATCTCCTCCTCTTTCAATTAAAATGTTATACAAAATGGTCTCTCCATGAAAAACGAAATTTAGAAGCTCTAACAATCAACAAATCAAAAAATAGATTGTACATGTCATGTTAGAAAGGTTCGACGTTGCAGAATAGAAGATGCAAAGTAGTTTACCCGAAAGCCACAATGAGGAGCAAAAATAAGAGCCATGTATTTTGATTTGCAAATCACTAAAGTCATAGGAAAGCATAACATTATGCTATTCTAATTTTGCAAACTTGCAAGCCTGAATGTGAGGCAGAGAACAAATATAAAATGCAGAATATCACAAGGGCCGTTAAGCTATTAAATCAAGGTGATATAAAGCTTTAACATTTTACCTAGAGCAACACTGAATAATCCAAATGATGATAGCTCAACACCTAGAGCCCGGGTGGAAGTTCCCCACGCGAGGAGAGAGATATCACAAAAATTACGGGGGGGGACCTTGTCAATGTGCCAAGGTGACATTGGCAAATTTTGGGTGACATGGCACCTAGGCTCCAACATGCCAAGATGGCTCAAACATACCACCTAGGCTCCAGCATGCCAAGGTGGCTCAACCATGCCACGTGGGCTCCAACATGCCAATATGGCTCAAACATGCCACCTAGGCTCCAACATGCCACCTAGGCTCTAACATGCCTAGGTGGCTCAACCATGCCAACTAGGCTCCAACGTGCCAAGGTGGCCCAAATACGCCACCTAGGCTCCAACACGACAACGTGGCTCAAACATGCCACCTAGGCTCCAACATGCCAAGTTGGCTCAAACATGCCACCCGGGCTCAAATACGCCACCTAGGCTCCAACATGCCAAGGTGGCTCAAGCATGCCATCTAGGCTCAAGCATGCCATCTAGGCACTCCAAATGGTGACATGGCATGCCAAGTAAGCAAGGCCAAGTTTTGACTAGGCCAAAAATGAAAAGACGTCCATCTTTGGTCTTTTCATTGGGTGATGTTGGCAAATTTTAGGTGACATGGCTAGATGGTGGTGACATGGACATGATGACTAGGACTTTATGCAAGAAATATGATAACCTTTGGAATTTTTGGTAGAGGAGGAGGAGTTTGGCAATGGATAGAATAGAGGGATCATGCACTGACACCCTTCCCCAAATTGAACCAGGCCAGGAATTTGCGCGGCTTCCTCACCAGAGGGAAGAGGCCAGACCCCAGTGGACGAAGCTCAGAAAGGTTGCCGAGGTAGCCTTTCCTGCCAGCGCTCCTTCGGGCGGGCAAATGCCAATGCCCCCCTTCCTGGAACTCGATTTCTCTATCCAACCGTTGAATCCACCATTCAAGTAACCTGCTTCGAGCAAGTTCAAAAAAATCCAAGATTCGTTCGGTGGAACTTATCAAACCGTGAAGCGTCCTGCACTCGACCATGTAGAAACCCAAGTGCTTTGTCGTTCGAGCAGTACAAAGGCTCCGGAATGGAGATTCGACTTTTCCATGTCGTCCGGAATGGTGACATTACCCTAGAGACCAAGTCATTTTTGGCAATGAAAGAAACACGAACCCTCTACATGACAATATTCTGCAGCCATCTCTTACGCCAATTGACTAGGAACGTATTGGACATGAGCTACTTTGCCGCTTCTTGGAGAAAGGGTGGTCTTCTGCCCATGAAACTTGGTCACGAGGGTAATCTCGAAGTTTTGAGTCCATTGGCAGAGTCAGTTTACAATTTCGGAGTGGGAGAGTTACCTATCCATGGCCAAGGGCCTTTGGGAGAGGACCTTTGGGGTGAACTGCTTCTGGAAGGTTTTAAGGGTCCGTCTTCTGGCGTCAACACCCTCCCTCTACGGATGACTTTGTGCAAGATCCTAGTCGAATCTGATTAGGATATGGAACAAAGTTTAAATTGCAACGCACTTATTTGCTCCAAACGCACTTCAAAAGGAATCTTTGAAAGATTCCCTAAAATTCCCCAAAAAAGGTCCATTTTCACGATCTATTTGTGACAAGCGTGACATTTTGGACATTTTAGGTACCCTTTTTGAGGGGGTAATTGAATCTAGCTTACATGCGAAATTGTTTATTGCCCCGTTTTGGCCCCCTAGTTTGGTATGAAAAATACTAACAAATCTAAATACAATAAACAATTTGACATTGAAACAAATAGCAATTCCACTAGAGCAACAAAAGCATATAATATTCAAAGTTTTTAAAACCACTACAATTTTTTAAACAAAATTGTAAAAAATGTAATACATTTGACATTTTAAACAAAGTTATATTTTGCGTTTTTAATTTCCCCCACATTTGTTGGACGATATGAATTTGAAGCATAGGTGAGCTCAAGAGGCATAAAAATATAAATTTATACCACGTGAGCTCAAGCAGTGCACGGAGAGACAACTTGAGCGGTATAAATTTACTCAAGCGGTATAAATTTAGACCATCACCCCACGGGAAAAGAGCGGGAGCAGTATAAATTTATACCGACATTTTTTTACACGGGAAGCCACGGTATAAATTTATACCGTGAGCTCTCTTTAGAATCGTTTTGCTACAACTCTAGTACACTATAACACACAAAAAATCATTTATATAAAACTATCTTCATGGTTATAGCGTGACATTGCATAGATATAACATGCCATGGGTTGGATAAAACAAGGCAAAATATGTTCTACATCTCGTTTTCAGCTTGACGGTATAAATCTATGACGAGACTAGGAAAAGTTTTTGTGAAGGAAGCTTTGGAATTTTAATATTCTAACGAATGCAGGAGTTTCTTGATGCTGGAGTTTCTTAGAGCATGAGTTTCTTCTGAAAATGAAAGAAAAAAGCAAAAGTTTTGTTGATGCGGCCAATTTAGGGTTGAATGAAAGTTTAGGTTTTGTCCTGAATGAAAGTTTTGTTGGTGCGGCCAGTTTAGGATTCGTGATTCATTTCTTTTGAACGACAGCTACCGCTCGTGTTGCTCTATCTTCGTGTTACCGCTACAGCTACAGCTACAGCTCATTTCTTCGTGTTGCTCTATCGGACTTCTACAGCTCAGTCGGACTTCTACAGCATGATTCGCATAAGCTTTATATCCAGAGATTCGCAGGATCTTATTGGCATACATAAGCTTTATAACAGGCATACATAAGCTTTATAGCTTGATTCGTTTTTCTCAGATTTTCTATGATGCAAAGAAAAATGGTTGTCATCTTCAAAACCTAATCTGTGAAAACTGCTGTTGTACCAGTTGATGCAGAAGCTCGAGCAGAGGTTTGTTATTTTAGCTTAAATTTGATCTTAGTTGACTGATGGTTGTGTATCAGCAGGTTAGGGAATGATTTGATTTTTCCAAAGAACGTTTCACTAGGAAAGTTGCAAATACTTAATGTTTGGCCCTTGGGCTTGCTCCAAACACAAATGTCCTCTCGCTTGAAGAGGAAATTGAGGAAGGTTTTTGAAGTATCTCTTTGGTATAATGCACCTCTGTTTTTCAACCCGCTTTACGCTTCTTGTTCAATCTTATCACAGATTCTTGTTTGCAAGATTCTTGTTCAATCTTATCACAAGATTTTTGAAAAACTCTTGTTTGATCATGTTGTTGCAGATATTTGCACTGTACATGATTCAAAACTCAAGATATTGCTCTTCTTGAGAATTTGAAAAGGTTTAGTATGCTATGATTAGTACTGCCTGTTGTGCTGCTATTAAGCAACTCAGTGCTTCCCAACTTTGCAACTGTATGAGGCAACTTTGCAACTGTGCTCGACAAGTTGGTAGGAGATGTGGCATGAATCGTCCTTGCTGAGCCTGTCATTTAGTTTTAACTACTTATAAGTATACGTGTAGCAATAGACCAGGCTTCCATTTCAACGGATGTTTAGCTCTTTTGACATATTCTATGTTCTGCCATAGAACATACAGAATAAGAACTTATTTTTATCTTCTTATCAAGTGTGCATCATATATTTAGCTCATTGTTTTGGTCCACTGACTCACATTTCTATTTACTTCATTATGAGTTCAAATGTTCGTATGTTTAGCCCTTGGCTCTGCTGTGTGATTCCAGCAGATTGGAAGATAGCCTTATTATACATGTTGCTGCGCTAAAGGCATTTTTTAATTCCATATATGTTAGCTCATTGTCTTCTTATGGCATGGTCTATTTAGTCCCATTTTGAATGTTTTTTCTTCTCTTTGGACTATTCAAATGGTATTGTACAATTTCTACAAGGAGGTCCTACCTTGTTCATGAAGTGCAATAACCACAAAGCTAATTGCATCCTTCATGGTCTTACCATTTGACAATTTTATTTTCAATCATCGATAATCAAGTTGCAATCTGACGTGAAGCAACTTTACTACTGTCAAAAAGGAGGCTGGGCCGCCATGTGTAGCAAGTATTACCTAAGATTGTATAGCATAGCATACTAAACCTACGTATGCTATGCTATGCTTAGTATTTCAGAATTTGTATGCTATGCTTACAACTGCATGTTATTGTGTTTTTGGGTTTCTAGAACATTACCAATATTTTTTGTGTGGCATTACAACGGATGGCTCCTATAACATGCAATTCCTTAAATGCTCGCAAACAAACTTAATACATCTTTGTCTAATTCTCCTGTTTTTGCTACTTGTGATTTTCTTGGTCTATAGAATAATTTGTTTACCCCCCAAAAGATGTTTTCTCTTTATCAAAATGTCTGTGCAAAAGCACTATTTTCAAGAAAAGTTTTACATAATGTTTGGCTAAAAACGACCAAAGCCTCTTTTTAGCTAAATCTTAAGATTTTTAGATTTTTTAGAGGAATCTTTCAAACACACTTCTTAAATTAGTGCGTTTCAATTTAAACATTGTTATGGCCTCCGAAACGTAAACCCTGTGTGTTGCTAGGTTATTGAAGGGTTTACGTTTTGGAGGCCGAGTTTTAGTCGGTTGCACTTGGAACATGGCCGAAAAGCTGCAATTGAAAACGCGAAGCAATAGGAATTGACGGAATGGGGTTTGGATTTATCTTCCTCCCATAATGGCAAATAGAAGCCAAGAGCGCTTTTTGCAAGAGCAAAATTGTTTGGGATCATTCGATGGCCAATAGATCCAAACCCCATTCCTTCAGGGCCTATTGCTTCATGTTTTTAATCGCAGCTTCTTGACCATGTCCCAAGTGCAACCGACTAAATCGCGACCTCCATAACGTCAACCCTTCAATAACCTAGAAAACCACAGGGTTTACGTTTCGGAGGCCGTATCCTAGTCAGATTCGACCTTTGTACTGTTTGGACGACAAAACACTTGGGTTTCTACACGGTCGACCCTAGGACGCTTCGCGGTTTGATAAGTTCTTTCAGACGGATCTTGGATTTCTTTGAATTTACTTGAAGTAGGTTACTTGAACGGTGGATTCAACAAGCCGATAGCTTAAACCGAAGCCCGGGAGGAGGGGCATTGGCATTTGCCCTCCTGGAGGATCGTTAGCAGGAAAGGCTACCTCCGCAACCTTTATGAGGTCCGGCCTCCGGGGTCCGGCCTCTCCCTCCGTGAGGAAGTCGCATGGCTAAGTCCCGGCCCGGTTCGATTTGGGGAAAGGTGTCGGGCCATTTAGTTCTTCAAGATCCCTATTCTATCCCTTGCCAAACTCCTCTACCAAAAATTCTAAAGGTTATCATATTTCTTGCATAAAGTCCCGGTCATCATGTCCACATCACCACCATCTAGCCATGTCAACCAAAAATTTGCCAACATCACCAAATGAAAAGACCAAAGATGGACATCTTTTTCATTTTGGCCTAGTCAAAACTTGGCCTTGCTTAGTTGGCATGCCATGTCACCGCTTGGAGTGCCTAGGTGGCATATTGGTGCCTGGGTGGCATGCCTGAGCCACCTTGGCATGTTGGAGCCTAGGTGGCATGTTGGAGCCCACATGGCATGTTTCAACCACCTTGACATGTTTGAGCCTAAGTGGCATATTTGAGCCACCTTGGCGTGTTGGAGCCCGCGTGGCATGTTTGAGCCACCTTAGCATGTTTGACATGAGTGGCATGTTTGAGCCACCTTCAGATGTTGAAGCCTAAGTGGCATGTTGGAGCCTAGGTGGCATGTTGGAGCCCACGTGGCATGTTTGAGCCACCTTGGCATGTTGGAGTCCATGTGGCATGTTTGAGCCACCTTGGCATGTTTGAGCCTAGGTGGCATGTTGAGCCATCTTCGCATGTTTAAGCCGTGGGTGGATATTGGAGCCTAGGTGGCATGTTTGAGCCACCTTCGCATGTTCGAGCCGAGGTGGCATTTTGGAGCCCTCGTGGCATGTTTGAGCCACCTTGACATGTTTGAGGCTAGGTGGATGTTGGAGCCTAGGTGGCATGTTTGAGCCACCCAGGGTGGCATGCTGGAGTTCACGTGGCATGTTTAAGCCACCTTGGCATGTTTGAGCCTAGTTGGCATGTTGGAGCCCTGGCATGGCATGCTTGGAGCCACCTTGGCATGTTTTAGCCTAGGTGGATGTTGGAGCCCGTGGGCATGTTTGAGCCTACATGGCATTTTGAGCCACCTTGGCATGTTTGTAGCCTAGGTGGCACGTTGGAGCCTAGGTGGCATGTTGGAGTCACCTTGGCATATTGGAGCCTAGGTGGCATGTTAGAGCCGACGTGGCATGTTTGAGCCACCTTGGCATGTTGGAGCCCATGGCATGTTTGAGCCATCTTGGCATGTTTGAGCCAAGGTGGATGTTGGAGCCTAGGGTGGCATGTTGGAGCCCACGCATCTTTTGAGCCACCTTGGCATGTTTGAGCCTAGGTGGCATGCTTTGGAGCCCGTGGCATGTTTGAGCCATCTTGGCATGTTTGAGCCTAGGTGGCATGTTTAAGCCACCTTGGCATGTTGGAACCCATGTGGCATGTTTGAGCCACCTTGGCATGTTGGAGCCAAGGTGGCATCTTGGAGCGCGCATGGCATGTTTGAGCCTAGGTGGCACGTTGGAGCCCACGTGGCATGTTTGAGCCACCTTGGCATGTTGGAACCTAGGTGGAATGTTGGAGCCTGTGTGGCATGTTTGATCCACCTTGGCATGTTTGAGCCTAGGTGGCATGTTTGAGCCACCTTGGCATGATGGAGCCTAGGTGGCATGTTGGAGCCCACGTGGCATGTTTGAGCCGCCTTGGCATGTTGGAGCCTGGCGGCATGTTTGAGCCACCTTGGCATGTTTGATTCTAGGTGGCATGTTGGAGTCGAGGTGGCATGTTTGAGCCATCTTGGCATGTTGGAGCCTAGGTGGCACGTTGGAGCCTAGGTGGCATGTTTTAGCCACCTTGGCATGATGGAGCCTGGGTGGCATGTTGGAGCCCACGTGACATGTTTGAGCCACCTTGGCATGTTGGAGCCTAGGTTGCATGTTGGAGCCCGCATGACATGTTTGAGCCACCTTGACTAGCCCACATGGCATGTTTGAGCCTAGGTGGCATGTTAGAGCCTACGTGGCATATTGGAGCCTGCATGGCATGTTTGAGCCACCTTGGCATGTTTGAGCCTGAGCTAAATTGGATGGAATTTTAGCAATTTTTTGTATGTGATGGATAAATGGTGTACTTTTGACTAGGAAAAATGGTCTTGCAAACTTTGGTCTCGACAAATGGCAATGGTGTATGAAAAGGGAGAAAATTATGGATACAGAGATGATTTTTTCTCGGTGGAATGGTAGTGAAGACCTTGGGAAATAGCAAATCATACCTTAAGAACTAACATCATGGCTCATGCGAAGTACCATTGAAATTCAAGTGGTCTTCCAAACTTTCACTTTGGGGTCTTCAACCATTGACTTCGTGTTCAAGATGCTTGTGATCAAGTATTCTTCAAGAAATGCCTATATGATGCCAAACTAGTGTCCATTTTTCTTCGCTACAAGTTTCCAAGTGATGAATGTCTTCAAGTTTCACGCTCTACAAGCTCTCACATAATGGCATATGGACAACTTGGTCATACATGGATTCTTAGAAAACCATAAAAAACCACACCTCAAGAAAACAATACCTTAAAACACAACACCTTACAAAAAACAACCCTTCAAAAAACCATACAACCTGAGAAAACAACACATCCTTAAAAAAGAAACTACGCCTCCTTAAGAAACCACACATTCTTTAAAAAAAAAACCATGGCTCCTTAAGAAAAACTACAGCATATCCTTGAAAAACCACACGTCCGTATAACTACATGTAGGTTTTTTTCAAATCTTCAAAAAAACAACCCGTATTGTGTTTTTACTGTTGTTTTCAGCTGTGGACCAAATGTTGGGGTTGTAGTGTAGATAACTTTAGGATAAGGCCCATTTCCACATGGCATTATCCTATTGGAGCAACCGCCACACGGCCTCATCCTAGTGGTGCCACGTGGCATCCCATGTGGACCCACACCTATATTGGCTCTAACCCTAACCCTAGGCCCTTTTCCTGACCTAGCACCTGATCTCTCATCCACGTGCCCGAAACCCCGTTTCGAGCACCGTTCGTCATAGTCTAGCAGCCCCTGGAAGGTGTGTATGATCGTAGAGGGAGCAAGCCTTCGACCCACGTCAAGGAGCATGGAGACGCCAGGGATGGGTGGAAGCGCTTCTGGAGGAGGTAGGTTGAGTAGAGTTCATGTTAGTTCATCTGGAGGTTAGCACTCCAGATGGGTTAGTAGTTCGTATCTAGAGTAGAGCCACCCTAGATCCTTTGTTGAACATCTCGAACCCTAATCAAGGAACCCTAACTGTTAGTTAGCTATGCATGATTAGGTTAAGATGTTCATATGACATTGATATTGATCATGGTGTGATGTATGTGATATTGGTTGATCATGTTGCTCCTCTTGTATTGGGAAGGGGGGTAGAGACCTAGGGCCATATGTAGTATGCTCCTAGTGTAGACCCCTTAGTTCCTATTAGCTGCGGCCTATGCATAGGAACCCACCGGCTATGGAGGCTATGATGTGACTCAAGCACCACATAACGGGCTAGAGGCAAGATGGAGGGTGGATCCCCGCCGAAAGTGGGGGCTTCTGGGGATCCCATAGTGGGCTAGGCTTATGGTCGGTCACTTCATGTGGGCCGAGCATGGGTCCACACCTCCCCGGGCAATGGTGTCAGCCTCGCTCTCAAGAGTTGCAAGTGTCGGGCTGGCTCTTGTTTTGGGGGTTCACCGGTACACGAATTGTGTGTCGCCACGATTCTCTAGTCACCGCGGGAGCCTCTAGACCCCGAAGGGGAGATGCAACCCTTCCTACCTCGGGCTTCTGACCAGGAGATGCAACCTCGAGTAGTCCCGATGGGTGATGCCATGGGATTGCGATCCGGTGAAGGTTAGAGTCATGCCACGCCTTTGATCTAGCCCATCCGCAAAGTGTGCACAGGAGGGGCGGATGGAGTGGTCAACCCTAGCCATTGTCTTATGCCAGCCCCACCATTGTTATGACTCGGTCCGCTCTATCTTGAGGCCTATCTAGTCACGATTCCCTCATGTGTCTGAGCCACCTGTAGGAGCCCCATGTTTTATGGCATATGATTATGTTCTTTGCATCTATGGATATGCATTGAGCTACCCTAGTAGGTTGTATTGTATTGCTAGTTCTCGACGCGGTTTATGTATTGTATTGGAGCCCATAGTTCTCGGCACGCAAGACACCTTTATGCCCTTCCGCACTACGCATCATCTCGAGAAAGGGATAGACGAGCCCATAGGGATGGGGGGATTTCCCGAGCATACGAAGGTATATATGTTTAGCAAGGAGCTGCCACAATGGTATCAGAGCGATGTTCTTGGTTGACCAAGAACTAGCACCCACCATAACCATGAAAGTAGTCTAACAGGGCCCTGGGTGTGAAATAAAAATTTCCACCATCGAACCTCAAAAAATAGGGGAAAAATTTTTCCCTAGGTAGTGGGTCCGAAATTAGGTTAAGAAGTCAATGAGTCAAATTCACCTTCTAGTAAAATTGAGTGAAAATTATGCATCCGCATCAAATTTCACCTAAAATGGGTCAAGAATCATGCCAATCTGAGACCTGGGTGAAAAATGGCGAAATCCATAATTAATACTTCAAACTATTAGGAAATTTGAAATTCTAAAGGTATAATACGAATTTTAGTATATGTATTAGAAATTAAACATATATTAATAATAAGGGTACTATGGTGTAATTAATAAGGGGGCTAATAAGTAGGCCTATTTATGGTAGGAGAATATTCCCGTGGACCCTCCTTTTAAATACCCCCGACACCTCATTTCACCTCCAACCCTTTCCTCCACCATCTCTCTCTTGCTCAGCCTTTACGCCACCTCGTTTTCTAGACCGGCCAAGTATGGCTCGAACCAAACAGACAAAGAAGGAAGTACAACGAAATGACCCACGCCTCGATGGCGCATGTAGCAGCTGGACGACATACTAAGAAAATTCCGAGCACCTTCGACCTAAGAAGGGAAGAGGAGTTTCCCTCCAAAGCAAATGACGCCAAACCTATCAATGATGCCGAGGAGGAGGCGCTTAGCAGCAAGCAGCTCTTCGCCGGCGGCACCCGTGAGAACTGGGCGAAGTCCCGCCACTTTGGGCCTCACCGGACACGAGGTGGAGGAGCGATTGAGGAGCAAAGTTGAAGAGCAGTTGAAGAGGCGGCCCTTTTCAAAGGCAAGAAGAAGGGCAAGGAGAAGGCTGCAAGAGTGGCCTAAGAGAGGGCGGCGAGGAAGAAGAGGGAGCGAGAGGGAGCCGAGGAACAGAAAGAAGGACGAAGAGAAGGAATGACAGGCCTCACGACCGTCGCTGAGTTGAAGAACCTCGTCAAGACGAGGAAGCAGAGGAGGAAGAAGAGGAGCTAGAAGCGAGGACGAGGAAGACGAGCGCCACGGGGAACCCTCAAACCCCGACGCCAGACCACCTTACCCGGCGGCCTGCCACCCAAAGTGGTTAAGAAGCGTATATGGGGCGAAATAATCGTCAGCCTCGGCGAGGAGCGCCTCTTCGACGCCAAAAGCGCATTGTGAATACCTCCGCCGGCGGACGAGGTATAATGACCGGTAATCGCCTTAATCGTGCAACGCTACGTGAAGGGCGGCCGACCTAGCAAGAACCAGCCCAAGCCGCCGCCGCCACGGCCAGAGAAACCCAAGAAGGTCCACCATGGACCAAACTCCCCGCACGCCCGAGTTTTTCGGGAGATTAGACACTTTCAGCAGTGCACTAATCTCTTGATAAGGAAGGCACCTTCGAGCGCTCATCATGCAAGAGGTGATGCGGTGAGTTCGCCACCCACTATAGGGTGACGCCGCCACAACCAAAGCCGCAGGTAGCCACCGAGGCCGAGCTCACCCAGCTCTTCGAGGAATCAAACCTCCGCAATTCATGCATAAGAGGGTAACCCCGATGCCCAAGGATCTATATTTTGCACGCCAGATCCGCAAGGAATACCCTTGAGGGTGCAGTTTTGTGTAAATTAATGTAATTGTTAAAGTTTCCCTCTATAAATATAAAATTTTGTAGTAAACTGAATTCAATTTTTGTATAAAAATATGTTTAAGTTGCTCAAATTTTAAATTTAATTGTAGCCGTCATGATTGTAAACGCCCAAATAAGGTAAATTAGTAAAGGTACTATAGGCAAAATCAGCTTAAATTTTGGCCGTAACATTCGAAATCGGAAGGTCGTATTAAAATGGCCTTCCTTCACCTTCACCGGAAGGCCCAAATTCAGCATAGCCATCCTGTTTCGCCATGTCAGACCAAATTTTGCCCAAATAGCCCAGGGAAAGATCCAAATTAGGTTAGAAAATTCCAAATAAGTATGCTAGGATCTTCAAATTTTCCAAAACTTATCATAGAAGTCCCAAACAAATTTAAATCGGAAGGTCAGGGGAAAATGGCCTTCCGCCTTTCACCTAAGGCCCAAATTCGCATAGCCAACCTTTCCACCATTTTTGTAGACCAATTTTCATCCAACAAACCGCCATGTAGTATTTCTTGCTTTGCTTTGCTTAGAATTGCATTTCATGGTAGCTCATTTGGATACCCATGGCCATAGATTTGAAGTCTTCCCCAACAGGAACCCTTGTGCACTAACCCGAGGCAGCCCTAGTCTATAAAAGGGGCCTCATTTGTCATTTTCTCCCCATCAAAGCTGCTCAACCTTCAGCAATTTCCCAGCTCTCTACTCATCTTCTCAAGCCATTTTTCATAGCCATCTCTCGCCAATGGCTTCATCAAACTTTGTTAGATGGTACATCGAGGCCACCCACATCCGCGGACTTCCCTCGCCGAAAGCAAGCCTTTCATGTCTTTGATCATCTCTTTGATCTTCATGCCACCTTGACTAGAACTCCCTACTACATTATTCCCAAAGATGATCATTATGGGAAGTTAGTCCGCCACCTAGGGAGGGAAGTGGGTATCCCTAGACTCTCCTGGGTCCCAAGCCATAGGAGGGGATCTAGGATCAAGAATAAGTTATGGATAGAACCGTGCATGCCGCACTACATGACCTGTAAGCATCATAGGCATAGGTACGCCTCAAACCAAGCAGCCTTAGCTTTGTTCATATAGTACAGAGCAGTTAACCAACCAGGGGAGCCGTCAATTCAACCTTTGGACTTAGCACCTCTCGACACTCTGGACGGCGCAGATAGGCATTCACGATCGAGATCATGGAATACTTTAATACTACGGCTCCACATCGTAAACACCTGTGGTTGCGATTGAGCAGATTATGAAGAGGAAGAAGAAGAGAACCCAAGTTGGGAGATGAGGGAGGCAAGAAGGATGGAGAGGCGCCCGCCTCAAAGAACAGAGGTGCTAAGGTGAGACTTCGAGCCGCCAAGTGGTATCACGGCCCTCACTCCGGTGATCATCGATCGGCGAGGAGTACATATTCGCCAACGACATCCTCAACCTTCCCTATTGTCAAGAAGAAGGCCTCAGATCGATGAGCTCCTAAGCCTAATGGCAAAGGAGCAGGGCAACACTTCATCGATTATGATTACCAAGAAATTCCAAGGGAGGTAGCCGAGCGACATTCCTAAGCCGACAACTATGTCGACATATCAAGCCTACCAACAAATAAGGCGTATGTATCAAAGAGAAGAACCCATCATTCCAGAGGAGGAATTCCGTGAGATCCAAAGCAGTTGTACAAGCCGAAGAGGCCCAAGCTCAAGCCACCAATGCGCCTCTAGGAGCATGCGGGGAAGCACCCCGCAAAGATCAATCTGAGAACGCAGCAACAATGTGGAGGGACCATGAGGATCTCGTCGCGATTAGATGTTTTCGCTGGCCGCCAGAGGAAGGGTACGGGAACCGCGGGCGGAGGCGTGATAAGTCACCGTGTACTATCTTCCTGGCCCTTAGCCGTAAGGGCGATGGTAGTTCTCCACAAGGAGTTCAACCCAAGAGGAGAAGAATCCGCCGCCCTTATCGCGACTCTCGTGGTTTGGTCAAGATGCTAAGATGGATTATGGGGTAGACCATGTTATCCTCTTCAAGAGATCAGTAGCACTTCATGCTCTCGACTTCGCAAGGGGCCACCTCAGGGATGCACACTTGTCAGTAGTGGCAGCAATCGCACTTAACTTCCGCACCCTCGATGGCAAGAGCATTGAGGGAGGATCGGGCGGCAAGAATCCCGCAGAACGCCGGCAAGAAGGGATAGGATTGAAGAATGTGAAGAACTTCTTCAAGTCCATGAGGAAGCACCATTGAAGAAAAATATGTTTTGTTAATTAATTAAAGAGTATTGAAAATTCTCTTCGCTATTACCATGTAATTCATCAAATGTATTTCTATATACTAATTAATGTCTTACCATGATCTTGACTTGTAAGTGGAATTTTCATATGATTTCTTTTGTACTTAACAACAATTCAATAGTAAGCAAGAATGATTAGTGTGTACTTTTAAATAACAAGCATTGATGATTAATCCTTGCAAAGAAGGAACACAGCTCGTTCTCAAGGTCGGCATCACCAAGGTACCCGTAAACCCCGCTTTGGACGGATCAAGATGACAACAACGACGAAAATGACGCCGGAAGCAATCAACGCAAGGCTCGCCCCGTGATGAGGAACCAGATGCATCACCTGATCCACCGGCCACCCCATTAATGAATGCCCAAGAATACGCACTGCCCACCACCACCTCCACCGCTTACCCCAAAGAAGGCATCGAGGAAGGTCCACAAACCGGAGGGGCGGATAATCGTGGGAAATGCCGAGACAGAAGAGGAAAAGGAGAAACGTATGAGCCCAACACCACCTAGCTCCAGCTATCCGACACTTCGCATACCAAGACAGTTCTAGCTCGAAAGTGAGTCCGACACTCCACGTAAGAGCCGTGGCAAGGAAGGAAGATGATTATCAAAAGAAAGTTGACAAAGGCTATGAGCAATGTGTGGAAGACTAGGAAGTTGGGTCGGGCGTGGAAGGACAGTCGTATGGAGGCGTAAGCCCGGCTTGATGAAATGGAAGAGTTCGCAACTCTTATGGCATGAAGGATAAGGATATAGGGAAAGTTGCTACAAAGAACTTGATAGGGGCAGCTAGAATCCGTGGAAAGGCTATGCAAAGTCCAACAAGCTCAAAAGGAACAGCTTGCAGATTCAAGACCTTCAAAGAAGGCCTTTCGCAGACATTATGTGCCTAGGTCACATACTAGCAAAAGTGATCCAAAGAATTCTACGATTGAACCAGGTACCTTGTCGGTAGCAAAGTACACGAGGAATTCATGCGACTCAGCTCCATGTTCCCGAAGTTTCGGAAAGGCAAGCAAAGGAAAACTTACATTGAGGGATTGAACATCAATATTAAAAGGCTAGTCCGAAAGCAATCAACCCAAAGTCGGGGGCGGTAGGCCGGGATAAAGCCATAAGTTTGGAAGAAGCTCCACCAACGCCAGGAGAAACAAATGGCCTTCAAGGGAAGTCAACAGTCGGGCATCAAGGGCAGCATCCGTAGTAAGCAATCAGCCAGCCACGCCATCGAGGCCAAAGCCAGACGAAGAGCCTGTGGTAAGAACTTTGGGGACCGTAGTCGCAGTAATGCATCGTGGGGGCCGGCTAAAGCCGCCTTCTAGACACCGACGGCGGAGAAGAGACATGAGTGTATCGAGAAGAAGTTATGTTTTAGGTGCTTCCAGCCAGGGCACCGAACACATGATTGCCCATTCGTCATGCAGGCAGCGTTGGCAGAGCTCATAGATTGGTATTCACCAACAGAAGCGGATGAGGACGACGACCATCATGAGGCCCAGGACTTCATAGATGGTGAGTGCCATATCTGTGCAAACATTGAGTCGGGTGATATAGAAAATCAGTCAACAGTGATTGCGGCTGATGGAATCATAGATAGTAACCCATATGTAGTCCTCATAGACACAGTAGCTCGCGACAACTTCATTTCCTAGGCTGGCTGCCCTAATGAAGAACAAGGTATTGAAGTCTAAGCCAAGGCCAGTTGCTATGGCAAACGGCGCCATTCGGCACACTAAGGGGAGGAGGATCACATTCGACATAGACCTTAGTGGAAGTAAGTGGCTGATGGGGGCAGAGGTCATGGAAATTGGAAGGTATGACCTTATAGTAGGAATGGAGTTCCTAAAGCCAGCGAAAGCCATGATCGATCGCGGACCGCAATGAAGTCGCCATGACAAAGACCGGACGGCACCAAATTCATAGTGAAAGGTAAGAAGGCAGCTTCTTCTATGCAAAGTATTTCTTTGAAGCAAATAAGGAAAAGTATAGAAAGAAATAAGGTGGATTACATTTTGAGATTAGAGGCAATTGAGCCCAATAAACAGGATGGGAACGACCAAAAGGGGGAAGCAGCTTGCCCAAGCCAAGCAAGGCTTATTTCGAATTCAAGGATGTATTTCCTGATGAAATCCCCAAGAACTACCACCTTATAGGGGTGTGGAATGTGAGATCACATTGGCACCGTGATGCTAAGCCTACCAAAGAAGGCACCATACGATGAGCACACCAGAGTTGACAGGCTCAAGAAGCAACCCGTGAGTTGCTTGAGCTTGGCTTTATTAGAGCAAGTGTGTCTCCTTTTGGAGCACCCATCCTCTTCGTGAAGAAGAAAGATGGCAGTTTAAGAATGTGCATAGACTATCGCCAGCTCAACAAGCAGACGGTAAAGAATAAACGCCAAAGGCGAATTGCTGCTGGAAGTCTGCACGGCAACATGGGTAATCATAGCTAATGGGGTGAAAAAATGGAGGGGATCAGGGAGCTTTACGAGTCAGAATGCACATGGTAAGAGCATAGTAGATTATGTAATTTTGAATGATTGAGCAGTAGAAAGAGTAGTAGGACTAATGCTACAGAACTGGCCGACTGGAAAAGGGGAAAGTCATAGACCGATCAAATTAACACTCAAAGGAGGTGGGACGACACATATCAATAACACAGGGGAAAAAGAGGAAGAGAAAGTGAGGATGAGGATCCAATTTCAAGAAAAATACACAGATACATTCATACAAACGGTTAGGGAGGAAATGGGAAAATGGGAATGGGGAAAACACAATGCGAATGACAATGGCAATACTCTCAATGACATCATGGTGAGAGTAGCAACAGAGGTATTCGGGAAAAAGAACAGAACCAGAAAGAACAGGGCCTTCAAGGCATCAGTATGGTACGATGATGAGTGCAGAGAACAAAAAAGAAAAACTAAAGAGCACATAGGGAAGGAGATATACCAGACATAAAAAGCAGCATACATAAGACTACTGAAGTTAAAACGAAATAAGAACCTGCTGCAACATCAATGGGGTATGGCAAAATTGTTGAAGAAACAGCCCCGAATATTTTGGAGGGGATTGAAAAGGAAGGGAGGGGAGAATATGAAAACAGGGAATGAGCAGGACAGTATTGGAACAGCCGGATGGGAGAAATACCTGGAGAAATTGTATAAGACAGGGGCACCCCCTGTATCAATACCAATGCTGCAGGATTCGAATAAACCATGCTTCAACATGCAAAAGGTAATGGTAGCCCTAAACAGGATGGCTAACCACAAAGCCCCGGATCTATATGGTCTGACCGTGGAATTACTGAAATGTGCTGAGATAGAAATTGGCAGACAGGTCACGGACATTTTCAACGGCATAATACATACAGGGCTTCCAGACAGGTGGACATACAATAGAGTCATACCTCTACATAAGGCAGGGAGCAGGCAAGATCCAGGAAACTATAGAACAATAATGGTAAGTTCCATTTTCGCAAAATGGTTCGGAAAGGCACTGGACAACAAACTAAAGAAATGGGCGCGTAAAGGAAACATGAGAGCACAAGGGCAAGCGGATTCAGCCTAACACTCAACCACAAAGCCATCTAGTAACCCTTCGGATATTAATAGAGCAGAACAAAGCATAGGGAAGAAAGATCATCTGCTGTTTTGTAGATTTCAGGAAAGCATTCGACACAATTCCGAGGGAGAAGCTATTACAAAGGTTGATGGACATGCAAGCCCCAAGAAACATGGTAGGATTGATTGCAAGACTATACCATAGGGTATATGCCAAGATAGAGCAAGAAGGATAAAATAAACCGCGGACACAAACGCCAAGCAACAGGTTGCCCGCTATCCCCAACTCTATTTGGGATATACATAGATGCTTTGGGTGGCTACAGCGTAACATCAAGGGGAAGAATACCCCCACGCTAGGGGACAATGAAGGTACCGGGATTATGCTATAACATGATCCGAGTATGATGGCCACAAAAATAAGGGGATGCACAGACGCTAAAAATTCTAGAACAATTTCGCGGAAAAAACCGGCTAACGGTAAAATCTAGAAAAAAACTAAGATAGTCATCTTTGGCCATAAGAACAGGCATAGACCTTTCAGATATAAGGAAACAGAAATAGAGGAAACAACGGAATACGAGATATCTAGGGTAATGACGCACGTGGCATAGGGAAGTGGGCTAAGGGTGCGCATACACCAAGTTCCAATCACCTATAGGGGAGTTATTTCAATATGAAGAATTTCCGCAACAAAAGCGTAGTAATTGACTGACATCAAATGCTACTTATTCAAAGCGTGGTAGCCACTACTCAACTATATGGGGCGTAAGCTTGGGGCCGCCTAACGCATTTAAAATGGGAAAAACAGAAGGAATCCTTAGGCAATGGCAATGCATGAATTTAAAGCACGGACAAATACGCCAATCGACAATCACGGTCCCTCAAACAGGGCAAAACCAATGGAGGTGAGAGAGCATGGGAGAGGACCTTAAGGTACCCGGATTAGGGATAATGCATGAGACCTTCGTGGGAAATTGTCTAGTATTGCAATCACCGAAGTCGCCAAAAATCACACATTCTCATAGGCATAAAGATGTAGCAAATTGGACCGTAGAGATGGGATTAAACCCGAAGCGAATCTAATAAACGAAGGGCGTGGAATGAGGATGAGCCACAAGAGCATGGCTGCAAAAACACACAGACCCAAGACAACCTGCTCATGACAATTTTTAACCCGTGACAGCAAGTAGGACATCGATGTATCGATAACATACCGGGAAAAACCTAAGAGATATCTTGGCTAGATTCGTAATGGGAGTCATGATCCGAGAATCAAAAAGACAGTGGAGGGGAATAGACAAGGAGGACCTGATATGCGTAATCCGCGACAATGGGAGAAATAGAGGATGAGAACCACATGATTAACGCATTGCCCGACATAATGAGACATTAGAGACAAAAACGTAAATATAAGATGGGGAACCTGCATATATTCTGATGACAATAACAGTAATCACCCGAGATTTGGCGTGACGCCATCCGTGGAATGATGATCGCATTACACAGAAGTACACAATGAAAGAGGGTTTGTAATATGAACCGCACAAAAGCGGATCATAAACCCCACACAAATTGTTCAGGGCTTAAAAGCTGATTGATAACGACACATCACCGCATCGCCACGGCCGGCAAAGCTGATGCCGGGTAATAATAGAAAAAGCCAGCCTTCTTAAAAGGCTACATCATAACAAATAAGTGATGTTCTAGTAGCCTTTTAGGAGCTCGCCCATGCTACACAAGTTCAGGGCCCTGTAAGCAATAAGGGACGCAATGTCTATTCTATTCTATTCTATTCTATTCTATTCTATTCTATTCTATTCTATTCTATAATTTACTTTGTATTCCTCCTTGCAGAATTGCAAACAAGTGGTGCATGTGGATGCCCAACTTGTGGGACGTCTTATAAGTCAAAACATCTGAAAAAACAAATATACACTAGACATAAGAAATACTTCACAGAGGGTCATCATGCATGGGAGAATGGGAAACATTAGCTGCTAAAATAGATCTCAAAGAGCAGAAAAGCAAAAGAAAATATTGGCCTATTGAGAGGGAAGGCAGAAAAACCTTAACATGGAAGCATGGTTCATGGGTTTTAGGAAAGAAACAACTTGTTGAAGTGAACAAGAGAATAGCGCATCCCAACTAGATATGGGGCCTCTTTGCGAAAGGCATTTGCAAAAAGGGGTAGCCTCAAAGTCGCATGAGTGGCACAAGTTTCTTCAGGTATACTTTTGATTCTTATTTTCTCATTCCTTTTGATTAATTTATATTGTATTATACTTCATGGATGTTGCAGTATATATTACCATGTGTGATAGAGGACTTCTTGAGTTCACAAGTGAGGCGCATTATATATTGATTGGGTAAATTTGCAAGATGGGTGTCTTCAAAGGAAATTGAAGTGGATGAGATAGCAAATGTGGAGGAGGAAGTGAATCTATTGCTTTGTGACGTTGAGAAAGAATTTTCCACTAGTATTTTTGACCTACAGGTACAACTAAATATATTCTATGCAACTAGAATAATGTATTTGTAGCAAATCCAAATGCAATCAATAATGTACTTACATTTATAGGTACATCTGTTAATGCACATCCCAAATTAGATAAGATTGGTTGGACCTGCTCCTAGCAGACGAATGTTTTTTTCTAGAGCATCATATGAAGGTGCTCAAAGATTTTGTGCATCAAATGGCAAAACCGGAGGGCTGCATGGCTAAAGGATATCTTGTACAGGAAATGCTTTTTTACCTAAATGATGCCACTAGCTCATGCCATCCTGACGATCCTAAATTATGGGAAAAAGGAAGAACCCAAGGAGATCACGTCAGAAGTATTACAAGGCAATAGAGTGGAACGAAACTTGAGCGATGACAAGCTTGACACTATAAGCACATTTGTCATTAATAATACTTCAAGCTTACAACCATGGAGGGACTTATATAAAGTTGCTAAAGAAGGATTGTCTATTTTTCCAAATGTTATCGATAACACATGGTTGTTCGCTCGTATGGATGAAGTCAAGATCGCGGGACAAGTGATATCGATGATGATTATGAGATTGCCCTTGGTCAGCAAAGAGGGAAGGTAATGTAATTATAAATCTTGATGCTAAGTTTTATTTGTGTGGCATTTTACTTATAGTAATTTTTTTAGAATGTAGGCATATGGACTCCACTTCCGCATTAACAGTATTGACAAACATAGGGTTACATTTTATTCTGGCATTACTTCACAATTTACGGAAAAGCCAATCTAGCAACAGGGACCGTAACCTTCTAGAAAGTAACCTTGACTATGTTGGAACCATGACGGATATCATTGAATTGGACTATTGTAGCTTCCATGTGAATGTCTTGAAGGCATGCTAGTTCAAAGTTATATACACTGGTCATGGCAAGACACTTAGGAGTCATCCATCAGGATTTTCGGAAGTAGATTTTTCAAAGGTATTGCCTAAGATGAAAGAACCATTTGTTTTTCCAAGTCAATTTGAGTAGACATTTATTCATGTAATGACACGAAATGGTGGATTGTTGTACATTGTCAACCAAGGGCCCGGCGTGTAATTGATTTGTCTCTAACGAAAAATAATATAGAAGGCGATGCCGCCGATGGGGATGGGGATGGTGGGTTCTAATACCTCTGCATCTCAACTCTCCTCGTCACTTGGCTTATATGATTCTGCCCCGCCTGTTGGTCGCTTTGCTCCACTTCAGTGGGCTAATTTGATCAAGATAACTTCCTTGCCACAAGTCCAGGATGCAACTTCAAACTCCTTGAGATTGTAGTAGTCGCATCCGATTTGACTCCACCACAAGTCCAAGGCAGTAAGTCCCTTAAGCGTACTTCATCTCAAATTGTTAGTTTTGTGGTGGTAGATCATCCATAGATGTGTGGATGTTAATGTTTTGGTCCACATATATTATATGGGGGTGATGGTGATGGTGAGCCATTATTGCATGATGCAGAATATGATGTTAGATTAGAAGAAAGTGAAGTTGAAGTTGCAGAAAGATCTTTGTATGTGGAAGATGATATCGATGGTGAAGGGCAAGATGTGTATACAGGAGGTGGTTATCTTGAAGGTGGTTTGCCCTTTGAGGATGATACTAACGTACAGGTTCCTCTAGAATCACCATTGTTAGTTCCAAAGAGATATGACATTGATAAGGATGCAAATTATATGCTCTGATCTCCATTGGATTCGCCAATCAACATTCATGGATACAATGAGGATTACATTGAAGATGAAGAGGTTACAGAACATGCAAATGACCTTTCGAAAGCAATTACAAGGCATGGCTTTACATTTGTATCTAGAAAATGACGAGATAGATGACATTCAACGTGATCTGCGTGAATAAATTGATGCATTCACATGCATTGGTTAGTATTGTTAATGTTACCGCTATTACTCCTATGATATAAGTTATTTGATATATGTAGTTGTTAATACTCCTAATTATCTTTATGGAATCGATGCAAAATCGATTTAAAGTTGTCACAAATTAGATAAATTTGCATGGATAATGATGTATGAATGTTCAACACAATTCCATCGAAGTATTAGTTATAATACTTAGATACACCATTATTTAGAAGTCGTTGCAACAATGCACATAAAGTGGAATATAAACTTGACAAAAAGGTCTTATTCCTTTGATAAAACATTTGACACTATGTCCATGACACAATTTTGACACAATGGAAGCACTTTATGTCAAGACGATAGCATTTGTCTCAAAGCTGCCACTATCCATATGTCTTGACACAAGGGTTGACACTATACCCCCATCCTCTTGTAGTTGCGTAACAATTCTTTCTCGATCACTCCTCACATTCGAGTTGATAAATATTGAAACTTTTAAGTATACTGATAGGTTGATTCCTTGTCGCCTTGCTTAAAAAGATCCCATTCTCTTTTCATGTCATTATGATAATTCAGAGTCAGGTTTTAACCTTCATAAACTTTTTTAAAGCTTTCCCAAGTAGGTATCTTTGGATTTGTTTCCTTTCTTGCCACCAAGTTCTTGCTATATTTGTTGAATATTTGTCCATGGTTTGAAGCTTTTGTTTCTCTGTAGCACTTACTGATTTAAAGTAACTCTTCTGTGTAAATATGAATTCAAAAATCAATGGCAGATTTTCCTTTTCACCAGAGAAAGTTGCCATACATGTGAAATGTTTGTGTAGGATTAGATACATTTGATCGGTGCTGAAGGCTGACGTGGTTTAGTTATTGCAGGAGGGTCTAAATATTCTAATTGTCTTTCATGCTCTCCTCCAAGGAGGATGAGTTTTCTCTAACCAATCATATCGAGGAGCACATGCTAACTCAGGAAGATTATGACCCAGGAGCTTTTACTTGTGTTGCTAGAATGGGCAAAAAGATCCTGACCAAGGTCCTATTAGATGGAGGATCACCATATGTTATGTGGTCAACAGTTGATGCTAGACATATGTGGTCAAAAGGAGAATGCACTATCTCAAATGGTAAGAGAAGGGTAACACTCTACAATAAGGTAGGTGAATTTGAAGCTTTGAACTTCATTGAAGAAGATATTTTACTATCAAATCCCGGTGGAGAGTTTGAGCTGAATACAAATGATCAAATGTTGAATTCAAAATCCTTTGTGCAGGTAACTCTGCCAAAACAAGAAAATTTTGCTTACTTATGGTTTGATGGTGGTGTCTCTAAAAGATTAAGTGTGGCTTCCTCTGCTGCTATTCTTAAGGATTTTTATAATAGGTTGCTTGCAAAAGTAGGCAGAATCTTTCCTAATGCAACCTCAAATATGGCAGAATACAAGGCCCTGATAGCAGGCCTTCAAGAAGCAAAAAATTTGAACATTAATGAGATTGTTATTTTTGGAGATTCCCAGCTTGTTTGCAGGCAGATATTGGGTGAATTCTAGGCAAAGAATGAAGACATGCTCTTGCTTAGGGACCAAGCTATGGGAGAATTGTCAAACTTCAAGACTTGGAAAATATGGCACGTGCCAAGGGAGCAGGATTGTGAAGCTGATGCATTTTGCAGAAGTGTCTTACTCGAGCATTTGGCCGAGGGAGCAATTCAAGAAGAAGACTTGGAGAAAAATGATCTGCAACAACTCTATCCTATTCTGGTAATCAATGCAAATGAGGAAAAGCAGGTAAAGGAGGTAAAACTGAATAAAAAGGGTCTGGATAGAGTTTTATATGTTGGAGATTTGTTCAAAGATGAGGATGAGTGTTTTGTTACCAAATTTTTTGATGAATGAAAAGATATCTTTGCCTGGGACTATGATGAATTGGTTGGTGTTGATAAAGGAATATGTGAGTTTGAAATAAAAATCAAGGAAGGTATGAAACCTGTGGTTCAAAAGCTCAGAAGAATTAATGCAACTTTGCTTGGCTTAATCAAAGAAGAATTATATAAAATGAAGGATGCTGGTGTGATCTCAGAGATCGTAAATCCAGAATGGTTATCTTGCATTGTACCTGTTGAAAAGAAAAACAAAACCATAAGAATTTGCATTGACTACAGAGATTTGAATAAGGCTACTATCAAAGATTGTTATCCTTTTTCTTTCTTAGAAGAAGTGTTGCATGCTGTTGCAGGAAAAGAAATATATTCCTTCTTAGATGGTTTCTCAGGTTTCAATCAAATAAGCATAAAGGAGGAAGATCAGCCAAAGACCTCATTCATTACACCTTGGGGAACATTTGCAATGAGGAGAATGCCTTTTGGATTAATGAATGCATCAGAACCCTTCCAAAGAGCCATGGATACCACCTTCAAGAATATGCCTCCAACTGCATTTCATGTCTTTTTGGATGATCTCTGCTTAGGAGGAGACCTATGCTCAGGAGGAGACCTGCTGGGACATGAAGAGTCTACAAAAGGCATTCAGGTAGCAGAAACTAAAATTGAGGCTTTGAAGAAGCTTATTCCTCCCAAAACACTCAAACATGTAAAAAGTCTCATGGGAATGACTAGTTTTTTGAGAATGTATGTCCCTCCCTTCTCACACACTATAAATCCAATTTCTAACCTCACAAAGGTTGGAAAATTCTCTAAAAATAAGAGCAAGCACATTTTGATTGACTGGAATGAAGAGTGCCAAGAATCCTTTGATAAGATCATCAATGCTATCTGCCATTCTATTCTGCTAAAGCCTCCAGACTTAGAAAAGCCTTTCAAGGCCTATATTAGTGTCTTTAAAAAGGCAATTGATGTGGCATTGCTTCAAGAAGACCATGTTATTTCTTTTGCCAGCAAGATGTGGTTTGATACTGAGCTAAGATACCCTAGGCTTGAGAAGAGTGCAGTTGCATTAATGTCTCTAATAGACAGACAGGGACATTTGCTACAAAGCAACCAAACTCAAGTCTACATGAAGAAAAATCCTTTGTCTCTCCTTTTTGCAAAAAAGCAACCCAAAGCCAAGCTGTATAGATGGGCTTGTAAAATTCAAGCTTACAATATTATAGTCAAAGTTGTGAATTTAGTTGAAAATCCCAGTTCTTATTTGCCTTATGCTTTGTTTGAACACGAGGATCAAATGATGTTGATTGTGTTACTAATTTGGTTGTTTTTCATGCAAAAGACTTGGGCTGGCAATCTGATATCAGGAATTATCTTGAAAACAATGAGTTGCCAAAAGATTTAAGTAGCAGTCAGGAAAGGAGATTTAAAGAGAAATGCAAAAAGTCAAGGAGGGAATGCTGCTGAGGTGTGTGGATCCTGAAGAAGCCAAAATGATCATTGAGGCTTGTCATGAAGGCATTTGTGGTGGACACTTTGTTGCTGACACAACTGCCAAGAAGGTCTTAAGGTCTGGATATTTTTACTCTTTTTAAAGATTGCTATGATGTAATACAATGTTATCATAAATGCCAAATCTTTGGCAAAAGGACATTGCAACCAACCCCTCTCACTGCCATAACTTCTCCAGGGCCATTCCAAACATGGGGACTTGATTTCATAGGTCCAATAGATCCAACCTCCTCAGCTCAGCATCAATTTATACTTGTGGCCACAGATTATTTCACCAAATGGGCTGAAGCAGTTCCCCTTAGAGAAGCAAAGGCCTACACCACATCAAGATTTCTTCATGAGAAAATCTGTGCTCGATTTAGAATTCCTTTCAAAATTATCTCTGATAGGGGAAGTCAGTTCATGAGTCAAACTATTTCCTTATTGCTAGCTACTCTAAAAGTCAAACACACCAAAAGCTCAGCATATTATCCTCAAGGCAATGGTCAAGCTGAGTCAACCAACAAGGTTCTGAAGTCAATTCTGAAGAAGACCATCAGCATTTCCAAAAAAGATTGGCACCTGAAGCTTCATGATGCATTATGGGCATACAAAACTACCATTAAAGCTTCTACCAAATACACACCTTTCACTCTGGTCTATGGCATAGAATCTGTGGTGCCTATTGAGCTTGAACTTCCATCACTCAGATTGGCATATCAAATAAACTTAGAAATGGATGATGCACTAAAAGAAAGATGTGTGAGATTGATGCAGTTGGAAGAACACAGGTATGAAGCTGAAAATGCAGTTATGATTAAAAAGGCCAAAGATATAGCAGCATTTAAAGCTGCTCACAAGCTCCAAGGCACTCTCAAATCGGGTGAGCTGGTATTAAAATGGAACAAAGCAAGGGAAGACATAGCAGCTAAGTTTGAGAATCTTTGGGAAGGGTCTTTTGAAGTAATTGGTAAGGCAGGGAAAGATTCCTATTGGCTGAGAGATGTACTTGATGGCAGAGAATTGTTAAATCATATTAACATCTTACACTTGAAGAGGTACTGGCAACAACATGTTGCCTTAAGTTTGTTTAGTTAAAAGATCATTTAGAATTTGTAGGTAGGCTAATTTAATTTGCTTTTGATTGGCTGAGATTGCAAAAAGCCAAAAAAGAAAAAGAAGAAAAGGCAAAAAACAATGCAGGAGTATTTGGTAGATGGTATGTGTTTTCAATTCAAGTAGTTGCTTAAATTAAGTTTTGAATTTGAGGCTTCCACTATAATGCAAAAACTGTGAGATTTGTGCAGGTGTCAACTTATTCAAAGTTCAAATCAGATACTTTTTTGCTTAAAGTTCTGAATTCCATGCAGGAGCATCTGGATTTGCAGTCATATATCTCACATTCATACACTTCACTCCATTTATTTTCATCTCTATGGCTGCTGCCATCCCCACCATAACAGTAGCTCATTATGCTAATAGATCTTTTTCCACATGCATTTGCACCCTAAGGCATTTATTCCACATTGATTTCGTACAAGAGTTGCCCTTGATTCACATAAGACACTTGAAATCATCATTCTTTTCCACCAAATCCACTAGGCTGCTGTCACATTTCCATCCAGCAGCTCATATGCTCTACTAATTATCATACTTGTCATGCAGGTTCATTTGCAGTTTCCATTCATGTTCATATTTCACACCATTTTGAACATCAACCATCACCATCCTTTTCAATCCATTGCAGGGTCATTAAGCTGCCAAACGTACTTCCATATTGGCAACTTGCTGGAATTCTACTTTATCATTGGCAAAAGACAAGAGGCCGGGGACCACCGTTTTTTTTTGTTTATATGATGTCACCATGCTATGGCAAAGATAGAAGAGAAAGACACAATGTGATTTACTCATGCTAAGACTTGGATTTGAACACAAATACACAAGCACAATTCATATTAAGATAATGCATCTTTGCACATCATGAAGTGGAGACTTGAAGACCAAGGTGAGGACATTCATGAAGGATCACACAAGCATGCTAAGGAAGGTGATTCAAGTAAGACAACTTTGAAGATTTGAAGACCCCTTGAAGAGTTCTTGGTATGTGATGTTTACATTTGAGTTCTTGGCATAACTATGATCCATGATCTCCATCTCAAGCCTTCCATATCCTTTGCCATGAAAATGCTCATGTAACCCCAAGTTTCTTGCCAAGCTTACACTTCCTAAGGCAAATTGGCCTAGAAGATTTTTTCTAGTCAAGACTTTTCTTTCATATGTCATTCACATTACACACACCCACATGCCCTTGTAAAAAGCAAAATTTCCACTTGACTTGGCCATACCCATGGTCTAGAGTCAAACTCTCTCATTAGAAGTCAAATGGTGAGAGAAAGTGCCAAATTCCTAAAGGAGGCAACAAAAGTAAAAAATTTGCGTAAAGGATGCAAATTATATACATTGACACCGAAATTGACCCATGTCATCACTCAAAAATGGCCAAGTCATCTTACATATCATCTTCATTGTCATGTCACATCACACACGTGGTGTCACCCCATTGAAAACTCCACTCTACTAAAAAATTCTTCAATAGTTGTTTGAGTTCATAAAGGTGACATGTTATCTTGCCACATCATCACCAACACCTCCACATCATCATCCACATGTCACACTCATCATCTCCATCTTATCACATGTTTTGACTAGAAAAAATATTCCTTGCCAAGTTGTTTGCCACCTCGTCATCCCTATTTGCCACGTCATCCTCATCCTACCAACTCATCTCATAGGCCAGTTGGCCTCCGTGGACGTTAAAATATACTTCCTTCCTTCCTTCCTTCCTACCAACTCATATTGCTTACTTGCCACCTCACTATTTCCATGCTCATTTTTAGCCAAAAATAAAAAATCTGATTTTGCAAAAAAGATTCCTTCATCATGGATAGCATAAAAAAGATTCTTTTTGCAAAAAAGAAATTTCAAAAATATGTTCATTTGGGCCTTCATATTTGATTTCTTGGGAAATGTGCCAGTTATATTTTGCAAAAAAAATTTCCTATCTATCCCCCCCCAAGCCTAGATTCCCCGTCCAATCACCCCCCGCCACGTGGTATACCCGGGCGTGTGGGGCGGTAGAGGTACCGAGGCCCACGTGGATATAGCACGTTAATTATTAATAATATTGAATTTGTTATTTCTTATATACCTTGGTCCTCCCTTTTATTTTTTGCCTGTGGGATATCTCGAGCTGTTTTGCCAAGAACCCTAATCTGTAGAAATGCCAAGATCCGGCAATTTACCCGAATCAACCACACAATCATGACCCTAAGGCATCGGATCGGCCTGTATTACATCAAGAATTCATTAGACAAACTAAAAAGCAAAAATCTAGCCCAAATTTACCAAGAACAGAACTGAACAGGGGATTTGAAAAGGGAAAAAATAGCTCAGAGTTTTTGTTGAGGGCTTTGAGGCGAAGAACGGATCGAAGACTTTGAAGAAAGACCGGTTCCGAGATCTTGAGCTTGAATTTGCCTTCCACATATGAGCTTATGCATGAATTATTGACAATTTCTGTGAATGACCTGACTGTGTACCTTATTTGATCCTGTGCCCAAGACATTGAGCTTGGGATTAACATTACTTGCTGTGTGATTCTTTGGTGAATGAAAATCCGATCCTTGTTGAAACATTTGTGAATGATCTCTGTTGACTTTGTGTTAGGCATGATGAAGAGATAACAGTTGACCCTTGCATTCAAGCATGAGAAAAATAGCAAAGGTTGTAGCATGTAAGCATCTATAGCATATGTTAACGATGATCAAAGCGCCTGCATAATTTTTTGAAAAAAATTGGCACTTGCATAACTAGATCAATCATCTACTCATACGAGTTCATACTTGCATTTCCCTTGGGTGATTTGCATCCTTTCACTTGCAAAGTCATACTTAGCATAGGTATCTATTCCAAAAGGCATATAGAACACTCAAGCATCGACAAATTTCAAGATTTGCTTGTTTGCTCATAATTTGTGACACCGGTCGAGGACCTAAACTCAAGTTTCCAAAAATTAGCATATCTCTTGGCAAAGGGCATGCTTGACCATTGTGTGTTGTACATCTTGAGAGAAGATCCAAGCTTCAAATGCCAAAAAGGAGATGCCTTTATCGAGTAACAAAATTTCACTCTCTGCCAGGGATATTGACCAAATCTTGACCCGGTCAGAAGTGCACTTTTGGGTGGTTTGCATTGATTGAAATCCTTTAGGGCCTTAAGCAGCTCTAGCATCAAAAATCACAAGCAGCCTCACTCTGATTTGCATTTGACATCTATTTCTTGCAAGGCAGACTTTTTCCTCTTTAGGGAAAGTGGTCAAAAATTATTATTTGAGTTTTCTACTTGGGATTTTTCCACACAGAATGGTTGCCTTAAGCAACCTGGAGGTTCTAAACCACTGATGTTGAAGGTTTTGCCAGGAACACCTTCAACATTGGGATGCATGCCAAATTCAAAAATTTATTATAATGCTAGCCTAGCTTTTCATTTTTGCCAATCCTCTTCCCTTACATGGACCTCCACATGCCAAATCCTGCGTGGAAGCCATACGTGAATTTTTTAAAAGACAACGTCGCATTACACCTTTTATATCTTATGCTCCTTGTCGTTCTACGCTTCATTTTAAGAAGTTATGATCTAATCCTTAATACAGAAAATTGTCAAGAATCCCTTAAAAATGGCTACGCAATTAATTTGAAATCCCATTTTCTATTTTTTTGTTTTAATTTCGCGGACCAATTTTGATGATTCTATATAATTTCCATGCCATTGGAGAAAATCATTATTCCTTTTGCAAAAATATAATCGTGATACATTGTGAAATATAAAGAAATTTTGAAAAGGAAATAGCTTTCTACGTATATAATTAGATCCGACTTCATCAGACACCATAATTTATAGACATTTTGCTTCCATAATATTATAGCACAAATTATTACAACGTGACTCGAGAGCAATCCATTGATTGCATGCATGCTTCACTTGATCCACATATGGACTTACATTAAAGAAAAAATGTAAATTAAAAAACCTTATGTAAAAAAATAGAATAAACCTTTAGTACAAAACCTTATAGACAAATAAAAAAGACATAGCAACAACTAGCAGTAACACATGCAAAATGTAAGCCTTTAGTACAGAACCTTATAGACAAATAAAAGAGATAGCAACAAGTGGCAGTAACTAACACATGCTTGGGAAAAACTAGGTTGAATGGAAGAAAGAGGGTGGGCATACCAAGAAACGTAAAAGGAAAAAATATAGATCGAAGGATAAGATGATGTGAAATTCAGAGAAAGAACTTTGTCACGCGTCATTGCTTGACTGGACAAGAGGTCTGAATTGAAGATAAGTTGCTTTACGTACCAACACAAGGCCATTCATAATTTGTTGTTCCATATTTATCTCCTAACAAGCATTTTGAAGAATAGAATAGAATAGAATAGAATAGAATAGAATAGAATAGAATAGAATAGAATAGAATAGAATAGAATAGGTTTTTAGCGTCCACGGAGACCAATTGGCCTATGGGACCCAAACAAAAAGAGAGCAGCAATCGTGACATCGACAAGGATTAAAAACCCCACTCAAGAAGGTTTTCGAGGGAAAAACCTTAGCAGTAATAAGCATGCTTAGCACCTTAGCAGTAATAAGCATGAAGGCCCTATGAGAACACTTATAATATTTATTTAAGTACTTTGGTGATGTTTATATAAATTTTTAATATTTGTATATTCTTATTTTGGTATGGGGGATTTTTTTTTGGAAAAATAAATCAAATTTCAAAAAACATGGACAAGTTCATGAATAATATATGAATTATTAATTATAGTACAAATCCAATAACACACCAAAACAAAAAGTTACAAATTTTTCTTTTTCGATACAAAACGCGAAGCGTGGCTGTATTTTTACTTTTTTATTTTTTAAAAACCTAAAAACAGAGCATCTCCATTTTTTTCACAAATCGGAACTATGGCTGTCGGCCCTGAAAACAAAGTGCCTAGACTCCTCGGAATGCAAATAATTGCCAGAGCCAAGAGCTTCAACTCCAGTGCCCTGTTTGTGAGACTGCTGCAAACAACCACCCCAAATGCATGAGGAAGGGATGGATCACGAACTATAGCAAACAAATATAGCATATAGCAAAAAATGTTTGTGGATATAAAGGCTTTTCTTTTATTAGCTTCAACGTCATTCTATTCTTTATATAAATGTTTCTCCTTTCGTCCACCTGTTTCTATTGTAGGCTTGATGCCGTAATAATATCTTCCCGACCCCTAGATATTTAAGTGGCTTTAGATAAGATCCTTGAGACCAATGCTTCATAAAAAAAAAAAAAAAAAAAAAAAAAAAAACTTTTCTGATGGAAAACTTTTTCTTCAACCAAAATTTTGAAAAAGGCATTTGCCAATGTAATGTAGGAAAAATCAATCACTCCTCAAGACCTTCAATAACTATACAATATGCAACAATCCAAGTACTAAAAAGATGAAGTGGAAATGTGAAGTGCATAGGGTGAAATCATGCACTGCTCTATGATGTGGTGTAAGAGTATGGTATAGGGACTGCAATCTTGAGGTATTATAACACCGGTGTTATGGTGTAGATAATGCCCTGGCCAGATGGCGTTGCCGGGAAAAAAGATTGAGGCATGGCCAAAATGGCGAAGGCATGCGCAGCACGACCGAGCCATTTTGGCCATGTCGATTTATTTATTTATTTATTTATTTATTTTGAGGTAATGCCCGAGGGCCACTCCCTTAATGCACTGGTCCGAAGGTTTACACTGCTCTGTTCCGATGACAAAGCTCTGTTGAAAGCTTCAGTCATTGAAGCTTGCATTTCGGCTAGGTTAAGGGTTTGTTTTCTTCAGATTCTGGCAAGTTGGACCACATGCATTTGATGCTTGGGCAGACCTATTCCGGATTCAGATTTTAGATTCAGAGATTCAGAGATTTCGGGATTTCAGAGCTTCACGCGAGCTTGAGGGATTGCAGCTATCGAGCTTTGCTGAAGCGGCTTCACCGGAAAAGGCTTGCCGTAAGAAATCCTCGGCAAGGACCTTCCTTGCTTTCCCTTTCTTTTTGGGTTTATGCCTTATTTACAAAGCCAGGCTGTTGGAGCTTTGGCAGAACAGAGGAAATGGAAATCCCTAGTGTGTTATGAGATTTGTGGGAACAGGGCGAAGGAATTCCCTAGAGTGTTACAAGACATCTCCCGAAACTTTCAACCCCAGCCATGTTATTAGCTAGTAACAAGTGTCAGGGCAACGATCCAGATTAAATCTGACCGTGTAAACACGAGGACGTGTGTTAAGGGACTTGAGAGTTGAATGATACCTAATTAAATGCCTTCGATGCTAGGCCTAGGTTTTTGGGTTGCAAGTAAGAATAGGTTGATAGCAACGTGAGCGTGGAATATTACAAGATTTAGATGCATTCTAGAATGGGTGGATTTGGGTCCCTCGTTCAAACACATGGGTCGCACGTACGCACCACATATACATGGACAGGAATGGTGACCATGATATTTGTTAGACGCATGTGTTATTTTCTGACCACGTGGCCAACTTTAAACGCAACAATATCCGAACTCTTCATCTTTCCCGTCGGATCTTGGAAGAATAGCGATGCAGATCAAAAACCGCGATTGCGTTTCGATAAGCTGCTACCATCCAAATTTCCGTCTGAAATGGCAATTGCAAGCGGTCCCTGACACTCTAAATCTTCAGTCCACTTGCTTTGGCCGACGGAGGTGGCTATGGCGGCCTCAAATACTGCCTCCATTTTGCATATAAGAAGAGGATCTCTTATATCACGGTGTGTATTTTAGCCTCTTCTCCTGCAATCGACGATGCATTAAGCAACAAGAAGTAGTATTGAAGAGATTATTCTCATGTGAAATAATCTGATATTTTGTGCTGCTCCTTTATACTAAAAGGCCATGGCAGCATGCCGAGTAGTAGACAGTTTGGGAATTTCTAAGAACCCATTTCATTGTAATAAAAGTCAAGAGATTCGCGCAAAGCAAGATTCCTCTTGGAGCTTAGTTGCCTCAAAGCATGTTGTTAATTGCTTTGCATGTCTGAACGATGAATTACATAGACTTGGATGTCTTGGGTCTCATAGGGACAGGAGGTGTCAGATAAAGAGGAGCTTCTTTTCATCAGGACGACTTCCAAGCTGTGGGACGGAAGCAAGAAATGTTTTCAGACTAGAACCTGTCAGTGCCCTGCGTTCCGGACCTGATTATGCGGAAGAGAAACGCACCACCATAGACACCGGAGACATGCACGCTCTCGAGGTAAGTTACCCCCCCTCCCCCACACATGATCTTTTTGTCCTCGGAGTTGATATTCATGGCTTCAGGGTGCAAAATGGAGGGAGCACCTTATCCACAATTCCCCTGCAGAATCTGATTACCTTTCTGATCCATCGAACTTGGCTTTCAGAGTTCTTTATGCCCTTGGTATGGATCTTGAATTTGAATAGAAATGGATCTGTTTATTTGGTATCTGGCTTTAATTTAAATATTACAAAAGCAGCTTGAAAGCTAATATGTGGTTGATAGTCAGGTTTATATGGAGGACTAGCGGTTGCAGGCAGTGCCATGTGCACCTTTACAGGCGTGGATTGCTGGGGCGGATTCCAGTTATGCACTGATGCTGTAATGATTGGGCTGGGATATGCTGTCCCGCCAATGATGCTACTGCTCTTCATTCTTGATGTGAGTAAATATGGGCAAAATGAATTTCCTGGGCCATGAGCTGCTTTGTATAATTTTTAAGAGAAACATCTGAATTTGATCAGGATGAGGTTGTCAAGAATTGGCCACCTGCAAGAGCCTTGAGAGATGTCGAAGATGAGGAACTCATGGACTTTTTTTATGGCATGGGACCATGGCAGGTATTTAAGTAACTTAAATTAAAATTGTTTCAATGCAAAACAAAGCATGAACAGCATTTGTTTTCTTGGCAGTTTTTCCTTGTAGTCATAGCAGGGGCTTTGGCTGAAGAGTTGTTTTTCAGAGTTGCAATCCAGGTTTGAAATGCAAATAAATTGTATGCAACAATAGCGTACTAAGTCGATGCATATAAATTGTTAATTCATGTAATTTGTTCATTTAGGGTGGACTAGCTCATGCTATACAAATGAGTGGTACTGGACTGGAAGAGACAAAACAAGGTCTCTCTTCATTGGTAAGTAAGTTTTGTCTCTAGATAGAGATTTATCCAAACTGCTATAATCTTGCCTGTGTGATGCAGACTTCAATGCTGCCCTTATTTCTACCCTTTGCTCAGACATTTGCAGCTATTTTATCAGCTGCTTTGACTGGTTCTATGTACTATATGCTATCATCTCCTCGAGGTACTAGAGCTTGTAGATATATTTTGGTTTATTTCATTTGGTTTCTTTATTAGTCGTAATTTGGATTGAATGAGAACCATGTGGAAGCCAGAGATCTAGGAAAGGCATGCAAAAATTGAATCATTGATTTCACACGTTAATATATTCATATCCTGTAGACATTATTGCATTAGCTTTTGCTAAGTTCCTTAGTGCCAAAGATATATGTTTTGTGATACTATTTTTTCATTCAGCTAACTCCATAACGGTGTGGATTGGCAGACCCTACTTATGTCATAGCCCCAATGGCATGCACTCCAAAAGCTTTCCGTGACATCAAAAAATGCTTTGAAGGTGAATTGTCAATTGCTGTCAATTTTTAGTGGATCGATTGTTGGATGTGCATAGTTGATTATACCTAATTCTTTTTGCAGCTTGGCACGAACGGCGACAATTGAGGAAGATATACTCTCCCCTTATGGAGTCCCTGTTAGCTCTATATCTTGGATTTGAGTGGGTGCAGGTAAGATAATAAATTGACATGCTCATATCATGCATCATCTCACGACTAACTATAGATTATTGATCCTTTCAGAGTGGAAACATCTTAGCTCCTATGATCACTCACACCCTTTATTCAATTGTCGTGGTTGGTAATGGTTTACTTCGTATACATTTCCATAGGCAGAAGCTACGTCAGAGAGTAGCAAAGATAGTTGGCAAACAGCAAAAGGGTATTCTAAGCAACTGATCTAAAGCAGAAGAGTTTTGAATCCTGTAAATTATAAGCGAAAGTGTTATGAATAGTAGGCAACACAATACGTTGTAATAGTGGTCAGAAATTCGGAGCCACATTATACAAAGATTAGAGATATGTAAACAAAAACAATTTTGACAGCATGTCAGTAGTTTCACCCTGACATTTGTAAATACTGTGCCATATAAATCAATCAATCATATTTTGATAGTTTCAGATAAGCTTTGCAATTTCGATAGGCTTGGCTTTTCCTTTTCCATAACATACTCCTGCATATAGAACATGCGTACTAACAACATAAATGAGACAGGCAGCAAGTATACAGTGGTCAAACACTACAGTAAGGATAACTTATCCCATTCATTACAGGATATGATTAAAACAACGGGCAAAGGAAAGGCAGATGACGAGACGAACCTGTTCTCAGCTATCCAACAAGAACACTTGAGGATGGTATAGCCCCTAGTTAGGGCCCAACACAAAGTTCCACTTGTCAAGCGGATTAATAGAAGACGATAAATTGCCGCTATACATTCTTGAATTTTTTTTATTTGTTCCCCTTGGATTACGCTTTGATCTGTCCGATTTTTGGGCTGCCCGAAGGAAGGAAGGAAGGAAGTTTATTTTAACGTCCACGGAGGCCAGAGGCCTATGAGACGGTACATGCAGAGAACAGGCAAAAAAGCCAAAAACCCCAACACCAAAAACAAACAATGTAATCAGTACGGTAGAACCCTACTACCGGATGAAAAAACCCCACTTGGGAGGAAAACCCTAGCGAGAGGCTCTCAAATACCATGCCCCGAAAGAGCAAGTCGGCCGGTAGAAATCTCGGGGATGTAGGCTCCCGTACCGCTACCATAGGTGATGCAAATGGCGATGTAGCGGTGTGTCGAGCATCTAAGATCGATGTGCCTTTGCCGACATGGGCATATCTTTGGCAATTGCCCATTTGGAGGGCATGGTGCTCATCCTCTATCACGTGCATCTCACAACACCGACATATCCTTTCCTCCCCGGGGATCCCGTGCGCCATTCACCCCCAACTGTTTCAATTACGGGGTAATGGGAACCCCCGCCCTATGGCGTGCAATAGCTCTCCGCTTTCTTCAATTTGAGATGTGTGCTTTCAAGCACCGATGGGGTCCATGCTCAAGGCCGGATTAATCCGCGTGATAGTGCTCTGTCTTGGGCTTTACAAGAGTAGAGGCATCCCACGGGGTGGCGGCATAGCCCGCATCCAATTGCCCATTCCGCGCCGAGAATGCCGGTTACCACCATCCGCTGGTAATCCATAGACCACCTCCTAAACCATCCCTTACGATTTTCGTGCCATACCCTCTTGTCACGGGGGGCCCTCCGTTAACAACCGCGACTGTGGGGGCAAGCGATGCTCATCCATCCCATCCACCTTATGGAAGCAAGTAAGATGCTGCGCAAGATATCTTTCGTAAAGGCGAAACCCCGGCCTCATACAACAAAATCGTCGATGATGCGGTGTCCTTCACTCCTGGCTATATGTCAAGAAAGCTTTCTACACCCTTTCCAACCTATCCCATGTATTTTTGCTAACTTCTGGGCCCCAAACCTCCACCCCATATAGCGGCAAAGACCGACCAAAGCTCTAAAACAGGTGTGCTCTCCTCGCTGATCCACGAGATCTATCCGGCAACACGTTTTTGCCGCGCATATAAAGCCTTCCGGCCAACGGGCTCTCCTCTCCACACACTCACCCCACAGCATGTTAGTAGTGAAATCAATTCCCAGATACTCCGCACCATCTCCACTTCCTGTCCCCTGTAATATAACTCCGGGATAGGGTGTTGCGAGGACAGGATCGCGAGAAGCTTAGTTTTGTGCAGGGCAAACCCTAAGGCTTGGGTGGGTGCTAATGGAAACTGGATATATACCAAATAAAAGGTGGATATATGAAGAGGGCGCTTAAACGACGGCTTGGATTGAATGTGGGAGGACTTCCCATTGTATAGCATTAGAAACTGGTGAGGATAGGCAGTGCGCATGGATGCATGCATGCAGAAGTGAAAATACATAAATTTGAGGAAGAAAATTACTGTTTCATACAAGATCATTCCAATGTTGTTTCAGATTGAGATCGCATAGTAAAACACGGTAAGCTCTCCCTACACTCAGAGATACCCATTGGCACCACGGAAAAGACCATGAATCTTTCATCTGTTTCACTATTTAAGAGTGGCTCGCTTCTTGGCATGCCCCATTTGTTCTTGATTTCCTCAAGAAAAGTTATACTCGGGGTGATGGAAGATTTTCCAATCCCTAACTTTATCAACTAGCTTCATAGGCTTATAAGTCACGCATCCTGGCTTGTTTGCTGGTCCCTTTTGGATATTTTTTTCTTTTAGTTGGATGTTGAATCATCTGGGTAGCGAGAGAGATAGGAAGACCAATTATGGACAGATGTTTAGAATGATCAGCTAGAGGTAGATAATGTGCGACTTGTCACTCAATATCATTTATGTTGAAGAGTAATCTAATCATCCTGCATTTCAGGCACATGGAAGCCTTAGAACATTTTGCTCATTCTCTTGTCAAGCATTTTTGCAAATTCTTCAGTCATCCATGAAGATAAGCATCACATTTTTTACTTACTCAATTGTGACAACTGTATGTTCAATGTCGAGCATAAATAAAACTCATATCTTTGACTGTATTCATAATATATAAATTGAGTAGTTGAATCTACTGGTCAACTAGCTGCATTTTGTGTGCAATATCTTTGTCACTACAAGAGGAAGGGCGTACTAGAGTCAGATCTTAGTTTGTTATAAACTAAGCTGAACAAAAATGAGAAAAACTGACATTATCGGTGTACCACCGGCTCTATGTTCTGTTGTTAGCACCAGAATTTAGCATCAAAGTTAGAGTCAGAATATGCATCCAAATTATAGACAGAATATGGGTCCAAATTAAAGTTATAATATTCAGAATTAGTCTTACTTTAGAATCAACATAAAGTTGCCATACGGAGATATAGTGGCAAATTGATATGAATGGTTAAAAATGGTGAAGTAGAGTTGGTTTGCATAGAGATAGGACAACTTTGAGCAGATTATCATGACGTATTCATTAGTGTAAAAGGTGGTTGTTATGGCAGGGACGGCAGCAGCTTGATATGAATGGAACAGTGAAGTGTGAATGCGTATGAATGTATGAGTGTGGCTGATGTTCCTGCATGGCAATACCAAGTTTTTAGTGTCAAGATTTCGAGTATTTGGCCTTGTACTGCTATACCTGCATGATCTTCACTAAACTTGAGTTAGATTTAGTAGTACATGCTTGAAATGCTTTGAGACATACTATCTTTCTAAAGTTAAGCCTATTTAACTTCAAACAAGCAAAGCAACATTTATACTACAATCAAGCCTGATTAGACTCTCTTTTATTCTTGTGTTTTCTTTTTAGTTTTGTCTATGCAGCAACTCAACAACTATACTAATGCATTCTACTTAAATAATCTAATCTAATATGTTCAAAGCAACGTGAGGATTATTTAAAATACCTTTTCAAGTGCAAAATTTATATGGGATTAGGCAGCTCTCTATCTTCAATGGTACTCCTCAACCAATAAGATTCTTTACCTACCGCTCCCAAACAATCAATTGAACCTTCTAAAAAGCTTTCAAACTTGGCGGTTGATGTGGGATTTTTCAACTCTCGCATGATTCAAAATAGTGTGGCGATTTTTGTAAGAAAGGGAAGAGGCATGGAAGATTTTGTGAAAGAAGAAAAAAGCATGGAGGCAAATAATATGAATAAAGATATACGTGAGAATGTGGGAATGGATAAAAAAGCAGAAACAAGGGAATATTGAAAAAAGAAAGAAACGAGGAAATAAAAGAAACTAGAAACGTGTGCCCGGCGATGCCGGGCATTAGTCATGGACGTATGGTGGCATTTATGTGCGTTAGTCGTTGTTGTGTCGCGAACATGCGCAAGGCACTTAAAAGTGTAAACATAATATGAAGTTTGAACAAATTAAATCGTAAACAAAAATAAACACAAATACAAAATATTTTTGGTGCAAATAGCGGTTATGTCCGTCGGCTCAACGGATCCACATCATGAAGAACCTATCCCAAAGAACTCTAGGAACGTCTGTCAGCTCAATGTGAAGCTCATTTGTGAAGCTCATAGGTATAGAAGCTCCTTTCGTCGTGCCTATGGTGGCAAACATGGATGTATAAACATGCTTTGATATCATGTCCCACACACGCGACTTAGGTATACCAAACAATGTTATACTTGGTTAGAAACTCGGAAAGCTCATAATCACCAACTGCGTCATGTGGGATCGATGCCCAAGCCTTGAACCGTCTCCCATCGCAAACACCAATGTGTGTGATGCCTCCTGACCTGAAGCATGTTCCCCTGCATGTGTATTCGAGGGAAACTTTACAACAACACGCCAGCCGGTGTTATCAACAACCGCATAACTCCCTACAATAATAAGATATCATTCCAAAGTAAGATAGGAGAAATGCATTGATAAACTCCTTAATTAAGATGATAAAATAACCTATTAAGAAGCATATAAGCAATTGTTATTGTTAGAACTAACAAATCTTACACTCACCATCTCTACGATGTATGCGAACTATCGCCCTTGACTTAGGATTTCCAAGTTCTCGAGGTACGAAGGGTGTGTAGGGGGCTTCATGATCTGCACAAATTCAGAAGGTCAATAAACGTCAAAGAAACATGAGAACCTTTGAAAAGAAACACATGTACATGCACTATATGGTTGTCAAAATGTTAGTCGAGGACATTACACTTACCTCCATCACAAAGCATCTGTATAAACCACATTCCTCGTGAACCTTGAAATTGTATTGGTGCCTTCTTGAGGCAAGAACGGTGAGTCCTTAATAGCGACCCGAATTCTGTGTCGGTTTTGTATCCTTGAGAATGCCATATATAATTGTCTACGCGTAAAGACAGGCTTTGGAAGATATAACCCCACCTTATGCATTGTCTGATCCTGGGACTTGTTTATCATCATGGCAAAGGCCGGCCGCAAAGAAAATTGCACACTTTCAAACTGAAAGGGCAATCTTGAATTGGTAGGCACAATCGGAATGCGAGATAGAAGAACAGCGTCACCGACATGGGTTCTCCGCCTCAATGACACGTCTTCTCAGCTTTCGTATAATCATTCGTGTTCCATTGCACATGCCCTTCTTGAAGGACGTAGACCTCAACAACATGGCAATCAATAAGCATCATAATCGTAAGCAGTTCGGTCTAGAAAATCCTCGACTATCCTATATTCCAACTCCTTCAAAATATATAGTGGATACAAAAAGAATTGAAGCAAATAACTGTCGCAATTGACGTGGCATATCCAATGACGATGCTTCTCGTAGGCATTCGATCCATTCTAAATTATTATTCACAATCATTCGCCTGATACATGCATTCTTGAATGTCTCACACAAATGATCATCAACAGTTCTCAAATCCTTAAAATATGTAGTTCCCGGTACATTGCTTAGCAACATTAGCAAATAAAATCGCTCGTTCTGTGAGGGGGTCACAAAGTACATTTTACCCATAGACGGCAAAACCTGAATATGTTGACGAATTGTCCATTTGTATGTCGTTTTGCTCCAAGTAAAGCTCTTGGGAAAGTCATGGTATAACAAAGTTCGGGACACTGGTTATTCATTTGTAGCATTCATCTTAAACCAACCTATGAGCTGGCCCTGGTTGCGTCTAGGAACTTAGTCCTCCTCTCCTGTAGTATCCTATGGAGAAGAAGTTGAGAGGGGTTCTAAGAGTACTAGGCCTAGAGTATGGACTGCTATTCATGGATCGGAGAAGTGGTAGCAGTTCCATACTCAACTGTATGTACATAAATGTTTTATCATTCGAATAAAATACAATTTCTTGCCTTCAAAAAAAAAAAAAACCTATGAGAGTGGTGTCATGTACATTGTTAACCACATCATCTAAGTCTGCATTCTCATCGAAAAGTATTGGTTGCTCATTAGGAAGGTTAACTGCCAATCGCACGACATGAGGATTTTGTTCTTGCAGTCTAAACTTGAACAACCTTCATGCACCCTCAGAGGCAGAATAGTATTTGGCATTGATATATTGCTGGACTTCATCCATTAGAGATAATATGGGTTCTCCAAAAGGGCCCATAAGAAAATATAAAATGTTATTATTGTATTTTTTTTTTGTAAAATATAACATGAAGGCTTTAGTCAATTTGACATTAATATGCCAAATCTAGGAAAATCTCTATATATATTTTACTAGAAAAGGTGCCCAGCGTTGCTGGGCTTTTCGTCGGGTATAATCTAAAATACTAATAAAAAATAGTGCATATATTTTACTTCAGAAGGCTTGTGTTGAATGGCGAGAAGGGTTATGTTAAATGTGGAGCAAATGTTAATGGTGGAATCTTGAGAAATTTTTGTTTGTGTTACTTTGTACTAAGACATGGAAAATATGGTGCAAGAAGACATGATAATTTGCATATATTAGTGAAGCTTAATGTTTGAGATTGCGTAAGGAGAATATGATAGGCTCACATATTGAGCAAGCTCACATATCGAAGGGGCCTAGATGTGAGCCTAGATGAGCCTAGATGGTTATCAGAAAGCATCTATAATACGTTAAACATTAACGTTAAATAGCATAAAGGATGTATAAATCAAAAAGAGAAACTGTCTTCCAAATTTTACTGTGCTTGGGAACAATAACATCAGAGAGCTGCACATAACATCAATTTGTTGCTCCAAAGTTTATCAGAAAATGTCATACGTCCTCCTTACACTCATCAAATGACAATGACAACATTTTTCCAGCAAGTAATCAAGTGATACTGTAGGTGTCATTTCTGCACGTTAACATTATAATTTACTGCTTAGGAGTACAACTATTATATCATGGCAATATAGATGTTCCTTTCAATCAACTTTAGAATGGGGAATGCTCGGTAAACATCATGGCGCATAAATGGGTGCTCCATTGTTCTCATCAGCATCAATACAAAATGACAGCAACACAGTGTCAATGGCCATTTCCACAACTGAAAAAAAGAGTGGCAATTGCATAACTTATACCCCAACAGAGCTGCAAAAATAAAGTCATGTTGGTTACGATGTTGATATTATAGCTTTAAAGTACAAAGTCGGGTAAAAGAAGCTTACCACAACAGGAAATAAGGGAGAAGACACTTTGTTATGACCTGACTTGAACCTTGACTGATCAAGCATCAAAAATGCAAACAAAGCACAGGATAAGCTGGCAGACCCCTTTCCAAGGAATATTACTATGTTTGCCAGCTCGTTCACTGTTCCAACACGTAGTATATTATTTACAATCAATCCAGTTGCTTTCCCAGCAGACTGACAAAACCCCTTTCCTGATATGGCAATCTGCAGATATAGAAGTTTAGCAATGAATATGTAGCACATCTTTCACTCACTTCAACAACACTCTTGAACGTACCACAATATATGCATTCTGATTTATAAACTTGACAGTCCATTCTAAGCATCCTAAACAGCATTGGATGGGCCACCAGCACAATTTCAAAACATATCCACCAGGAGCAGCCTCAAGGGCTTTGAATTTCTGCCTGACAGCTTCCAGTATAAATCGTATCATTTCAATAATAGCAACTGTGAGCGAACCTAATGCCATGGATCCAAGGCTATACCGAGCAACCATTTTGGCAGATGAAACAACTGTAAAGAATGGCATCGCCTGTAATGAATACACCATTACTTTAAAGATGTATAAATCAGAATAAAAGGAACAATACACGAACAAAAGTGTATGCTTGCCTCTGTATCACCTCTAGCCCAATAGAATGTAGCAACAGATCCAGCAATAGTAGTGAGTGAACATGCAATTATAAACTGCACTGTCCAAAAACAACCAAATATATGGTACAAAATTGCCCATTCAACAATTTTTTTGTAATGGAATGAATATCCACAACAGCCATCGCATTTAACTGCTTGTGAAAGGAGATCGTAGACACAGCATTGATTACCATCATAAGTATTCTGTTTCATATCCCCAGCACTTAAAAGATAAAGGGCAGCGCCAACCCAATAGATAAGAAATATGCCTAGGAAAAGGTAGGGCATGATGGGATATAATCAATGTAGGAATAGCCCCAATTGCCTTCGCAGCGACCTGCATGCCAAATATTTTAACATCTTGAAATATTTGAGACTTATTCTTCTCTAATTTTAATGAATGAACATCACAAATTGAAAACAAAATCACCTATGCTCCTGTCTAACGCTAATTGCGTATTACAATACTAATCATATTATGAGCACTTGGTTAAAGAAGCGTGTTGCACTTGCAGGTGTCTGTCAGCTTTTCCTGTGCTTTGTTTGCATTTTTGATGCTTGATCAGTCAAGGTTCAAGAACCTTCATAACAAGATCTGCCCGGCCTTCCTTTACAGCTCGTGCTAAACTCTCAGCACTGGGCTTTTCGTCACTGAAGAACAGATAACATTAGAAACATAATGCAAAATAATATAATATACTGAAGCCATGTTTACCATTCTAAGCCTGCATTTTTTATGAAGTACTGTACTTTCCCCCTGCCTCCACACCTTCTGCAGCGTAGTGCTTCCCATCCATTGCAAGTATAGCATTCTCTGCAGACACAAGAGAGTACATTGCTCTGAATTTGCCTTTGTCTTCAATGGACCGCTTAAGTGAACACTGGGAATTTCAAATGCCCAACCAGGGAATAGATTGATGATTTACAAACCTTTTATCAAAAAATTTGCTCATAAAATCTAATGTCAAAGATGAAGTTCCTGCAGCCAAACAAACCTGAAACCTGCTGAACGTCAATTCCATTAACGAACAAATAATGGAACAATGCCTAAAATGTTTTGAGATTCACGTACCACCACGGGGATAGATGCTCTAATACGATCATAAATCCTTCACGGCACTCCTGTAAAGCAAGCTTATTTCAGAACCTAAGGTCTCACAGCCGATTGCAGAATACAAGCTTTGAAGACTTCATATATCTTCTTCCTACATGCTGTTCTGACAGAATCACAGACCAATACATAAAGATAAATTATGAACAAGTGTCCAGATTCTACCTTAGAATCTTTCTGCAGAAGCAAAAGCTTGGAAGAATCCCTTATTGGGCAGCATCCTGCTTGTAATGAAAGCAAATCCAGCAGCCCTAGGCTCTGATCTGAATGAAGAAGGCATGAGGTTTTCAGAGCTATTTCGCTGGGCCAACATCTTCACGGAATCCTGCAACTGCGAGGCTCAGATTGAACCTTAAAAGCCATGCCGCTTCCATAAAATCCAGAATAAACCCAGCATCATGAACATTTGGGCAAAAGGTCGATGGAACACGACTTTGCTTTTCTTTGCCCGACACCAAAAGACACAAAAAAAAATCGTGCCAAATAACCCTAACCATCTCGCATTTCCCCTGAAGTTTTTGGAAAACTCTTGAACCTGCAAAAGCATGAAACGTGGGAAAAACAAGTCCGTCGAAAAACATGGAACAAGAAAGAAACCGTTTCCATTCAATCTTCGCGGCTAATCAAGGATAAAAAAAAATTTAAAAAACCTAACGGCCGAGATTTCGCGCACAGATTATCCCAAAACAGATCTCGCGCACAGATCTCGGCATGAATTTAGAGTAAACATCGCTGATAGTTATGTTTTTGGAATTATGTATGTTTTCAGACGGACCTTTTCCGGCTACATCTGCTTCTTCCCCGCCGCCATAGCCAAGCACTGAGTGTGCCATCAAATGATGGTTGTGATGGTTCTCCCATAACCGAGCTTGCTAATCTTCTGCTTTTCGCTATTGCAAAATTTCAATGTCAGTTCCAAAATTTCGATGTCACTTTCAGCAAAGATGCAAGGATGGAAACGCTCTTAGCTGCAGGCCGCTTTCAGAAAGAGGCACAATAGTTTTGCATATAGTGGGTGCTGAAGAGCTCTTCGGTTTAAAACGCCCATGTGTGGCATTTTGTGCTGCCTCTGGCGCCTTTGTGGGAGCGAGTTTTCCAAACCCTTTTTGGGGCAGGTTGACTCCAGAGCCAAAAAGCCCCATGTGATACTGCTATGCTAGGAAGATTGCTTGCCCACCCAAGCAACCAATTCTTCGCTCTGATTTGCGGGAGCACTATCCCCTTGCACGGATTTACACCACTACGGCCTGAAAGGTGAGCTTGATCTAAACGAAAATGGGCTCTTCGCAAATTAATTGGGGCTAGTTATATGAACACCGGATCCACCAATTCGAGCTTGAAAGAAGAAAAAATTACAGGCAAAAGATCTAAATGATGGAAGGCATGGTAAAATAGACCTGCCGAGTGCCGAAACTTCTAGAAAAATTACAAGGAGAAAGATATGGCGAATTGCTTGGTTCTAGGGAAATTGCTTGCTTCAGTCTAGCAATCTCGCAGGTAAGTTATGTTTCCCAAACTCTGGAAATTTTGCATACAGATTTGTAACTGTTCAAATGATTGTCTCACAAAGTCGTCATGTAATTATATCTATGACAAATTTGAAATATTTAGCAGTGCAATTTACTGAACCACCTATTCGCGATGGTTTTAATGGGTTGGCCTCCCATGGAAACCCTTCCGGCTTTTCAGGAAACCCTTCCGTCCATGGAAACCCTTCCGGTTTTCCAAGAATTTGAAAACCCGGAAGGGTTTCCATGGAAAGCCGGAAGGGTTTCCATATTGGAAAATCCAGAAGGGTTTCCATTGAAATCCGGAAGGGTTTTCACAAAATTATTTTTTTTCAAAATATTTACACACGTGAGCCTTTATGGCTCACGCCTTTCCACACGGACGCTCGACATTAAGGCGCATGATGGAAATTGGGAAGGGTTTCCACAAGAAGAGGAAAATAGGAAGGGTTTCCACAGGAGGAGGAAAATAGGTTAGGTTTCCACATGCAGTTCTCCATGGGGTAAGATTAAGATTAACTAAGAATTGAGACCAGCTTTAATCTCAAAAATTCTGGCACTTAACACCCAATATAACATGATCTCAAAAATTCTGGCACGTAACACCCAACATAACATGGAACTTCTTGCAAGGTACAAATTATGAGGAGTCCTGGTTTTAGATCATGGTTCTTTCGGTCAAATTATTTTGTTATCAAAGCTTAAAATTGAATTGAATTGAAGGCGTGCAAATATATTGAAGTTTTAGAATCTCGTGTATTAAACTGCCATGCATGTACAATGTTTGACCAGGATAGTGCGTACGTGTGAAGTTGCACTCTATTATGTTGCATCATGGCACTATGCTCTACATAATCTCTATTGCATAACCTTTGTCTTTGTTAAATATTCTTCTGTCGTACATGCATAACCTTTGTCTTTGTTAAATATTCTTCCGTCGTACATGCAAGAGACCAAAAGAAAAAAAGAAACAATTTCGATGGAGTCCTTGATGAAGAACCTATTTGCCAACAAACGCAAATCTAGTTTGATGAAGAATCTAGTTGGATATCTTGATAATTAGTTTTATTCAGATATTTTAACTTCTCTTATGAACCTGTAGTTCCATGTTCATAGTTTAAATATAAAGCAACGGTCCAAAATAATCATGTGGATCACATTCTTACAGCAGAAACCTAAGAACTTCTCATTTATCAGCAAGAATATCAAAATTTTAACCTTATAATAGTTAAATCATAAAGCATATGATAGGCAACACCGCCTTAAAGGATTCAATTACTATTTATTTATTTATAACAATGGTCCACAATAATCTTGTGGATCACATTCTTAAGCAAACCTTCAACCGTTCTACATGTAACCTTAACATGAGAACTTCGGTTTTGGTTCTATTTCCAAATTTAAGTAATAAGGAAGCTTCAACCCGCATGGAGGCTTTTAAAAGCGGAACTTGGAAGATGGCACAAGAAATTGTATTATGAAGTACAAAACCAGTCAAACCTGATTTAAATAACTCGGATTGTTTCTTGCTTCATGCGTATGCCAAGATACATTCTTTCAACATCAAATAGAAATTGCTCCTTTATCATAAGAAAACATTTTACCACGGCTTGCATGAAAGAACAAAGCTGCAATTTTACCACACCATAAATATGTAAACACTTGTTTATAATTCAAGCATCTTTTGGTGCTTTGCACACAAAAAAGCAAATCTAAGATTGTCCATTATGTAACAACAATATAAACACAAGGATTTAAACACGGACATAGAATAGCCAAAAGCATGTCCATTGTGAATCGATACCTTTTTGCAGGTCGCCAAGTGGCTCTGTCTACCAACTGTTGGAATCAAACTTGGAATTCAACCTTCAAATCCACCAGTATATTTTAACCTTATAGAGATATTCCCCATTCTGTAAATGCGACACGGCTCTGTAAATGACCTAAGGCAGCATATCTATTACCAGGAATACTTGGAAATAAGGCAGATCCCTTGAGTTAAGAAATTGCGGTAGCCGTTTCTCACAGATCATATCTTTGCTTTTCCAAGTACAAATCGTCGAGATATAACATCAAATGCATTTCGAAATTTTTAAGCGTGCTAGCATATATCGGTCTGAGGGCAAAACGTACCTTGTAATGGTGATATTTTGCAAAATCCGTTAACCCTGTTTATGAGTAGGCACAGATCATCAGCCAAATTTTGAGCTGCTCTTTCAGTTACCACACATGCCGATTTTCATGGATTTTCGGCCAATATAGGCCATGGAAAAAGCCATTTCGAAATTCCGGACCATGCATTTCTATGATATCCATCACGAAATATTTGTCTGGCGGATCAAAATTTTCTTTTGCACTGTTACCTTATGTCCGGCAAGCTTCGGCTTCTCCCGCATGTATTATCTAGCCCTTTCACATTTTATCTACTAGTGGATTGGCAAATGGCACCCGAGTAGTGTGTATCACTTTGTGGCCACATCGCGTGCCAAATCGGTGGGTTTGCCATACCAAATTAGGCCCGATTTTGCCATGTTTGGTGTCTTCATGCATATGCACCGTTTATGCCCATAGATAAAGCCGAGCACTAAATTGATTCCCGAAATAGGATTTACCAGTCCAAAATCGATATCTGAGACATTATCATGGACCATTGCATTATTTTTTGCACTCTTACAGCTTCGTGCACTTTCGTCATGAGAAATTTTGCCGCTTCTTTGCTAGGTCTTCTTCTTTCTGCAAAAAAAAAAAAAAATCAAAACACGGGGACAATGCCAATGCTTCAAGAACTTCGAGAAATCCACCTGGAACATTGGCTTCTTCATTCATACCTGATTGAATCACTCACTACACCGTTCTTGAATCATTTGAAACACTTCCCCCTACGCCCTAATCCCCTTAATCCCCTTGAAACACTTCCTGATCTGCTTCTAATTCTCACTTACAGGAAAGAAATCGCCGGAAGAAGAAGAGTAAGACAAAAAAAAATCCCTTTCTCTAAAAAGCTTTTCAAGAATAGCCGTAGGAATTAATTTCTAAGAATTAATTAGCGGTGGATATCTCTTCCCCCAAAAAATAATCTATTTATATTTATATTTTCTTACGGAAACCCTTCCGGGCTTCAAGATATGGAAACCCTTCTGGGTTTCATGGAAATCCGGAAGGGTTTCCATATTGAAGCCCGGAAGGGTTTCCACTAATTTATTTAATAACCCCAATCGGGGGGAGATAGTGTGAGCGACCTATTCGGGTCCATTCCATCTAGATCTGTAGTAATTGCCTTGACCAACCCCTTCAAGCTTCAAGGACTGTAAGAACCGAATAGAATTCACCTGTCATTTTTTGGTATTTTCTTTACGAGTTCATTAGCCGAGTATGTGAAGCTGAGCTAGATAAAGTTACCCAAACTGACGTAACTCTTTCTTTTTCCCACAGCCTAGAAACGATAAAATTAGGGTTATTAATCACAAATCGAGTCTCAGAACCATTAAGCTCGACCTCTGAACAGGGTAGAAACCATAGAATCGGGGCTGACAGCACAAATTGGGCCTCAGAGCCATCAAATTGGACCTCTAAACCCGGTTTTACTCCATGGATCTTAAAATCAGCCTCTGATTTCTCTTATGCTTGATGGGCCTCCAAATTCGCGTGGCAATCCCAAAATTCGACCTGATAATAGGTGAATCAGACCATCCTTATCTTGGCCGCTGCCTCCAATCACCTGCAAATTATTTTTGGCGTCTCCAAACACCCACACAGGGATTTTGGGTTCAGCAAGAGGAGTTCTTTTGGGTGAAACAATCTCTGTCATTTCAGACAGTGCCTTCCAATTCAAGCCATGAATTAGGCAGCGATGAATTTGAGACGACCCATTTTTATCTGTCTTCAATCCGATTCCGATGCCAATTCTGATGGCTGCAGCCGATTCCGATACCAATTCCGATGCCTGCAGCCTCCACTCTTTGATGGTTTTACTTGCCAACATAGTTGGCTCAGAAGACAAATTGGCAGAGGCCAATTCCGACCCAGGTGCCCATCTTCGTGTTTTCTATCTGTCACGATGGTGGTTGCCCCACTATTGGGGTGCTCACCTATTTAACCTCAATGCTCAATGGTTCTTCAACCACTTTTTCCAATAACATAACACATTGCCTTTTAATGGTTTGAAATTTAACATATCTTAATAATGCCTTAATATATTCAACCATATGGCATAAAATATGTTACTATTAACGTCCCTAGACTAAGCATTCAAGGTGCACCACAAACTTCCGACTAGGGAAATGTGGGACCACATAATTTTTATGCCAACGGGCTTGGGATTAAGTAACATGATATGGTGGGGCATCTCTATCTTTAGAACAAGTAGCATGATATGGTGGGTATCTTTTGAAAGTTCTAAGCAAAGAAATTAGTGAGTGATCTTCCTAGAGTTCCATTTTGCACCGTAGGAGGGTCCAAATATAACGAGGAATTTTTGTGGGGAATGCTCTTCGATCATCCCACTAGACCACAAATTTGATGCAATAAATATGCCGAGGTGCTGCATACAAGCTAGGAACCCCAGCAAAGGCTTGAATCAGAAAAACAATAATGTATATCTCCTTAGTTATACTGACAGAACCTATGTTCCCACCAAAATATTGGCCTTGTGTACGCAACTCAAGTTGTTTCATAGCCATAGTTAGATGCAAAGTTTAGTCCAGTTCCCACCAAAATATTGGCATTGTGTACGCAACTCAAGTTGTTTCATAGCCATAGTTAGATGCAAAGTTTAGTCCAGGTTATATCTTTTTCAAAGTAATAAATATTTACCCTCCTTGAGGATGCCCACTGATGCCTCAATTTCTTCTGCAACGACCTAAAAAGAATTAGTAGAACCACTATTGTATTAGCTTTTTGAATACTACGAGTGTTCAGCAAATTGAAGGCATTGGATGATGTTAAACAGATTCATAAGCAAATTATAAGAAATGGATTGGAGATCGATAAGTTGTTATGGTAGATGTGGCAAATTAGGGGATTCAAGAGCTAATCAGGGGATTCAAGAGCTGTATTTAATGCAATATCATTCAAAAATGTGTTTTCCTGCAATGCCATAACCGCTGCTTATGTTGAACATGGAAATGGTGATGATGCATTATAGCTTTTTTGCCAAACGCAGTTTGAAGGTATTAAATCTGACAATCCACTTTTGCCACTGTTTTTTCTCCCCTTTACATGCCTGAGTATTTGGCACAGATTAAGGTAAGCCATTCATGGTAAGCGAGCTTACAAAACTAATATGCACTTTCAGCCGTCTGTAATTGAGAACACTTCAATCACATGAAAATTAGATATGATACGGAGGCCCATTCAGCACTTTTTTGTAAAGAATGCACACTGGGTTTTATTTCTTCCCTGGGAAAGGATATGGAGCATGTATCTTTCTGACTTGCATAGCCAAAACTATTCTGATCTTCATTCTCAACCATCTGAGGCTAACAACAGAGTATGCATCTTTAAAGGATTCATCCAATTTATCACAGAAGTTTGAATCACAAACTGCTTATAAGTCAATTTAAATCAGGGGGATGGCCTAGATAATGTGGCATGGCTTTCGATATGGACAAACCGAATTAGAGAGATGTCAACAAAGCTACGAAATAAAGAAGGAATCACGATTCAAAAAATGCAAGAAGATGTCCTATTTATTTAAAGCAGAGTGCAAATTCATGATGCACATCGGCCCAATCAATCATACATCATCAAAGTGCATAAACAAAATAAAAGAAAAGTCATGATGTTAAAGACCAACATGTCCAAGATCAACCGAAACCGAAAAAAGAAGATCGCCCAAGGTTAGAACCATCCCAATTAAACTTCATTTGATATTTTATTGACATATCACCATTGTCTTAAAGTTAAACTATAAAATAATAATGTAGCTATTCGATGCTCCCTCTACACCACGAGTGACGCATCGAAGGTCGCACTTGAGTTCGACTCCAAGGGATGCACAAGGCGCCGGCTCCGCCGGCGCCAAATTCTTGTATATAGATATAGATAATAGGTATTGAAATATGTGAAAATGCCACACGTTTGAAAGCTTCGTATTAAATGTGAAGATATTTGCCACACGTTTGAAGGCTTTGCATTAAATTAGGTGTATATTATGGACCCATGTTTTGAGTCTTGAGATAAAAGACACATTTGATGGTCCACATAGAATTATTTTTGGGATTGCTACTTGGCTATTACAATTTACCTTATGCATGGATCAGAAGGGATCCGAGTAAGCCTCCATTGGATTTATGCATGGATCAGAAGGGATCCGAGTAAGACTCCATCGGATGGACTTTGCAATAACATACCATGGTCCATCTCCAAGGAAACGGAAAGCAAGTGTGAGTGTATCGGTGGGTCTTATTCATGCAGAAGTTGAATCACAGAGATCTTGGCTGACTAAGTAATTGTAACAGAATGGATGCTTCTACTGCAATGAATAGAGATTCATTTTCTTCATTTATCTTTATGGTCTATTGTATATCGTCTCATGCACTTATGCATTACTGCAGAAACTAGATGAATAGAAATGGAATACAGATAATGTACAAGGTGCAAACCCTGCAGGGATGCAAACATGTTGTATTGCACTGCACAAGGCTTGTTCAAAGTAGAGCGACTGCACACAAACAACTATATTAAGGATGTACAATGGTGCAAGAACTTCCACATTGTCTGACTTACTAGATGACTTGAAAGGACTCTGATGAGCTATGAACCAGGACAGAAACAAGCACCACAAAAAGGCTTGTACAGCCTTGCTAAAAGGTTTGGAAATGTCTCATCTATGCTAAGCTTAAGAAGTCACATTTACCTTCTTTTCCAATGAATAGATGGTAAATGGACTTCTAGAGCTAGGTGACAAGTGTCCTAGGTAGTTAGGAACTGCAAGACTCTAGCCTATTTGTAGCTTAGCATTTAGTTTTCTCACATCAGCGCTTCTGTGCGCATCTCCATTCTGGAATTTTCCCTTAGCTCACCTGCGCACCCACCCTCCCTCCCTCATTTTCCCTTTATTTGCTGATGCATAGGCCATTCTCTCCAGTTGTTCCATTGACCTTGCCAGTATGACCTGCCTTGGTTTTTTGGTTATAGAGCCTTGGTTTATTGTTTATGATTTATGGTTTATGACTTGCCTCGGTTATTGGTCATAGAGCCTTAGTTTATGGTTTATGCTTATAGAGCCTTGGTGTCTTATGTTGATATGTGACTGTTGGTTTCTGATTATAGAGCCTTGGTGGCTTATTTATGGTTTTAAATCTTGGTTTCTGATTATAGAGCCTTGGTGGCTTATTTATGGTTTTAAAGCTTGGATGGCTGGTATATAGATAAAGAGCCTTCGTGGTGTGACGACCATACGGATATTTGCATCATACGAACATTATACTCGTATGTACAAAAGATGGTCGTCACACGGATGCAAAAGGGTAGTTGCACAAGACAGAATTTGAACTCGCAACCTTCCAATTGCAAATCACACACCCTTGCCAAGTGCACTACCAATATATGTTGAAGACATTCTTTCACGTCTTCCTCATATGTGGGACTATCTCCAGGGGGGTTCTAGAATATTCTAGAACCTAAATGCATGCGCGACACTTGGCGCGATCTCATCCATTGGAGTGGCGCGATCCTGACTATTGGTCTAGATATATAAGGAGGCACCTCCTTCTTGTTGAACCATTTCGGTTCAACGCCAGTCTTGAGCCTTCTAGGCATCTGTCTCGTGTTCCTGCTTGCCTTCGGGCCATTGTATTATTGATTCTTGTCCATATATCATATTCTTTGTCGATCTTGGCGTATTTCTTCCGTATTTCTTGCGTATTTTCCAGGTATTTTTCCTTGTTTTCGAGTAGGTTCATGACAGTTTAGACCGGAATCCCTTATCGGTTCTTGCCTGCTCTGATCCTAAGCATTTTTTGCTCGTATTTGGTGATTTTATATCTATGGAGGAGGTTTCGACGTTATTACAACAGGTCCAGCAGCTTGTTCAAGTATGCCAGCAGTTGCAGTTGGACAATAAAGAGCTTAAGGAACGTGTTGCTTCACATGAATCTGCTTCTAGTTCTGGATTGAGGCTATCAGAGCCTAAGATCAGCCTGCCGAGTTTGACGGCACTTTCGGTCCAAGCTCCGTGGTTTTTTAATCGGTCATCGGCTTGTGATCCAAATCCACTCTCATAAATATCCCACGACCCGGGAACAAGTTGGGCTGATTGGTTCTCTCCTCCTCACGGCCAGCTCTAAGTTGGTTTGCTCCTTTATTGGAGAAAGGAGCCTCGAGTTGCAAGATTTTGTCTGCGTTCGCTGCGAGCTTCGAGGCATGCTTTGGAGACACTGGATGCACAAGACGGCAATCCACAAAACTTTGCAATCTAAGGCAAGGCTCTCGCCTAACTTCAATATATGCATCAGAATTTCGTCAAATTGCGGTAGATACTGCCTGGGATGATGTTGCACTTCGAGATTGTTTCCGAAGGGGGTTACGTGAGGATGTCAAGGATATGTTGTTGTCTATGGAAGATCCTCAGACTCTGGAAGAAGCCATCAGTTTGCGACGATGTGATGTCGGCTCTTGAGCGTAGGCAAGAGAGGCGTGGTCCAGTCTTCCCAATCCACACAAACGCGTAGCTCGCCCTCCCGGTCATGTCAGAATCCAGCAGGTGAGGACCTGAGCCTATGCAGATTGATCAGGAAGTTCGAGGACCTTTATCTGCCGCCGAGAAGCAGCGTCAGAGAGAGGCTAACCTTTGCCTCTACTGTGGAGGAGCTCAGGGTTGCCCTTAAGAGGCTATTTATAGCCAAATGGCTATATTTTGAATATTTTCAAAAATGAGATACTAAAGCTGAATAGGTTACTATTGAAAATAAATTATATTCTTTCGCCAAAATTTTACCATTTAGCTCGGCCTTTCTTAAATTAGCCATGCATTCTTAAGCTCAGATCTAGAGTTTCGCCTCCAGTTCCATGGATCTAAGTGTTTAGGATCATAGATTATCCCCTTAACAACATTGTAGATCAAGTAATTGTTTGCTAGCTCTAGTGGACCATAGTAGAATACTAAAAAAATCAACAATTACTCAACTTTTGCTAAACATAATAGGCTTCCTTAATCCTGTAAGTTGTATGTGAATTGACATCTAATTTATTTATTTCAATTACCACATTAACGTTGGCAAGGTTCGCCAGAGTTTTTATGAAACAGTTCAAGTCGCAAAAAGTAATCGCCTACAAAATTAATATAGAAAGCTTATGATTCGCCTCATCTTCTAAATCACGCCTATGCAGATATGGCCTTAAGGGCAACCCTGGAGGAGCTGGCCATATTGCTCGTGGATGCCTGGTGAAGCGCCCAAGTCAGTCGGAAAACTTCAGGGGCCGGTCCGAATAGTAGGAGTCTCTCGTCGGCTAGCCTCCTTTTCTCAGACTCCTTCCACATTTCTTAACATGTTTATTCCATCGGATAAGGTCAGCAAGGCATTCTTCATCCCTATATCATTGAAATCAGAAGTTGGAGGATTGCAAGTGTTGGCGCAACTTGATTGTGGTGCAAATGCTTGTTTTATGGATAGTCGTCACAAGAAGCACGCCATCCCTAGAAGCAAGGTTAAGCATCCTGGTTCTGTTAAAGTGATTGATGGACGGGAGATCTCCTTGGGTGCAGTCACAGAATGTACTGCGCCTCTTCAAGTTTTGTTGGAAGGAGTTTCTTGTAGTATTTCCTTCAATCTCATTGCTAGCCCTCATGTGCCAATAGTCTTGGGTCTGCCCTGGCTCGAGCTACATAACCCGCAGATTGATTGGCGTACTAGAGCATTTTGATTTGGCCGGTTCTAGCTCTAGTTCCAGCCATCTGCAGACGTCTCTACACCAACATCGACTTCGATCCGTGCGCAAGATCGTGGACCCTCGATTCCGTCCCTCTTTGTTCCATGTTCGATCATCCTCTTTGCCTTCGCTCCAGTTCATGCCCCGATTCTCGACCAGATTCTTGATGATATCCCGGCTCGGCTCGGTTTACGCTCTGCGCCAAGGTTCGGTTTACGCTCTGCTCGGTTCTTGCTCGGTCTGCGTTCCTGCTCCAGTTCTTGCTCCGGCCCCTATTCCTACTCCATTCTTGCTCAATTCATGTTCCGGTTGCTCACCGCTCATGTTCCTATTCCCCGCTCATGTTTTACGCTTTTGTAGAGGCTTTTCATGCCCTCGCCAGATCTCAAGATTTCTCTTCATGAAGTTCGATAAATCTAGAAGATCCAAGTTCACCGCTTGCAATCCGTGTTCACCCATCTGGCTAGCTTCGGCACTGTGGAAAGTCCGCTCCAATGCTCCCGTGATAAATATGGTGCCTTCTCTCGATGTTTTTTGACAAAGTCAAGGCCCGCAAACTCCCAAAGCATCGCTTATGATTGTCCTATTGATTTGCGACCGGGGACCACGCCACCATATGGTCCGATATATGGTCTATCTCCCCACCGACTTGAAGGTTTTGTGGGATTACATTGAAGAGAATCTAGCCACCGGCTTCATTCGACATTCTCGGTCCCTGCTTGAGCCCTATCTTCTTCGTCAAAAAAGAAGGATGATTCGGCCATGCCCCGTCGTTGATTATCGCGACCTCAATAAAATCACTCAATAAAATCCAGATTCCGCTCCTCCGATCCCGATCGAGTTGTTGGAACGACTCCAAGGTGTGCATTATTTTACGAAGATTAATCTTCGGGGTGCCTACAATCTTATTCGGATCCGGGAGGGTGATGAGTGGAAAACAGCCTTTCGTACTCGGTATGGCCATTTTAAGTACACAGTTATGCCGTTTGGACTTACCAATGCTCCGACAGTATTCCAACATATGGCCAATGATGTTTTTCGAGAGTTCTTAGACACTTTTGTTATCATCTATTTGGATGATATCCTTATTTATTCTAAGACTCTCAAAGAACACACTACAAGAGGATGAATGTTCTACGTCAGAAAAATCGTCAGACTGTCTAAAAAGATCTGACCTGATGTTTACACTGATGAAAATACTGACGAATAACTCTCTGATGCATTTTCTGACGATTTTGCATCAGAACATTCGTCAAAACAATCGTCAGATTATTCGTCAGGTTTTGCGTCATAAGTATCGTCAGGATAATCGTCAGAAGCTATTCGTCAGAAATTTCGTCAGTTTTCGCGTCAGACTTTTCGTCAGATATTTCATCAGATAGTGTGTCATCATGATCGTCAAAGAAAACGTCAGATATTTCGTCAGAAAGTTCAGATTTTTTATTACTACAGTTTTAATCATAACTTTTGATCCAAGAGTCCATTTTAGATGAAATTTGTTGTGTTAGAAAGCTCTCTCTGTGATCTGTCTAATGATATACTGTATGAGGTTGTTTCTTCATAACATAGAATGATAGAAAGCTCCTCTGCTCAAGGTAACAAATTTGTGCCACTTTACAAGGTACATTTATTGTTTGAGGGCTCAAACCTGATATTGGCTTCAATGTGTCGTTTAAATGCTAGGTGTTTTGCAAAAGCTTGCATTTGCATCATTGACTTTGGTATGCCTTGCTCCTTTTACTTTGATTGTGTAGCTGTTTTTATAAAATCAAGGGTACTAAACATGTGCACTCTACACTGTCTATGTGTGCTCAAAATTGGTAAACTTGAATTTACAAAATATTTGACGTTCGAATTTCGTTTATCCCCTACAGTACAATGGTAAGTTTGAAATAGTACAATGATAAGTTTGGAATACATACTACAGGGGTGCATAATACATATTCATGTGAATATACTGAGGTTCATGCTCATACTATGGGGTCTCAATATTTTCTTAAACTTAGAGATGTTGAATGGCTTGAAGGCCTAGTTGTGGAAGGATTTTATTGCATAGCCATAATAATATCCTAAAATTGAAAAGGGTTGTAAGTTATGTCTTTTTAACTTTGGAAAGAGAGGCAAAGATTTTTTATCTTTGGCAACCATTGCCACACCTATGGAAAAAATACAACATGTAGAACATGCAATAGCATAGGTGGCTAGAAATTTGCACACAAGGCAAAATTTCATAGGGCTTAATGGGCACTTTAACATAGTATGTGTTCAAATGTTAAATTGGACCGTGTAAAAATGCTATAACGCAAAAATGAAAAAAATATGTGTTTAATTTCTACTTTGAGTAATTTGTTTAATTTCTACTTTGAGTAATTTGATGGTTAGTTGATGCCATTGTAACACATTGGAGACGGCTGCAACACAAAGGCTGTATATAGCACTTGTGTATCTTATGCTGATATGAGGGGTCTAAAACTCCCATAGCACATGCTCAGAATAATAGAGCTGTGTATTCTCCTATAATGCAATGGTTTTCTATAATGCAATGGCACTATGTTTGAACAATGTCTCCATGGTTACCTAGTGCCATGGTCCATAGACTAAAGGGCACAATTGGAACCTTATACGGGATTTAGCTCATACAAAATATGGAAAAGAAAAGATATGAGTGCATGGTATTCATAATTTACATGGGGGCCCCAATTCTACTTGGGAATAGTCCCCAGCTTTACTTGGAATGGTTTGCATAAGATTTGATATAATGCTTATGTAAAGATTTATGATGCATGAGTATTTTAGGAATGGCCACATTGATCTATTGTCTAAAGGCAATGTGACGGAAATGCAAAATGCTTCACCTAGCATAACATATACTTGATCGAAGAAACACTCGTGTTCCACTTGACATGTGCTTACAATTTTTAAAATTTTAAAATCTCTAAGTTCAAATGTTCCACGGGAATCAAGTGGTCAATGGTCTTGGGCTCTAGGCAAAGAGATGCTCTAGGCTCAGTGGTGAATATATGACCTTGAGCTATAACTATATATAATTGGCATGGTAAACATAATATGATGTGCTAAAATATCATCGAAATCCTTAATCCTTAATGGGAAGCTGGAACTCGATTTAGGGCTTCTTGGAAATCGCTGAAATGGTAGTGGCCTGGTAAACATGTCGGATCTGCTATGCACAGTCCAAATCGAACTGGAGTTCTATGTCGGCCGAAAACTTGTCTGTCGGTTTTGCTGGGATGCGGTTTCATCCCGGATTTGCATGCGAATGGTCAGAGAATCGGATCTGAAGATTTCGGCTAGCTGCATCACTGCTTTGGCTACAAAATACTTGTTGTCAATCCAAAAATGGAAGCGGATGGGACTGAAAGCGGTCTATTCTGATGTAAGATTGTATCGCAGAGGCCGAATCTGGCAACAATGAGCAGAAAAATTCGTTGGTGTTTTATGCCATGGCCGAAAATAGATCTATTATTTCCTAACTGGTTAAGAATGAATATTGGAAGATATTGGATCTGCTGGTTATGGCGGCGATGCAAAAGGGGCAAGAGAGTTGCCCTTGTTTTGCTTAATCTATTGGAGGTATTTCTATATACAAAGAAGAATATCTTATTTTCTTGTTTGCAATAAGTTCGGATCTTGCTTATAATGCTTGTTTGCTTCCTCGATTTCAACAAATTAGGATATTTGATGGAAAATAACTTGGATCTAGCATATATACAGCTTTTACAAGTATGTTTATAATCATTTATGTGCATTTAAATTTTTTATAGAAAGAAACACATGGGGCTACGAATTTGTCATGGTTTTATTGCCCTTTTATCCTAATAGCATTATTGAAATGAAATTTTTGCCTTAGCAGGCTTGTAGCAACCTTTTCAAGACTCTACCTTTTCAATACAACCCGGTAGCCTCCGATCCGGTCCGACCATGCAAAGCAGGCTTGTAGCAGATTTATGTCTCAAACACCTGGTTCAATATATCTACAGAGTTTTCCGCAGAGAGAAAATTTTGCAGTTTAACTTTAAACATTATTCATGAACTTGCTCAAAAATGAAGGAGCGTCCTCAAAGCTTGACATCATCATCCTTAGAGGCCCAAGGCAATCTCTCTGTTAATGAAGAGTCACAAAGAAATCATGTAATCGGATGATGGCTTACCAAAGAAAAGGAAAAGGATAGTAAGGGAGTCACATTAGTGACTTCCAATAGAACGATCAGAAAAATAATTTCAAGCAATAATTGTTTCCTATAAGTCATAGAAAATAAAAGATGCCGAATGCTGACATCCGTGCCAATATAATGGCTGCCTTAGCCTATTAACTGGGCATTAGCTTTTTGGAATAACGTAGATTTGTATTTAAAAAATATAACTCATTTTGGTATCAATTATCGTGGTTTGGGAAGCTTGGCACTTCGCTTGTTCTACTGTATAATGGAATTGAGAAACACATGAACAGACTACCACAATCTTTGTGGATACAGTATTTAGACTCTTGATTTACGTTTATTTGCATTTGAAGGAATGTTGGCACATTCAGATTATCTCCGGGGTATAATGTTTTGGCCTTCCTCTTTACGCACCACTTGTATTGCTAATTGAGACATAGGACACCGTGTACGTAAGTATCAAACCGTTAAATCTTGTTTCATTTCAATCGATTACTATAATAATATACATACCGGTTTTTTCGCATTATTAATTGGATTTCAAAGCCCTCTTGCAGCGAAAAAGGGTGAGCTTTCATTCGGTTTAGTTGATTAGCGGACATATTTTTAGTAGAGATGGGACTCTTTCTACAATTAGGTAAATTTTGACAAAGCACGGAAACAAAGCATTAGAGTAGAGAAAAGATAGATGCCAAGGAAGTCTCTCGAAAAGAAAAGTCATTACATCGTGATGATGTGTGCAATAGTATTGTAATAAGTCAATTAGTCTAGTTTCCAACGATAAACTCTTGACAATTTCCGGTCATGGATCTAAATCTTATGACATCAACTTTTCCAAATATACCATGCAAGAATTTTCTCTCGACCCAAATCATCTCAGAGCCAAGTCCGCATCTATGTAATGATCGCAAAGAGAATATATCAGGCCTGTTATAGATAATATGTCCTCATTGACTATACCTTCTAAATAGACAAGGATTCTCTTTTCCACGTTCCATGCATAGATCCCACCATTTTAGTATGATTTAGCAAGCATTCCCTAAAATTAAAACGTCTGCAGGCGCAGCAGATAATTAACTTTCCATGGAGTTGTGTTCCAAGAGAAAACTCGCGTGAAGAGAACTAGAATACTTCAGCTCTTTTATTGTAAGACCAAGTTCATATTGACCTCACGAACAATGTGCAATTTTTTTGAGTGGAGATTTTGCTTTGAGAAATGAAGGAACATTCTTAAAGAAAAAGTATAAGCAGCCCAAAAGGTCCAAAGCACGCAGAGATAACATCATATTATTTAGGAGATTCTCAGAATGGAAGACGGCCTCGTAAAAGGAAGGAAAAATGCGATATTATGGGAGCAACATTAGCGGCTTCTAAGGAAATACAACTCAAAAGGCACAAGCGGCCGCCAAAGTTGACTTGATCGATGGTGAATGGAACATCTTTCTTGGAAATAACTGGCTAGGAGGCACATGCCTTCCTTGCAGTGTGTTTAATCACCGCATATATATGGTTTCATGGACTCTATGGGTCCCGCCGTTGTCTATGCCCCTGAAGTTCGAAAGTGAATCCTTGTGTTCTTTGCATATGCCTTTTATTCTTGTCCTTGAGTTGAACATAGATGTGTCCGGGATGGATTTATACATCCGCATCACAATTGTGGTTGTGATCCTTTTAAAATTTGATCACATGTTTACACCGCTAACATTATTCTCTTGCGTGGCTAGGGGATTCAATTTCTATACATCTCTTTTCGATCTTTGGAAAAATGACTAAGATTATGTCCATTTTATTTCATGGAACTCAACATAGATATAAACAGCAAAAGAAAGAACGGAAGAAAGGTTTCATAGTTATGCTACTGAGGGCCATACAAATTTTATAGATGTTGGAAAGTAATTGGGCAAGCCTCAAACATGGCTTATTCAAATACAAACAAAGAAATTATTCTAGAGCTACTTCGTTTGGAAGACAAAGCTGATGTAGCACGACAAATGAGTGAAGACATTCCTATTCAGGTTTGAGCTTAAATCTCTTTCAATTAAATGCAGCGATAACATAAACAATAGATTCAGCAGTTGCATATAACTAGGTGTTTAATTCAATCTTCCAGTCAGGCCAATCTTTCCTGTCAGGTCAAACTTGGGTACGCAGAAATGTGTGTCTAGATTGCTTCCACTTTCACTCTAATGCTTTGCCATTCAAATACCATCTATGCATTGGATAAATTGTATAAATTAACTGAAAGTTTGATCACTTATCCAGCTATTGGAATCAAATGCTGGACTGATCCCCTTCGTGGAGCATATAACAAATTTTCTCCAAGGTTTTCCATGCCTCAATGTGTTTTTCAAGAATAGCATCCATAAATATATGATCTTTTTATTTGCAGACCTAGACGATCTTTTTATTTGCAGATGTAGACGTGTATATATTTCACAACAAAAAAGGACGTGTATATTTATGCAAATATTTATTGTGAAATGCATATCGTCCTTTTTATTTGCAGACGTGTATATTTATGCAGATTTCTTCCATTTCATGAATGATGGAGTTGGCTGGAGCCCATGGCTCATGGTTGGCATTGTAAAGATTGTCAATTCTTGACTTGACATGTAACTATGATTAGATTTAAATAAAGAAATTTTTGTTTTATATACACTCTTATCTCTCTATGAATTCATACCTTTAATACACTTTAATACACATTAAATTCAATCATCAATATGATAAGTTTAATAAGAGTACATAGAAACAATCTAGACAAAAATACAAATGGCTTTGTATAATGACGAAAATGATTTGACGCATAAAGAATAAATATTTTGACGAAATTTGTGATGAAATACTTGATGAAACCATTGATGTAGAATCTGATGAAACTGGTGACGCTTAAGGTGTCAAAAAATCTGATGAAAACTATGATGAAAATTCTGACGTTTAAAGTGTCGAAAATTTTGATGAAAACTATGATGAAAAATTTGACGATTCTTATCTGACGATTATACTGACATTTTAGCTGATGATTATAATGATGAAATTCTGACGTAAAATCTGACGATTTTTTTGATGAAATATTCATCAGAATATACGTCAGAACCTAAGTCTGGGCAATTATGGGGTTCTGACGATTATTCTGACGAATTTTTTGACGAAAAACTAGCATTATCTTGTAGTGACATGAGAGGCATGTTCGGCAGGTCCTTCAGAAGCTTCGTGAGCATGGGTTATATGCCCAACTTGAGAATTGTCAATTCGAGCAGGATAATGTGGAGTTCCTTGGCTATCGCATCACTCCACATGGAGTCTCTATGGACCCTGAAAAGGTCAGCACTGTTCTGGAGTGGCAAACACCTTCATCCGTTCGAGATGTTCAGTGTTTTCTTGGGTTTGCCAATTTCTATCAGCGTTTCATTCGGGATTATTCGGAGATTGCCCTTTCTTTGACACGCCTCACGGTCAAGGACGTGCCATTTGAATGGACCGTGGAAGCGGAATCTGCTTTTGTTACCCTGAAGCATGCATTCACCACGGCACCAGTTCTTGCTCATGCAGATCCTTTGTACCCATATGTTGTCGAAGAAGATGCTTCTGATTTTGTGCTTGGTGGGATCCTGTCACAGGAGGGGGATCACCATGAATTACATCCAATCGCCTATCACTCATGAAAATTTCAGGCTGCTAAAATCAACTATCCCATTTATGACAAGGAGTTGTTGGCGATAGTGGATTCTTTCAAGGAGTGGAGACGTTTCTTGGAGAGATCTCCTTATAAGGTCACAATCTACACAGATTATCGAAATCTAGAATATTTTCAGTCTGCTCGAGTGCTCAACCATCGCAAGGCCCGGTGGCATAATCAAGTATTATCTCGGATTGATTTCGTGATCAAGTACCGTCCTGGATCCCTCCAAGGAAAGCCTGATGCTTTGTCTCAACGTTCCTATCTTGAGCCCAAGCTAGGTGGTCCTGCATTTGATCAGCAATCACAGGTTATTCTGGGGCCTGATCGGTTTCAGCTTATGGCCCTCACTTTGTTCAAGAGGCCTCATGATACGGCCTTGTTGGAGTTTGTTCGAGCATCTCTGCCTTCCGATCCATTGGCTCAAGATGTATTCTCACACCTTGGCTCTGCATCATCTTCTCAGCAGATGCGATCAGACTACGATCGTTTTGAGGTTCGAGATGGACTCATGTTCCATGATGGGCTTTTGTATGTGCGAGATGGTGCTTCTAGGCTTCGGGTTCTCCAGGCTTGCCATGATTTACCTATGGCCAGACACTTTGGAGTAGCCAAGACTCTTGAACTTATTAGTCACAAGTATTGGTGGCCTGGGCTTCGTCGCTCTGTCGAAGCTTTTATTCGATCCTGTGACATCTGCTGTCGAGCCCAGGTTCCAAGGCATCTTCCTCATGGCCTTCTTCAACCACTGCCGGTGTGACGTTCCAAGCCGATACCTGGTCCCATGGCATTATCTTTGTCATCGCCTCGCCACGCCATCGCATACACATAACCCCGACCGACGTGTGCAGGCGTGTAGCCAGGCTAGTAGCCCCTAGGGGGCAACTTGCTAGGTATGTGCATTTCTTATTAATGTGCACATGCACATTTATTAAGGTGCACACATTTCCATGTGGGCACAATTAGGTGCACACATTTCCATGTGGGCACATTTAGGTGCACACATTTCCATGTGGGCACATTTAGGTGCAGACATTTCCATGTGGGCACATTTGGGTGCACACATTTCCATGTGGGCACATTTGGCCACCTAGCTATTAAAGGCAAGTGGGCCCATTCCCAATTATCCCACATGCCTAAAGGGGATAATTGGAAACCCTAGCCTAACCCCTTGCCTATTTAAGTAGGAGAACCCTAACTTGCCCATTTTCGTTCCTAGGGTTTTAGAGCTCTGTTTTGGCTGCTCCAGGAGTCAAAACCCTCCTCGCACTGGCCCCGAGAGAATGGCACCATTAGTTTCCCTTGATTCGAAAGCGGCCTTCAAAGCAGATGGTCGGCCTCAGGTCAGGAGGAGCAACCCAAGGATCAGGTATTTAGTTAATTTAATAGCTTAAACCATCTTCTAGACATAGAATCAGTAGGTTTAGCCTATTAAATTGCCCATAGCAGCTCTCTAGATCTCTAGATACCAGACTCTAACTAAAGAACCTAACTCTATGATATAGATTAGATATAGTTCTTTAGTTCTTCTGTGATGTATGTGGATGATATCTCTATGAACTCCTTGTATTGGGAAGAGGGGTAGAGACCTAAAGCTTGGTAGTAGATGCTCCTAGATTAGCCTCTCTAGCACACTATAGATTCGGCCTGTGTACAAGAACCACACCAGGTTGTGGGTGAAGGGGCCAGACTGGCTGAGAAGGAGGTTCATGTTCTGACTCCTGAACGATCCCTCTGGTGTGTAAGGCCTACCAGGGATCATTGGGACTAGGTCTAATGGCTTGCCACTGAGTGTGGGCAAGGCATGGGCTCGACACCCGTGGGGTGATGCGTCACTCTCCAGTGGGTTCAAGTCGAATAAGGGCAGTGGCCCTCTAGTCTCCTTGAGTCAGCATGTAGATCTCTGGAGGGAGAGATCCCTACCTGCCCCATCGGAACTGGGGAGATGCAACCCAGGATGTAGCCCCTTCGGCCACGATCCCATGGGCTCTGATCCAGTCCCAACACTTTTCACCCTACTCTGCAAAGTGTGCACTGTGAGGGGCGGATGGAGTGGACAACCCTAAGCCATGTTCTTATGCCAAACAAATCCATTGCCATGAATTGCAATGCGCAATGAACTCGAGACCCAAGCCGCCGGGCCATCCCCTTTGAGTCTGAGCCTTGGGTAGGATTCCATATGTGATGTACTGATCTTTGTCTATGCAGATATGTGATGAGCCATCCTTCGTGATGGTCTTATGATGTTGATGTATGTACTACTGACTTGTATATTAAGCGCCAAGAGCCTAGGTAGGCCCCGAGGGAGACAGGTAAAGGACCCCTTCATTCTTCCCAATCGAACTCTTCAAGGTTGCAAAGGATGATACGTGGAGGGCCCTATATTAGCATGGAGCTGGTATGGGGATGAACTCTGTTTGTATACCTGGTGAGTGCAATCGTATATGAGTAGGGGATGTCACAAAGGTATCAGAGCAATGTTCTTGGAGACCAAGAGCAAAGCACTGGCCATGCTCCCAGTAGTACTAACTTGATAGGATCCTCAAACCTCGAAAAGTGGGAAATTTTTTTTCTCATTTTTGGTAGTATATGCTAAGCTAGTAATAGTTAAGCAAATTGGAACATAAAAAGATTAAAATTAGTGAGCCAAACCTTCGTGGGAGGTCTCACACGTCAAAGGGCCAGACGATAATGAAAATCTCATTTTCTGCCGGGCTTAACGCGTGAGACATTGAGCCATAATCACCTTAATACTTGAGGAATTTTAAAAAGGTATAATGCTAGATCGAGTTTTAGGTAAGAGTTAGTTAGATTTGTATATTAGACCCAAGAAGTGTACGAGCAGATAGAGCGAGAGATACAAGAAGAGGAGAGGGCAGAACGAGAGCAGGAGACCAAGGTTCAAGAAGCAACGGAGCAAAAACTAGTGCAAAGATTTTGAAGATTCGACACCGCATTCATCATGAAAGAGGGTGACACTAAGGAAGAAGGACATGCAGCTTGCCAGCTACATCAAGGGATATCCACAGTAAAAGTTTGTAAATGATGGAAAATTTTTGTTAGTATAAAGAGTATTGGACTAAGTAACATGTCTAATCTTGTTTAATTGAGTTGAGTTAGTCAATTCTGGCTTTTGTTTTAGTTAAAATGGACACTTTAAGCAAAACTGAGAGGATGTCTCACACGTCGCGCCAGGACAGAAAATGAAAAGTTCATTATCGGTCTGGGCGCAATGTGTGAGACCTCCAAACTTTGAACCTCCATAACTTGAGCTACAGAGCTCCAAATCGCCTGAAATTTGTTACAATAGGACCATTAGACAGCCTAGAATCTATTTATGACCTCAAATTAGGCTAGAAATGTCAAAACCCAGCTCAAAATGACCAAAATTGCTCAAACCCTTGAATTGTTTTCCCAAACTATGGTCTGTCTGTAAATAGAAGCATATCCCATTAGTACCTCGCAAGTATTGCTCTCGGCTCGAAGCTGATGCCTTACTCCTAGATAGAAGTGCCCAAGAACACCCCTTTGTTATAGTCATCTAGACCTCAGCATAGCACCCCAAGTCCAACTGTTGGTACATCACCTCTGCTCATGCCAAAGGCATAAACCTTGACCTAATTCTGTGTCCTTCTAATAGAGTTTGACTTATATAGCCGCCACATTGACACTCCCTATTGCCCAGGATACCTAGAAAGGAGCTAGAGCCTAGAGCCGCCCAAGTCACTCCATGTGTAAAGATTGGACTCCCCCAAACCAACTTTGCTAGGACCTTAGAGTATGCCTCAAACACCATGGAGGTCTTGCAAAACAACCCTCATTTCATGCCATACCACACGTCCTAATGTCCATAGACTTGGAGATTATAGATATGTCTCCAGTAATGCTGCTCGAGCCATCTTGCTTGCTTATAGAGCCCAAAATGTTGTAGGAGAGCCCTTCAAGTAGACCCTTAGACTCTAGGATATATGAGAGTTGCTTTCGAAGTACAGGGCCAGAGCCACAGACGAGCTAGAGGCGCAACTTCTTGAAGACATCGAGGTCCCACCGGCCGTACGTACAGATAAGGAGAGGAGACCCAAAAGGCAGATCCAAGAGAGGGAAGCACAACGACAAACACCTCAATCGACAAACGAGTAGAACAGGTCACCACCGGCCTATCATCAATCTTCATCAAATGAGAAGAATATTTGGTAACCAACGGCATCAAGAATCTTCTAGATGTCAACCTCCCGGCTACCACGTCCACGAGCTCACATCAGAAAGAGGATCTCGACGCCTTCACCAACTCGACGTACATGAGTTTCAAATGGAAGAACGCAAGGCAGCAAAATACAGGTGCAGGAAGACGTTAGACATCGATGCCGCGTTAGCATCATGAGTTAGGGCCAGAGGGCATAATCTTCCGTCGAGGAGAGAAGTCATGGCGACACAGGAGCATATAGAAACTGGAGGGAAGATCACCACGACCTCGCAGTCCAGCAGCTCAAGCGAATGTCATGAAATGTCAGCAAAAGGAGCAACGAAGCTAGACAACCACGAAGCACCTAAGGATGACCAGGACGAGCTTCCAGCTCCCTTGCACCAGCAGGAGAACTTTCATCGGTTCCAAAAAGTAGGAGACCATGAAGGGGAGGAGACGCATATCAGGGAAGGAACATCTCCAACTTGAAGGCCTATATCAGCATTAAAGGCAAGATCAAGGAGGAGAATATTCCGCTCGAACAAGAATTCTGGACCCAGAAACACCTAGAAACCAAAGGAAGGACGACTTTACTACGTCAGCCAAGGAGTGCGAGACTCGAATGGATAGGACCCAAAGGACGGAGGAGACGACCTAGCCAGCAGGTACAAACCACGCAAAGGCGACCAGAAGGAGCTATGATAGGTGCAATGGAGACGACCACACCCGTGCAATGGGGAGGAAATGAAGCAAAGCCCAAGCAATGTGAGTCGTGACCGGAAATTCAACTTACTTGAGGAATGACAATGCCCCGCCTACCGACCACGCATCTCGAGCTTCAAGACATTCAAGAACGCCCGACCGCAATGTACCAGTGATCCTACTCAACCGATCAATGGCACCGCATCTAAGCAACCTTGCAACGATTAATAATCGCATATAGGGACGTTGAGCGTCCACCGCATTCCTTACGACGGACATACACATTAAGGAGGAGCATCCTTTTCAAGGGATTACATTGACGAACACTCTTCGCAACTTGGGGTGACGAGCTCGAATCAGACATGAAGATCAACAATAGTAGCAGCATCTCAAGGAATCCCCAGAGTCAACCAGAACGAAGAAGACGCAGCAAAACCGAAGAATCAAACGCTTTAGGAGGAGGGGAAACCCTAAAGGAGTATAAACATTTAAGTAGATCTTCGTAATTGTTTTGGAAAAGTGGATGAATTAAAATCCCAATGTGAATGCGTATATGTCTATTGTATATCTCGGATGCTCACAGATATAGTGGAGAAACATGAGTTTAAAGTCATGTTTTACGGATTTAGCGCAAATGAGGAAGCAAGGAAGCACAACTATAGCCCAAGATCAAAATGGAAGAGCAAGGACGAGGGAGAAACCCACTGCAGCCCAAAGCAAACCTTCTCACTCCAAACACTCCTAAAGTGCCCTCAAGTAGAAGACCGCCGGTCCACCCAATGTCGGGAATAAGAGACAACACCGGTCATGTCAAGATCATCAGCCGATGCACTGTGACATCGCCGACGCTAACACTACATCTTGTGGCAGCAAGCAACACTTGATCGAACTTATGACACGAAAGTGGCCTCAACAATAGAAGGAGGAACGCCCGACATCAACGAGCCAACTAAGGAAGGCAACATCTCGACAACCATAATTCCACCTTGTGGTAATATAGGGTGATGCGCTATGACACGATATTAGATGGAGACGCGACTTACGAAAGGCAATCAAGGACGAGGAGATATGCCTTCAACAACTAGGTGATGGCTTCACGGTACTCCTACCAAAAGAATTAGAAGAAAAGAAGCCGATCGTGATCTCCCACATGTGGGACATCAAACGCCAAGGTAGAAGCATTCGACACCTTAACGACAAGGATAGCAAGTGAAGCACCTTCGGTAAAAGAGAGTTCAAGATAATAGCCAAAGCTATTCAACGACAAGAGTATACCTAAGGCGTGTACTTCTACAACTCAAGGGTCAATCACATGATATAAGGATCCATTATCCCGACAATATAGCCAGGCGGTGGAGAGCCATGATGTTTTACTTGCCGAGAGACCAACATGCATAGAGGGACAAAGGTCGAACTGAAAGTCGGAGAAGTGCTAGCAACCGACTTCTTCCACGAAGCTCCCTAGAGGCAACATGAGGATCAAAACCGACGAAAGCACAATCAAAGCCACCGGAAGGTACCTCAAGACAAGAAGACGGCATAGCATCGTGGAACGGACAACGCCCAAGCCATGTGATCGAGGGGGATCAAACAAGGAAGTTTGGAAGCTCGATGGAGAAGCAACTAGGCGAGGCGAAGCCGATAACTTGCACGCTGACTTGCATGCAACTTGGTGAACCCAAGGATGGACGATTCAAAGAACAATCAGCAGAAGAGAACAACTCCGTGAGGAGTACAACCAAAGGAATCGCAAGACGCGACCTCAAGAGACGCCCCAAATAGCTTCAAATATCATGAAGGGGGGGAAACAATTACCGCCGAGAAATTCGATCGAAGCGCATCGAAATGTCAAAGCATCAACGACCAGCACACCTTTAGTTAGAATGTGATGCAAAGCATGTTGTGCCATAGCCGACAAATACCGGAGGGCCCAAGTATATCAACAAGTTACCCCGAGTAATGAAATGACGTACAAAATAGGAGGATATATATCGTCAACACCATTACACCGGAGGAACACCGATGACATTTCCAAGGAGTAGGTGTGCAACTCAAGGGGAGGCACAAGGGGACCTAGTAGCTCTAGTAGTAATTGTAATTATGTAAGCCATATGCGTTGCATATATAGTTCCCTTTGTTATTCCTTCCCCCATAGCGCAATGCATCAAAGGAAGAGATGTCGTGCAATTGCGAGGGTGAAGCAATCAACATCGCCAACACTCTTTCGCAACACGATAACGACAAAAGGACTCGACGTATAAGACATCGATGAAGTCGAAGAAACAATATCGGATACAGAGTCGTTAGCTGCCAAGACAAAGAGTTCAAGATGAAAGATCTTTTTTCAACCGGCGCCACCTTCAGTGCTTTTGAAAAGCGGCATGGAAGATTTCAAGTGATCAACTACGCCATCAAAGCCAAAGAATGAGAGGCTTCTAACGAACAAAGTCAACATCTACATCAAAGAGGAGCCACCGTCAAGGGGATTGAAGTATCGAGCGACTCGGAAGAATGTTACCTTGCTGCTTCAAGCAAGCAACGAGTGGATGAGCTTCTAACAAGCTCGAGGATCTAAGGCCATGGGGCCCAGTAGGTTAAATGTAGGGATGGTAACATCCATATTGGGATTAGAAGGCATTCTTAGATATTCTCGCCGAAAGGATTGCCCCAATATTGAGCTAAGCATCAAGTATTGGGAAGGAAACACATGAGAGTAACTAAAATTATACACGATTGTTAACAGTCATCCAACGTATTGAAACCACTTGGTGAGATTGATCTCCTCGCTAAGAAGGAATCATTACTAGGATAATTGTTGACCATGTATAAATCTAGCACCTCCAAAAGAATAATCCAACCGAAAGAAAAGAAGTAATCTAACAAGTCCGGCCAACTTGTTACGATGGCATCAATTCGATTGGTAGGAATATTCCAAGAGTTTAAATAACTAAGAAAGGGGGAATCTCTAGAATATAAAAGAATAATACATGTAAGGTACATCTAAAATAAGAATTATAGTAATTAAATAGTCTTTTGAGACAAAAGGAATTGTCGTCGTGACAAAACCTTGTGGTTTAGAATCGTTCTAACTAAGTAGGTAACCCATAACTATATTGAAATAAATGATAACATAACATGTGAATCCATCTTAGATGGTTCTATATGTTAGCTAAGGCTAGTAAATTAATGCGCTAAGTAAGAAGCATATAACCTGTTAAGGGGAGAGAATAGATATGATGTTGTGTACAACGTCATTGAAGGGGTGCAGGACCATTTTCTTTTCGAAGAAAGTGGGAGGGCTCAATATTATGATTGAACGTACTTGCATCGAATTGACCGACCCGTAGAATAGAGTTCACTCCGGCAATGGCCGAAGCGAATAGAGCGTAAGATAGATAGATACCTTAGTGCTCAGGAGGCCTTCAACGTGCGAGACTGACGTAGTAGCTAACTACACCAATGAAGTGGAGCAAAACTATGGGAGCGATGCAACGACCAAGTCATCTCCAAATTACTCGATGCCGTCTCAATGGGGGGATGCGTTCTAGCCTTAGGTAAGGTAATATAGATAAGTTATAGATAAGTTAAATATAGATCCTAATAACTGGATAGAAATTGTTGTACGTATATGTATCATAGGGAAATAAGTTAAATAACAATGGTAATGTGAGGTAGCATGTTAATTAATCCTTCGCAAGGACGCAATTCCTTCCAAGAATAGCTATATGACCTCGGGTCCTTATAAATATAAATAGAAAATAGAATTCGGATATACTTAAGTGCATCTTAGGGATATACTTCCAAGGGTAATGCAGGACCCAAGGAAGAGAATAAGAAGCACATCTAATTCTTGTGTATATGATAATTAAAACCTTGTCTATGTAACAATAGGTCTAAATCAGGGTTATTGTTTAAATAATTGCGATCTAAAAGTCGCTAAATATTGCAAAAGCTTAGAGTAAATATAATTGTACCATCTAAGTAATGTATCCGATACTATGATAATGTTAATTCATAAATATTACCTTAGGGTAATTATATTAATCACATGCATTAAAGGAGCCAAAGCAAAAATCGCCTGCATGTCGATTTGTGTTTAGATTAGTTTCATGTGTAGTTAAGATTAATCACGCATGCAACCTATGCTTGGTATGGGTTGCATGCGTTGTTATCGATGATGAGACCACTACGGATCTCTAGGGCGGGTGTAATGTCAATGTAGGCATGACCGCTCTCGCTTGGATGAGTGGAAGGTAGATTAGAAAGTCTACTGCTCCACTAAGTAGACGACCTCTCGAGAAAGGAGGTCATTCAGAATGCATTGATAGGAAAAGCACCTCTAGCCCCATATATGCTTTGATAGGAGGAATCGTCCTTCACGCCTATATACTGAAGGACCCTATCCTCCACCCGGGCAACTAGGGTGTAGGCATGAGCGCATATAGGCATTATAGGGCGCTGCTCCACTACACGATGGAAGAAGCATCCTCTTCCTACGGAGATTAGCCATGCATTCATGTAGATAGGTGGGTGGTCACCATATAACCAAAATTTTATTAATAATTAAAATGGTAATAACGTGGGGCTCTAATTCGGGCCAATAGAGCTCCTGAGGGCAAGGAGGTCGAACTCCACGACGGCTTGCAACACAAATTTTGTTGTAATGTGTTGCAAGGGATGAATAGTACCTTAGAAGTGTAAATTTTGTATGAAATTGATAAACTTTGATAAACTTAAATGTTGTATTAAGTAAGGTTAATAATTACCTTGGCGGATTAAGTTATGAAGTGATAAGTTAATTGATAATGAAATAGTACAAGAATGTCTTAAACATTACCTTAGAGTAATTCTAATAATTAACATAGTAAGTATGTAATTATAGATATTGTAAAATTAATGCAGGATTACAGGTGCGAAGACTTGCAACACAAATTTTGTTGGAATGTGTTGCAAGGAATGAAGAGTACCTTAAATAATAATGGTATATGAAAGTGTTAAATTGTGATAACCTAAATGTTATGATAATCGGAACTAATAAGTACCTTGTTTTAATAGAAGTTACTTAATTGACAAGTTATTTGATAATGTAATGGCGTAATAATGATTTAAAAAATATTACCTTAAGGTAATCGTAATAAATGTGTAAGTATTATAGTAGTATATCGTATGCATCAGGTTGATTGCAGGTTAGGAAGATTCCAAGGTGGGGAGACCCACGATGCTGCGAACAGCATCATTTCAAGGTGGGGAGAATGTGACGTTCCAAAGACAAAGATACGGTCCCGTGGCGTATAATCGCATCGCCTCGCCACGCTGCCACCACCCCCGACCGACGGTAATGACGTAGCCAGGCTAGTAGCCCCTAGGGGCAACTTGCTGCTAGGTATGTGCATTTCTTATTAATGTGCACATGCACATTTATTAAGGTGCACACATTTCCCATGTGGGCATTAATTAGGTGCACACATTTCCATGTGGGCACATTTAGGTGCACACATTTCCATGTGGGCACATTTGGGTGCACACATTTCCATGTGGGCACATTTGGCCACCTAGCTATTAAAGGCAAGTGGGCCCATTCCCAATTATCCCACATGCCTAAAGGGGATAATTGGAAACCCTAGCCTAACCCCTTGCCTATTTAAGTAGGAGAACCCTAACTTGCCCATTTTCGCTCCTAGGGTTTTAGAGCTCTGCTTTGGCTGCCGGTGAGTCAAAACCCCCTCCCCGCACTGGCCCCGAGAGAATGGCACCATTAGTTTCCCTTGATTCGAAAGCAGCCAAAGATGGTCGGCCCTCGTCGAGGAGCAACCCAAGGATCGTATTTAGTTAATTTAATAGCTTAAACCATCTTCTAGACATAGAATCAGTGAGGTTTAGCCTATTAAATTGCCCATAGCAGCTCTCTAGATCTCTAGATATGCAGACTCTAACTAAAGAACCTAACTCTATGATATAGATTAGATATAGTTCTTTAGTTGTTCTCGTGATGTATGTGGATGATATCTCTATGAACTCCTTGTATTGGGAAGAGGGGTAGAGACCTAAAGCTTGGTAGTAGATGCTCCTAGATTAGCCTCTCTAGCACACTATAGATTCGGCCTGTGTACAAGAACCACACTAGGTTGTGGGTGAAGGGGCCAGACCGGGCGAGAAGGAGGTTCATGTTCTCGACTCTGAATCCATCCCTCCGGTGTGTAAGGCCTACCAGGGATCATTGGGACTAGGTCTAATGGCTTGCCACCGAAAGTGTGGGCAAGGCATGGGCTCGACACGCGGGGTGATGCGTCACTCTCCAAAGGGTTCAAGTCGAATAAGGGCAAGGGCCCTCTAGTCTCCTTTTGAGTCGCATGTAGATCTCGAGGGGAGAGATCCCTACCCGCCCCATCGGAACCGGGAGATGCAACCCCCAGATGTAGCCCCTTCGCCACGATCCGCTGGCTACTGATCCAGTCCCAACACTTTTCAGCCTACTCGCAAAGTGTGCACAGAGGGGCGGATGGAGTGGACAACCCTAAGCCATGTTCTTATGCCAGCCAAATCCATTGCCATGAATTCTGTCTGCAATGAACTCTGGAGACCCAAGCCGTCAGTCATCCCCTTTGAGTCTGAGCCTTGGGTAGGATTCCATATGTGATGTACTGATCTTTGTCTATGCAAATATGTGATGAGCCATCCTTCGTGATGGTCTTATGATGTTGATGTATGTACTACTGACATGTATATTGCGCTTCCGCAGCTAGGTAGGCCCTGAGGGAGACAGGGTAAAGGACCCCTTCATTCTTCCCACTGGAACTCTTCAAGGTTGCAGTGATACGTGGAGGGCCCTATATTAGCATGGAGCTGGTATGGGGGATGAACTCCTGTTTGTATACGGTGAGTGCACCGTATATGAGTAGGGGACGTCACAGCCGGTACCAGATGGACCTTGAAAGAGCATTTCTATAGACTTTATCCCGGAGTTGCCAGTCTCTCGGGTTTATGATGCCATCGTGGTTTTCGTTGATCGTTTCTCTAAGATGGCTCATTTTATTCCCTGCAATGTTGATATGTGACTTGGGTTGTCACGGGTTTATCTGTTTTGGTGGTATTGGAGCCTGATTGGCTATTGAGAGTTGTTGGCAACAGTGGTTGCATTTGGCAGCCTTTGGTGCCAGTGGGCCCCGGGCCTTTGTGTTACTCGTGCCTTCATTTTGCAGGACTACGCGGTCGTGTTTACGACGTATGTTGTGAAGATGATGCTCTTAAACAGCTCTTGCATCATGATAATGCGGTCGTGTTTTCACGATATCGCTGCAAAGGTGCTTGCTTTCAATCATGCTTCCTGAATAGTCCTCAACACATGTATGATGCCTCGGTCATGTTGGCGATTTGGTTGATGAAGATGCTGCTTTCAAACATGTTCCTTCATAGCCAACAGCTCACACCTGCATGTGGAGTTCCTTCTACAGCTTATTTGTAAACCCGAAAAGGCCTGTAGGCATGAGGGTCCCTTTTTCCTTTTCAGTTGTGTATAATGTCTCTTAGACGGTTGTTTATCTTTAGGTTTCCTCGAAAACCCGAAAGGGCAAGGTTTTCATCCCAGGGATAAGCTCCCGTCTTAGAGATACATCAACATGTTTAGCATGTTTCTGTATGGCCCTTGTGGGCATCTCCATAAATAGAAACATGCTACAAAATGGCCCTTGTGGGCATCTCCATAAACAAAAACATGATGAATGACAAAATGGCCCTTGTGGGCATCTCCATAAACAAAAACATTGAATATGCTGATGTATCTCTAAGAAGGGAGCTTATCCCCAGGATGAAAACCTCGCCCTTTCGAGATTTCGAGGAAACCCTAAAGATAAACAACCGTCTAAGGATACTATACACAACTGAAGAGGAAAAAAGGGGACCTCATGCCTACAGGCCTTTCCGGGTTTACAAATAAGTTGTAGAAGGAACTCCACATGCAGGTGCAAACTGCTGGTTATGAAGGAACGCGTTTGAAAGCAGCATCTTCATTAACCAAATCACCAACACGGACCATGTCATCATGCATGTGTTGAGGACTATTCAGGAAGCATGATCGAAAGCAGCACCTTTGCAACTGATATCGTAAACACGACTGCATCATCATGATGTAAGAGCTATCCAAGAGCATCATCTTCACAACATACGTCAGAATAATGCGACCGCATAGTCCCGCAAAAACGAAGGCATGAGTAACACAAGGCCCCCGGGCCCACCGGCACCAAAGGCTACCAAACGCAACCATCAAGTTGCCAACAACTCTCAATAGCCAATCGCCCAATACCACCAAAATAGATAAACCGTGACAACCCAAGTCACATATCAACATAAGCCACCAAGGCTCTTTATCCATATACCAGCCATCAAAGCTTTAAAACCATAAATAAGCCACCAAGGCTCTATAACCATAAACCAACCGTCACATATCAACATAAGACACCAAGGCTCTATCAAGATATATATAACTATACATCAATGTGATATGGGAACACATGTCTGACAAGAACGCCAGAACGCTTTAGGTTCCTACGCCATGAATGGAAAAAAAAAGAATAAGGATAAGGATAAGGGTCCATTTGCCATTACGACGGCCGATGTGGTCAGAGGATGGCCGAGAACCAAAGAATGTAAACGATGGCCGTGGAATCGATGATGGCCGTGAGAATCGTATTTATTTAAGCCATGTGACCATCCAGAGAATCGATTCAGCCATCCATGTGAATCTAATGGAGTGTGAGAATCGGATTCAGCCATGGCGCATGGATGCCGTGAATTAATTCAAGTGTGAGAATCGGATTCGGCGACAGTGGAACGGTGGAACGATTCCGTGATGCTCGAATCCCAAATGCCATTTGCATGTGTGTGAGTATAAATAAGGGATGTTGGTTTTGCTTTGGCATTCTGCCATTTGGTTCGAGGTATGTTGATGCGCCTTTGAGCTTCAAAACGGCCGAACCCATGTCTTTTGTTTGTCGCGATAAGGTTAGCTGATCCAATCCACACACAAAAGCTTTTGCATTTTAGCATGAGACTATGGCTCTTCAATCTGTGCGCATTTGGCTCAAGGTTTTAAATTTAGCAGTGGTTTTTAAAAGGCATTTGGCTATTCAAAAGGTACTGCAGTACATATTGGAGTCATGGATTGAGAAAGGACATAATATATCCAATATACTGTGAACACAACCAAGGAGGCTCTTTGCAATTAGACTGGCCAATCGTTTTTGCAATAGAAAGAGGACCAAATGCAAGTAAACAACTTAATCTTATCGTTTGTTTTATCTTATCGTTTGTTTTGGACCATTGATGAACACAATATTCTTATGGATATTCTTTTTCCTGGATTTCAGACCGTCCACCAAGTCCATGATGGGGTCAAATCCCCATTTCCACCCATCATAAGATTTCCCAACCTTTGCAACAAGTCAAAATACAAGTCACACATAACAACAAGTCACAGAAGAACTGATGAAGGGATTTGAACCCCAGATGCCAGAGAATTCAGCAAAAAGTGGAAAAAAGTGGAATTAGCTGGAATACAACAACAAATTCGCAACACAAAATACAAAGAGCTCAAATACAACAACAACTCCTTAACCTTCAAACGGAACCATGAACTAAAGCACTCTGGCCGGATGTATGGTGCAACAAAGATGTACATGTCACCTCGGCTTCTCCCCCTCATGCAAACCTCACAGCATGAGGCAAAGAATCAAAACATGTATCTGCAAACATTTCAAACATTTCGAAAAAACAATTCAAACATTTGAAATCCTGCACCAATGAAGCCTCAGTCATAAATTGCAGAGAATGAGATTACCAGCCTGATGTTAGAAGTAAGGCTTCCTTGCTTTCACCATTTTCAGTTGCATATGTGGCCTCAAACATGCCCTCAGATCTACTTACAAATTTTTTAACTCCAAATTTGTCGCACAAAATTCCCAAAAGAAAGAGTAACATGGTTGGATTATAAGACCACAATTTGAAGCATAACATCTGAAAGATGTTCCCAAAATCATTCCACACTTAGCTCCATGAAATCAGATGTTTGAATGGCTGCTAACATACACAATATACAGAAATGAATAATTAACTATCTTTGTAATATATTAGACTGTTATGTATGCATCTATTGAACTTCCAAGATGTATTCAAGATGTAATGCTTAGAGCATGTCAACGTTCACTATAATATGCATATATTACTTATGGAAGCAATGACTGCAAAGAACACTACTGCTGCCACCTGCAAGCATGGAATGGCTTTGAATTCTTCCATATAAATTATAAATCAAGCAATACTGGTTCACTAGCATACTGGCAGCTCTATTCCTCCATCAAATGATCAAGCCATAAAAGAAATCAAATTGAAGGAACATCATGGGGAGAAGACCGGGTCGGAGAAATGGCACTCTTTTCACATCGGAGATGATAACAACAATAAACGACAGCGAAGGCCATTATTTGGAACGTATAACTCTGTCCTGAAAGGGATATCCATGAAAGTCTCGAGAAGAATAAAGCGAGCAGCAGAAGATATACCATGTCCGACGTCCATAAAAAATGTCAGAAAAAGGTTGGAGGAAAAGGAGGGCAAGTGTTGCATCTTCGCCAAAACCCTAGCTGCTACTCTTTCCTTTGGATCCAGCGTCTATATCAAGAGTATCGAAAAGATTGCCCAAGATCAAAGAAAGATGTAAACTCTGCTTATAAGAAATGAGCATTTTGATGAATAAATTTGCTAATAACCTCACCTTCTGACGTATCCAGCTTTCGAACTGATAATAATATATCTGCATTCAGATGCGAAGAAAGACCTAAAGAGGAGGCTTCTTGAGCCTCCTCAAAAACTGCAGAAGTAGAAACCGAATCCATGTCTGTCTTTGAAACTTCTGCTTCAGTAGATTTAAACCTGCAAAACAAGTTTTCCTTAAGCATTTTTCTCATCCGAAAGCCTGTAGCATAAAACTAGATCTTGTGCCCGAAAGAAAGACCAATGCCACAGTATTTTGAGCTACGGAAGATAAGCCCATTAAAAGAAAAATTGCCCAAAACAAAAACCCAGGCAAGAGGCGAATCAACCTTGGCTATGGAGATCTTTATCAAGATCCAGGCGAATAATCGAAATCCCGCCATCGTCTTTAGGGCGATCTCGAGCTGGGCGGGAGCACATGCTGTCGAAACGTGGGCGAAAATAAAAATATGGATTTAATATTGAACCTACTCAAGGTTCGTATCCATTTTTTCTTAAACCTTTAAATATAGCATATTAGCGAATATTCGCCCCTTAAGGGAAACCCTGATGAAAACCTCGCCCTTTCGAGTTTTCGAGGAAACCCTAAAGATAAACAACCGTCTAAGGATACTATACACAACTGAAGAGGAAAAAAGGGGACCTCATGCCTACAGGCCTTTCCGGGTTTACAAATAAGTTGTAGAAGGAACTCCACATGCAGGTGCAAACTGCTGTTATGAAGGAACGCGTTTGAAAGCAGCATCTTCATTAACCAAATCACCAATCATCATGCATGTGTTGAGGACTATTCAGGAAGCATGATCGAAAGCAGCACCTTTGCAACTGATATCGTAAACACGACTGCATCATCATGATGTAAGAGCTATCCAAGAGCATCATCTTCACAACATACGTCGTAAATACGACCGCATAGTCCTGCAAAACGAAGGCATGAGTAACACAAGGCCCCGGGGCCCACCGCACCAAAGGCTACCAAACGCAAACCATCGTTGCCAACAACTCTCAATAGCCAATCGCTCCAATACCACCAAAAAGAGATAAAACCGTGGACAACCCAAGTCACATATCAACATAAGCCACCAAGGCTCTTTATCCATATACCAGCCATCAAAGCTTTAAAACCATAAATAAGCCACCAAGGCTCTATAACCATAAACCAACCGTCACATATCAACATAAGACACCAAGGCTCTATCAAGATATATATAACTATACATCAACGTGATATGGGAACACATGTCTGATCAGCAACGCCGTAACGCTTTGGGTTCCGGCCGGAATGGAAAAAAGAATAAGGATAAGGATAAGGGTCCATTTGCCATTACGGCGCCGTGATGTGGTCAGAGGATGGCCGAGAACCAGCGGTGAAACGATGGCCGTGAATCGATGATGGCCGAGAATCGTATTTAAGCCATGTGACCATCCGTGAAATCGGATTCAACCATCCATGTGAATCTAATGGAGTGTGAGAATCGGATTCAGCCATGGCAAATGGATGCCGTGTAATTAATTCAAGGAGAGAATCGGATTCCGACAGTGGAACGGTGGAACGATTCCGATGCTCAATCCCAAATTGCAGCTTGCATGTGTGAGTATAAATAAGGGATGTTGGTTTTGCTTTGGCATTCGTCATTTGGTTCAGAGGTATGTTGGATGCGCCTTGAGCTTCAAATCCAACAACCCATGTCTTTTGTTTGTCGTGATAAGGTTAGCTGATCCAATCCACACACAAAAGCTTTTGCATTTTAGCATGAGACTATGGCTCTTCAATCTGTGCGCATTTGGCTCAAGGTTTTAAATTTAGCAGTGGTTTTTAAAAGGCATTTGGCTATTCAAAAGGTACTGCGGTACATATTGGAGTCATGGATTGAGAAAGGACATAATATATCCAATATACTGTGAACACAACCAAGGAGGCTCTTTGCAATTAGACTGGCCAATCGTTTTGCAATAGAAAGAGGACCGGGCATTGGAAAATTGTAACTGTGTAGAACCAAGTCCTTTGAATTGGCTTGAGAGCAAGTACTGGCAGCTTAGAGCAGAGATAATGATGCTGCATTATTGTTTCTTTTTTAAACCCTACTGCATGCATGTAGGAGTTTTCTGGTGAGAATTCTTACAGGTATAAATGCGGAGGCAGCCTTCTTGGAAAAGCAGAATAAAGAGTGTCTCAAAGATCCAGGTAATATTTTCTATTTGATACATGAGATTTACTAGCTTTGGACATGTTTCTGAGGCTGATATTCAGCCTTAGACATTCTCCAGCCTCAGACATTCTCCATAAGAGCATAAGAATTAGCATTTTCTGGAATAAAATGATGTTCCCCATATTTCTTGTAGGCCATGTTATCAAACACTTCTCATGCATGTGCTGAATGTATTATGCAATCCCGGCATTTCATGACTACACTTGGACTTAGGAAGTTCTTGAAACATTTTCTCTGCATTTTCTAGATCTTCGCAATTAGCACGCATACTTATTTTGATTTTCTTCAAAAGCTCTTGCTTCATTTTCTGATCCATTTTTTTCTGCAGAGGTCCCTGCCAATATACAAGAGCAAGCATGATTTACTTGATTCCGAACATAAATTGTTCAGTCACATATTTTTTGAAGATGGAATGTTCCCTGGAGGCCACTTTCACCATCCTGAGTGGTCAGGTATATTAGGACCCGTGATTTAGTTTTGGAATATGCAAGGAAAATTGAAGAGCTTGGGAAGACATAGGTGAAATGTGGAAATGTACGGTCTCAAATCATGGAAGATATTTGCAAAGGTTCTTACAGTACTTGGAATGGAAGATGCCTTAGATTTCGGTAGGATCAAAATATTCCTTGTGCAGTTGCGGCATCAATGTGGATGCTAGAGCCTAAATTTAAATTAGCTTCGTGTTGTACCACATATGCTACAATTGATGTGCAATTTTGCAACCGATAAAACAGATGATACAGTTGTGCCTGACGATGAAGCTAGGCATGTGCATGCCAGATCATGCATATATATCTATGTCTCTACATGATGACGGACATTGATTACTCAAGAATTAGATTTGTGCATCCGGATGTGCCTGAGCAGGCACGTTTTTAGTTAGGAGTCAAGAAATTATCACTGACAATCTCTCAGGTAACATGCTTAGAACGCACTGAACAACTATGCTGAAGTCTCAAGTCTATTTACTAGTTTCGATGGACAACAACGTGTCCTTGGACTTTGTTGAACAACTTCCATTATGTTTTGTTGTAGATAAGCTTTCTCATCCATTTTTTGCAAAATATATTCAGACAATCATTTATAATTTCGAGAGTTATCTGCTTTCATTCATAAAGTGTGAATAACATGGTTTTATGGCGGAGCCACCAAGTTTCCCGAGAGTCTTTGATCTTCCAATGCGGATATCACCAATGGCTAGAGTAAATTGTCAGAAAGAAAGTTGTGACATGAGACACAATCGCCTCATGATATGTATTAGTACATTGAAAGTATGCTTAATCTTAGGAACTATTAAGCAAGGCGCACTTATGCATGAATATCTATGTCATGGTCTTCTTCCCGTAAAGTGTTGGATTTTTCTCGGAACAATATAGGGATTTATGGATTTCCAAAGTTTTTCATACTTTAATTTGAAAATCATTTAGTTTCTTTTCTACTACATCATATATGTATTGAGGTGTAACCACTAGGCGCATATCAAAACATAACAAAACAACACATGCCATTGAGTGAGTCGGTCTACTGGTAAGGCTATTGGGTATGGGCGACCCCACCATGCTCAAACCCACCGACTATCCTCGGAGGAGTGGAAAGTATAATCTGGGGATCCTACTGGCCATTGACCTTAGCATCCATGTATCATATGGGCAAGGAACACATGGCAATATTAAGGGTTCAACTCTCGTATGTTTTGACACCAATACATAAGTATATTTATTCAAACATTGGACATTAACTGGGGTCCAACTGCATAGGTCTTGGACGGAAGCACAGGGAAGCCGAGGAAGAGAAATGGTCGCGGCGGCCTTGACCGCCGCGATAAATTTCTTGTAACCATAAACCATAAACCAAGGCTCTATAACCAATAATCAAGGCAAGTCATAAACCATAAGCCATAAACCATAAACCAAGGCTCTATAACAAAAAACCAAGGCAAGTCATATTGGCAAGGTCAATGAAACAACTGGAGAGAATGGCCTATGTATCAACAAATAAGGGGAAAATGAGGGAGGGAGAGAGGGTGGGTGGGCAGGTGAGCTAAGGAAAAATTCCAGAATGGAGATGCACACAGAAGCGCTGATGTGAGAAAACTAAATGATAAATAGGCAAGAGTCTGGCAGTTCCTAACTACCTAGGACACTTGTCACCTAGCTCTAGAAGTCGATTTACCATCTATTCATTGAAAACGAAGGTAAATGTGACTTCTAGAGCTATAGAGACAAGTTGGACAAAATGGCCCTTGTGGGCATCTCCATAAACAGAAACATGCTGACAAAGGGACAGAAAGCATGGTATCAATTGAAGAGATTTGAGACAATAGAAGGAGAGAGCAAAATGGATACATTACAAAAGTGCAATACATTCCCCAATGGCTATTCATGAGATAGCACCATATTGAACCACATCAACATACTGCCTAGATACTAATAACAACCAATATTCAACAAGTCTGACACTATGGCTTTAAACGATAACTAGAGATAAAAAGGGAACCATAATTCATAGCTCATCAAGCAATTTATATGTTAGTTAATAAAGAAGTGTAGAGAAGGGAAACACGAATAAGGAAGAGATATCTATATAGCCCAAATTATCTAGACAAGAGGGCTAGGCAAAATTGGGAAATGCAAAGGCCATGCATGTAGGAGCAACGATTACTGCATCTTTAAGTTTGATATTAATAGATCAACAATATGAAGTTCCATAATCAACTCCTCCATAGGAAAACAAGATATAGCAAAAGCAAATTAAGAGAGTTCACCATGGATAATACCATCTCACGTTGCGCATAAATAGAGGAGATACCACTTACAAAAAATAAGGGTATGAGTAAGGTCACACAAGAGGTAAAATGGAACTAGCTACATTAAGTTAAATAATGTTAATTGTAAATAGTGTTCTATAGAGAAATTCTCAAACATTCAAGGATATGGTAGGAATGACAGATGTCTCAACAATTCGATTCAAAATGGTTCTATACAAAGACTAATAACACTATAGCTGCAACACAAAATATCTAATGCTTAGACATTCATAATTATTTTTAAATCCAAACACGCTCAAACTACATACTTTAGGCATAAGACCCACGTGACCATATGAAAATGTGACAAACCAAACAAGATAAGGTGATGTTCAACTAGAGGTAGAACAAGCTAGATAGATAGACAAATGAAAAACATTATTTAAAGAAGTTAGGTTATAGCCAAATGGTGCATATGGAAAAGGAACATCCGATGCAAATCCAAAGCTTCTAGCTTCTAATATTGAAAACAACCTCGGCACGTGCCCTCTTAGGTAGTGGCTGACTATTGCTAGCAAACAAAGGTTGAGGCACAAAGGGATGAAAGACTATAATGAAAAAATGATGATATGGTTAGAAAAAATAGGATAGGCAAAAGGAGATAAGGCTAGGCTAATTGGTGGGATCACCAAGACCACGCAAAGAAGAGGGGTGCATGATAAAGTGTTTAGAAGAAGGATACAATGCAACAGAAATGCCACATAGACGGTAATCTCCACAAAATCAATATAATTTCCTAACGATAGCATCTTTAGTAAAACATTATAATACAACCAAGTCTCCAACAAATTTCGAGAGCTATGGTTAGCACCAACTCACTAGAGATATAATGGTCAAGCAAAACTACCTACCAGCTACAAAGAATCGTGAAGAACGTGAACAAGGATGAGAAAGTGCATTTCATATGCATTACAAGGTGAGGATATGTTAGTTGCAAGGGGAAACGTATAAAGGGTACAAGGATGACCGTATAAAAGATGTCGTAGAAACAAAGCAAGGATATCAAACAGGGTATCAACCCAGTCTAAAGTCAGAATACACCACAAATACTACCAGATACACGAACTCTATATATGGCAGACGCAACTAGAATTCAACCTCTCTTCAAATATGGCAACTTGTCCTAGTTCACGATTTTGTAGAAGTTGTAAAAGGTTATAGAAAGTAATCAAACAAAGAAAATAAGGATTTATCTCATCTAAGATTGTAATTCCTACCACTATCTTTCACTACGATATCTTCAAAACAAATGTCCACTACATGCAATCTCTTCAATATGTAATCTTGTAGAGGCAACTATTAGAGGAAGGAGAGACTTAAAGGCAACTTTTAGAGGAAGGAGAGACTTAAAAAGACAAGAAGCTTGAATAAGATATTAAGGTACGATTTGAGAGAACTACAATGGCGTTAACATTGTTTAACCACTATGTTATTAATTGGAAAGCATGTTTTAAAAGAAAAATCAACGTAATATCGTTGCAATTCTGATATTGACCCTCAAAACAAATCTAAACAATTCTTTATATGCAAACTCTTCAACACAACAAATTTTATGAAAATGCTAGCAAAGGTAAAGGCCTGGCTATGCGTGGGGATACAAATCACACAAAAACCAAGTTGCCACAACAACAGATAATAAGTCAATTTTAACAAGTATGTCTGAAAAACTAAAAAATGTCTAGTAAAAGTTACTTCTAATTAAATAAATGCTAAAAAATTTCCCATGGGCGATGGAGTGAAAACATAGACGAACAATTGCTTAAGATATATATTTCCAACCCGATAGAGCAAAAATGTAGACGAACAATTGATCAAGATATATGCTCCCAACATGAGGTCTTCAACATGCATCAATTCAATGTCATCAAGACTGCTATATCTTTTACCAAGGATCCCCATGAAACTTGAATGATTGGGCAATAGCTTAGAGCCAACTTACCACATCACAATATAAGAGCTCAAATAGACATAGATATAAGGGATGGTGGAGCAAACACAGATGCAACAAGTAAACTTGTTTACTAGAATTATAGATCCAACTCACAGATTATTCAAGTCTAAACTAAATTGAAAAGTTCTATCCACCATCAACTATGGCCAAAGATTCAATCAGCTCCTAGAGACTCAATGGAAAAACGAACTTGGAACCTCACAAAGCTTGCCTTGCAATTTTTCTTTTATACTATGATTTTTTCAACTAATGGAAAACAATAATCTATTGCAATTCATCCATACATTCCTCGGCAGAAGTTGTGTCCCAGATAAGCTAATCTTACAGACCTTAATATTTTATGCATGAATTCAAAAAAAAACCTCTACCATTGTAAACAACACTAAAAAACTACAAAGAATTCAGAAATGTTTTAGATGCTGAGAAGTCCAAGAACCATAAAGAAGAACGATATTCCATAGTTTCAAGGAAATATATGCTGAACCAGAATTTATTTTTGCTTGGGTTTCTACTCAGATCATGTTTGTCTAGCCTACAACGGGATCACCAAGCTTGCAGCCTTATGCGAAGTAAGTGGGTCATGGTAATGGCCAACTTCTCTAATAATATCTCTCTTGTAAAAGCAGAATCTTTATCACCAAACTAGAGCAAGTGCTCAAGCTCAAAACATGATTGATAGCATAGAACTAACTGAAGAACTTAGCACGACACATCACAATATCCAAAATAGATGCAAGCAAACAACAAGTGACATCCAAAACAGACCTACACAAGTGTTCGAGCTTCACCAAGCTGTGAAAAAATGAAAGGAAAACATACACCATACACAAAAGAAGTTGAAGAATAACACTCTATAGCAAGATATAGCAACCTCAATTTAATAACAGGAAGATCCCAAAATCCACAAAAAACTATAGTAGAAGCAACAAGGAAAGATATGGCGAAGGCAACAAAAGAAAATAATCAGCAATATAAGCTAATTAAACTTATTATAGTAAGGAAATAAGAATAGAATAGAATATGATTTTATCGCCCACCTGAGACCAACCGCCTATGGGACCCAAGTACAAAGAGAGAGCAAAGAAAGTGATACTGTGATTAAAACCCTCACTCAAGGGGTTTTCGGGAAAAACCTTAGTAGCAATAAGGATGCCGACATATACCGCACGCTTATATACATAATCACAAGTACAAACCGAGGTTAATGCCTGACAGAGGGCATAATCGAAGTCCACAGATCCATTACCTCCCCGGAGGTAATGATCCCAACAAGCCTACAGAGGCCGTGCTCAAGAGCTCATGCAAGGCCCGGATGGGGCACAACTAACCGAGTATACCGAGCCCGATATGCTCAGACGGACAAAGCCCGAGGGCGGACTTTCATCCTCAATGGCCGCTGACAAAGACGGCCGGACTGGCCTTCATGCGGCTCCCCGAATCCATCTCCCCGCCTCAATGCGAGGTGGTGTGCACTGCGTATGTAATAGAAGTAATCACCCCGCCTTTTCATGGGTAGATGGGTGCGGTGTAGTGGTGTGGGCCCTCGTGAGCATGGGATTAACCCGCTGTCGATAATTTGCCACCTTGACATGTGACAGGCCTCTCAGATCCCAAAGCTTGGCCATGAAGCAAGCATCCAAGCACCGCTTCAAGGCAGCAAATGGCTCCTTCTAGGTATGCACCGGGTCCACAAATGTGCCCTCGCACATTCCATAGCGAACCACCGGGCTTGCTTGTCTTTCCAGCGAAGCTTTGAGTCGCTGGGCCCATCGCCACCGCCAAAGCAAGGTTGGGCAGCCCCGGGCTTCATCCATAGCCACCACCTTCCTCGAAGTAAATAATGTGACGCTCCAAAGGTCAGCCCTCACAGATTGAAGGAAGCCCGTCTCTTGAGCAAGATCCTGATATGGGACCGTGGATTTCACCCCCAAGCGTTCGGGCCAAGAAAGCCTCTCTTTGACCGCTCTAGATCGCTCCAAGTGGTGAGGGATATCACCGCCCCCACACTGCCCCCATAGAGGAGGACCCGGTTCAACCAAGGCCCCAACAAGTGTGCCCGGTGACCCCATGCATACACCTTTGCCTTGTGACTTGTTTTTTGCATTGCATATGTGGCTTTCCAAACTCTAGCGGACCCTGTAACCGATGGATGCATCCCAAAGGTGTGGTAGTAGAAAACTCAATGCCCAAATGCTTATAAGATCGAGCCACCTCCACTACCCGCCTCGGTAAGTGAATGAGGGAAGACGGGTGCCGGATGATGGGACCAAAGAAGACTTTGTCTTGGCCAAGTTAACTCTCATGTCGAATTGGCGTAAGTGTCCAAAGCATCCGTGTGGCGCTGCATGTCCTCCGGGTATATGCGAAAGCAGGTCAACATCATCAAAGATATATGAGTTGCCTGGATTATGTGGTGCATCAACTAAGCGCCTCGCCCGTTCGCCTAGCCATTCTTCTAGCTGGTCAATGTACAAGCCTCAGATAGTCTCCTAATGCTACTAACATAGCATTCCCGACAAAGCAAGTCGACGGGGTCCCTTAGTCGCCTTAGCCGCCCCCAATTGCTCCACAACTTATCCTAAGGCACCGTGGTCAAAAGCCTTTGCGTAAATCCACAAAGCAAATGCGACATTCTCAAGGCCGATTCGCTATCCTCTATGAGTGTTCGCAGAGTGAAGATATGGTCAATAGTAGAATGCCGGGGCTAAGCCTACCAGGCGAGCCCAAGACTTCTCCATCCTTCCGCCTAAAGTAGTCAATCGCCGCCAAGAATCCCTGTAAAGCAACTTGGCAAAGATTTAATCCCACCATAATGGTAATGATAGTTGGTCAATGTGGGGGTCCCCCGCTTTGTATATGGGCACAACTCTACCGTAGTCCAAAGGCGGGGAAGCCTTCTTGCAATGCCCTCGTTGAAGAGTGATGTGAGAACCCACCATTGGGGCCCGCCCACTTGAGAAGCTCCGCACCGCATACCATCCAAATCACTGCCTTCCCCGCTAGCAAAGCATATTGCAGGCCCATTATGACATCCCCTTCAAGAATGACCAAAGCTAGGCCCCGCTCATGGAGGTACCGGTGCCCGCTTCCCATTGGGTCATGCAAATTGCCAGCATATCTCACCCATTGTTCCTCCGGTAACATTTCCCGTGGGTCGTGGTGCTTACTCAAGACCTTTCTCCGTGAAGGCCCTAGGGTGGCGGCCTCTAGAAGACCAAACATCTGCTTACCGAGTTCAAGGTACCGCTTTGGTCTTGAGGAAGGAGCGTATTGACGGACGGCTCACGGGCGCATGGTGGGGTCCAAAGACTTGGCGAGCCATCGCTTTCAAATGCCTCCCCGACATTCGGCATCGAACCAAGGATTAAGGGGAAGGTGGTTGCAGCCCCTGTGGATCGCCGAGAGCTGCTCTCCCAAAGCATCCGGCCCCTACCCTCAAGGAGCCGGGTTCAAATTCGGGCCGGGCTCACGTTGAAGTGGGGAGTTGCGTTATTCCCGCAGCCATGCTCAAGCATCCTCATAGACCGGGCCGCGATGATCATAGTCCGCACGCAAACCGCGGGTACATGGGGCGCTGGGGCAATGGGTGCCTGCTGGACCGCCAATCTATCTTCAAGAACAAAATGATGGTCGAGTCTACTTCCTCGTCCCTACCACCGTCCCCGGCAATCGGGCGAAGTGATCAAGTGTAGGCATTGCTCGCCTCGCTAGCACGCAATCCACCACACCGTGTCACTGCTCCTCCCCGCCTACAAGTGAAGCGGCCGAGGATGGCCATTGTGCCCTATTGCAAATGACCGTGTCAAAGATATCGCCGCCTGAAGAAGAAATCACGGCCATACCGCGGTCACCGGGTCTGCCATCCGACGCCTTTGGCCAAACCATCTCAAGGGGTCCATTTGCAACACATCCTCGCCTAGAGGTGCAAATTTTGGGATCCGCCTCGCCTCGGCGCCAAGATTGAAATCTCCAAGCAACATGACCTTGCCCGATTGTTCAGGACGCTATATGTCATCATATAGATCGACATAGGGCTCCTCACCGCCCACATCCAAGTGCGCGTGGTAAAAGTTGCTCTCAAGATGTGGGAAGTAGCAAGCAAGCCACAAAGAGAGGGCTGCCATCGCCACTCGCACTTTCACTACAGCATTCATTGCCCGCCTCATGCGCCACAGGAGACCGATTGGGCCAAGGTTGTCCGTAATAACACGCATTCCTCCGTGTCCTCGCTTTCCTAAGTGCACTCATTGAAGATCGAGTAGCTACCGTATCCCCGCAAATCGTAGCCCGACGGGACTAGCATGTTCCCATGTTTCCATGAGGAAGATAAGGTCCATGTCCATGGCGGCCATTTTATTCGAGATCGCCCCTTCGCCATGGAAAGCCTGCGAATTCCGGGATACCACGCCGGGCACGATCCCTATTTAGTGGGCATGCACGCCGCCCGGTCCGATTGGTAAGTAGTGGTGGTCTGTGGGAGCGGGAAGATGGGATGCTGTCCACCGGGCCCTCGCAGGGAATTCCCGAGGGGCTCTGAGTGCTCAAGATCCCCGGGTTGGTCGCCTAATTGGGCGATCCTTCAGGACCAGCCCCCGCTGCCCCTCAGGGTTCAAGGGCGGCCCTCGACTTTGGCCAGCTCACACCTTCTTCCCTTTGGGGTCGCCAAGTCCCTGTCTGACGCCCGGCCGCCCCTTCAATTCCCTACCACGGCGGATGGCCACCGCCCGCACATCTCAAGCTGAAGATGACCACCGGGCGTCAGGCGCTGAATTCCATGATTTACTACGCCTTTCCAATGGTCACGAGTCTTTGAACATCATCCCAAGATTCAGAATGGTATGCAGTCTGAAGTGATACCCTCCTCGAATTGGCCTACGCGACTACCACATTCAAGCTCCCGCGTCTCTGTTCATGAAGTTCGTGAGGGCAGCACTGTGTGTTGGTTGAGGTGGGTGAGGCATAGGTTGTGGCCGGGCCGGGTGGTGGCGGCCCTGGCTGATCCCGATGTGTCCGCAGCGATGTGTTCGTGTTGACGCCCCCGTAGGTTGGTGGGTTCGCTGGGTTGGTGTGTTCTTTGCCGCGGGTTTCGTTTCTCCTGAGTCCGAGCTTTCGGCTCTTGCGGGACGTTCATGTCTTGCCATCTCCCCGCGTGCAATGGCAGAGTTGCTCATGTGCCTCGCATGGAGGCCCTTGCCTTGCCGGGCAACGGCTGCCCCAAGCTCCCGTGAGCTCCCGTCTCGCTAAATCCTTACCCTCAAGAGCGCCAGCTCGCCGGGCTAGCTTCCAAAGCAGCCGAATCCTTGTCTCACGCTGGCGCCTCCACAACCTCTCGGCGGTGAGGGCGCCTGTGCTCCTCGCATCGCGGGCCTTAGCCTCCTCAACCTCGGCCCGATTCGGTGACAGGTTACGAAAGTGTCTCCCCGCCTACCCTGTTCCTCGCCCCCAAGGCCCCAGCCCCCATAGTCGCCAACACGGCATCTACACGCCCCCTCATATCCGCAAGCTCCTGCTGGTATTGCCGTCACCAAATTGTAGCAAGTGGATGCTATCATCCGCCTCGCCGTGACGCTGATCCTCCAATTCTGTGATTCGCCGCTTTTTCGCGCACCGCCATGCGCAACATCCGAGATGTTATGTTCTCCACCTCTGTCGGGGGGCCTCGCAAGGCGGCGCCGCTATTCTCAACCTCGCTTTGATGGCTCCAAGGTTCGACCGCGGATTGCCCGTGTGGCCCGGGCCTGTCGGGTCGACCGGCCTTGGTTGGCCCTCCTCTTCATGGAAGACGCTCTCCCCCCCGCCTCGAGGCCTCTTCCTTGGTGGCCCCGGGCCATGGTCTTCCCAGGGCTCTCGCTGCGTGGGGTCAACCCGGTGGTTGGTGTGTTTGGGCCTTCCTGTGATGGGTTGGTGTGGTCCGAGGTAGCTCACCAACCAAGTGTGGGTCCACACACGGACTGTGGTTCTGGGCCATGACTTGGGGTATGACTTGGGCGACGACTCTCGATATCCGTGTGTACCGCCGCCACAAAAACCTAGCACACAGCCCGAAAAGTGCAGATTTGAGCACTGAAACAAAGACAAGCATGCAGGTATCATAAACCATTGGAAAGATCTCTGAACCAGCTTTCCAATAAGCCCAAGCACATAAAAATCTGACAATCGATGTGAGAGATACAACCACAAAGTGTCTACCGATTGCCACGTAAACCCTAGCACACAGCCCGGAAAAGTGCCAATTTGAGCACAGAAACAAAGCCAAGCATGTAGGTACCATACACCGCTGGAAAGATCTATGAACCAGCTTTCCAACAAGCCCCAAGCACATGAAAAATCTGACAACCGGATGAGAGATATGACCGATCAAAATTCTGCAAAGAAAGCTTAGCTTATCCGAATCGCATAGTCCGCCGTCAAATGTCCGGCCGACGTCCGTCCAAGACCGAGGTCTTTTCACAGAGAATGGTGAGCGGCATCAAATCTCACAAATCACAAACTTGTTCGCTGCAAAAGTCCGAATCCAAAGCAATAAACCATCTCGCAAACCGCATTAACAAAATGCCGCTCTTAATTGCTTGAAAGTTATGTAAGCTTGAATTCGCTTAGCGTAATACAAAAGGAATCCTTCGCTACTCCAAGTCTCACAAAACAATGGTCACATTTACTCTTGTGAGCTGACAAAAGGAATCCTTCTCCGCTTCCAAGCCCGTGGGGAGATGATCCCCAAAACAATGGCCACCTTCACTTTTTGTAGAGCCACCAATACTAGATAAAGTTGTTGTCTCTCAAATCTCGAGGGAAATTGCCCAAAAGAAATTGTCACATGAAGACAATTGTAATCCTCAAACTCAAACACCAAAGTTAAGCAAGAATCGTAGTCCGGCAAGAATTGTCTCAAGCACTATGTATAATGGTCACATTCACAAGCACATATTCCGCAGAAATCTTCATGCTTACTGCAATGAAGTTACTTGATCCAGGATTGTACTTGATAGAGCAGATATTTGCTTTCATCTCCATATTTAAAGCACTAGTTTCTTGTCCGAGCAAAGACAATTTTACCTTGCCGCCATCACTTCTAGACACCAACATCTGGGGATATGTTCGAGAGAAGTCAACACTCCATGCTGGTTTTCATGTTCCTCATATAACTTCCTAATAATGCCGAACTTATATATACGAGAGCATCCCACCAACACAAAGCATCCCTGCAACACAAAAACTGTGAAGCTATAACTCCGGTGGATCGGACCCCCGATTTTGGAGTCCGATCCGGTCTTTCCTGACAGATTTGGCTCTGGCCTTCCCGGACTCGTGAATCAGCCTGACGCATGCCCATCGAACGCCGATGGGAGTCATCAACCCGCCATGCCATTCCCGCGATGCATCCGATGCCATTCGAAATGATCCGAACCGCTACTGTTCAACCACGCATGAGCATACCCGTGGTCTGCTGCCTCGGTACTTCATTCTCACAAGTGGGCAGTCCATGGTACCGCGGGCGTGTGCATTCAAGATGGCCACTTTTGAACTGGACGGAGGTGGGCGGCCGAAACTAACCGCCATGGTTTTTCCGCCATGGGTAACATGGTATTTTGCCCGAGTGACACGGTATTTCATTCCATGAATAACATGGTATTTCCGGGCGATGACCAATCGAGGTTAACACAACATAAGTTGTTTTAGAGCAATACAACTATTGCCACCTAAAATTGACATAGTCCCTCACATTTCTAAGGCCATTATCACTAAGGTACGTGACAACATAAAATACTATTAAACTTCAACTAGCGGATTAGCTTAATGTAGTTAGTTAACATAGTTAGTCACTAAGGCCATGAACAAATATAAATTGCATGGTAATTTCTTTGTAAGGTAGTATGTGATAAATATTATTGCACTTTAATATGATATTACCTCTAACACACCATGGTATTTCAGGCCTTATATCATGGTATCTCTGGCCATAGACCATGGTATTTCTGGACATAATGAAGGGTATTTTCGCCATTGACCATGGTATTTCCGCCAAAGATCATGGTTTTTCTGACATAATGAAGGGTATTTTCGCCATAGACCAGGGGTATTTCTCCGCCATAGACCATGATATTTCCACCATAGACCATGGTTTTTCCGATATAATGAAGGGTATTTCGCCATAGACCATGGTATTTCGCCATAGATTATGGTATTTTCCGGACTGCATCATGGTATTTCTAGCCATAGAGCCCGTATTTCTTGCCATAGACCATGGTATTTCATGCCATGGTATTTCTTGCCATGGTACCATGGTATTTCCGACATAGCCCATGGTATTTCCGCATATAGACCATGCAATTTAATATGATATTACTAGGAACACACCATGGTATTTCCGCCATAGATTATGGTATTTCGTGACTGCATCATGGTATTTCTAGCCATAGAGCCCGGTATTTTGCCATAGACCATGGTATTTTTGCCATGGTATTTTGCCATGGTACCATGGTATTTCCAGACATAGACCATGGTATTTCCGCATATAGACCATGCAATTTAATATGATATTACTAGGAACACACCATGGTATTTCAAAGCTATATATATCATGGTATCTCCGCCATATACCATTGGTATTTCCGCCTTATACCATGGTATTTCAGGTCCGTGGAAAGCTTTTACGCAGATATTTGTGATATTCTCAAACATTCTCGGTATATGTCAATTTCGCCATCCGCCCGCCGTAACTATCATCATCGATTTTTAAATTGGGGCGATCTAATGATCCGACAATAGTTGTCCCTTGCACCTAACAAGTACCGCAGCACTCTTTCAAAAAAAAAATTGTTGTATCATCGCACTCTTCGAAAAAACAGGGCTCGGTGTGCGCTTATGGTCGCCGATTCCAAATAAGTCTCGAAGGGCGTAGCTATGGCGTTTCCCCTAAGGTGGTAGAGCAAAGCCTCAAGGGCTTAGATATGGCGGATGCCTGCTCCGGGCAAGATGTTAGGTGCCCAAGGGCCAATTCGTAAAATGGGAGTGAGGATGATAGTGGAAGCTCATCCTACTTCTATTCGGCCGTGGGAATTCTCCGCAGAGGAAGGGATGAAGCATTGGTCAAAAGGAATGGAAGTGGAAAGTGAGGAAGAAGAGGGGAGATCCTGGAGGATAGTGATCCTGATTATGTTGTAGAAGAGAATGAGGGCAATGAAGAGCATTTTTCCCGAGGGGAGATGATGCAAGCAAACGGCCTCAAAGCCAAGGCAAAGACAAAGGAGGAAAAACAGATAACTCCTTTGCATCCGAGCTCATTGAGAGGGATCAAGAAAGTCAAGCGGGCAGAGAGGGTCAGCCCAATTCGGGGGAAACCATGGTGTTGGCCGAAAGACCATGGTGTTGGCCGAAAGACCATGGTGTTGGCGTAAATACATATATATGGCCAGAAATACCAAAGTATTGGCTTAAATACCATATATGTGGCTAGAAATACCATGGTATATGGCCGAAATACCAAGTTCCCCGCCGATATACCAAGGAACATGGCAACCATATTAGATTACCATATTGCTCTCAAGCCGCTAAAATAACATATGAACATGGGGCAAAATAAAGCCGAAATATGAAGTCACCAAGTATTATAAGGCAAATAAAGGATTATGAGGCCTATAAACGACCATGGATTAGAGTATGTATGCAAAACAGATACCATAACATTCAAAAATATATTGACAGCAGATCGTCGTGTCACCCCTTTCACCCTAAAAGCAACATGGCATCATCACCTAATAGTTCAAAACATTGATGACATTAATGTATGCCCAAGACCGTGATCCATTTGTACCTAGAATGGCATGACATGAATTCGAGAGATAAGAATATGAATGCTTCAAAAGTATCTATGGGAATAAATGCAATACCTTCACATTTTGTGATGTGGTCTTCGTGATTCCTTCCAGAAAACACTAAGTGCACTAGCCTTCTTCCTCTTCTTACGCTCTCCACGAAAGGGATTGGCCTAACCATGGTATTCCCACTAAAGTCTTCAACCATGGCTTAGACCAAAAGGCCTTGGGTGTTGTCGGGCCATATCACTTTAGCCTTGCCAACTTATTGCTAAGTTCACCAAAAAGGAACCTAGCTTCACAATAGTTGGGGCCTCCTAGCTATGGTCTCCTTTTATAGCATGCATTGTGTCATCTATACTCGCTAGTACCTTTAACCTTTTGGTTTTGACTCAAACAACCAAAGAATGCTTTGGTCCATAATTTTTCATCAAGTGCAAGACCATTGCATGGCCCTTCTTTCCAAGGAGGCAAGATGTCATCATATGCTCGCAAAGCCTTTAAGTTCACAACCCGCCAGCCCCGAGATCCATGTAATGTTCCACAAAACCTTAAAATATCTCCCCTCGCTTGTACTTGGTCATCATTCGGATCACCTTAACTTGGTGCTTGCACATATTCCCTTTCATACCCCATGGACAATCACAAGTGGACCAATGCTCATGTGCCACATCTACTAAATAAGGCAATGCCTCCTCAAGTATCATCCTAAGTATCCATGTTCTGACTCCACACCTCCCCCCCCTTCCCTTGAAATTCAGCCACCTAACAGCCTTCATCAGAATGTCTCTTGCACCTATAATGGCTGCCTCAACTATGTGTTCCTCGCCTCTTGTTGGTTTTAAAACCCTCGTCCTTCATGAACCCGTTATATGACATGGGTTTGTAATATTGTCAACATGTAAAATCAGCCAATCAATTCTTCCTCTCAAAGCATACTTAGAGACCCCCTAATCTTCTTCATGTTGCCATGGTAAGACTCTCTATGCCAGCATTTGTCTCCCCGGTTGGTGTGAGGATACATCCTTGTCGCAATTATCCAATGTGTGATGTTATTGGTCCAAACCTTATTCATATACCTCACAACCCTTTTCCACACTTGTACTTTTCCTTGAATTCATCCAAGTTTTCTCAATGCCTCCTTACGCACAAGCCTCCACATAATCAAATTAGGCCCTTCTTGATCACATTCCACACAAGTGGCATACATAATATGCCCGGGTCCCTAAACATTTCCCTCACCTTCTTATTCTTGACACACTTCAAGACATCTTCATCCAGCTTCTTCACATGCGGATAATAATAACCTAATATTGGCTCTAGGCCATACGCCCTTCAAGGCATTTATCTCTAGCCTGTCGGCCATCCATAATGAAACATGAAGGTTCCCATGATGGGTCCTCTCTATGTATACTAAGCTTCATTGCCATCAGCCAAGGGTGGATGTCTTCCCCGGTGGCACTAGAGGTTAGAACCTTACAACAGTGGACACCCATTTCCATGTGTGTCATATACTCAGCGTAGTATACAAGCCGTAACAATGATCATTGGTCTCAAGGTTGAGTCCATGGCTACAAGATTCCCCCTTCCATGTTCCAACAATATCTTCTTCATTTGAAAGGGGGGTGATGATGCCCAAAAAATAAAGAACACCTCCTGATACAATAAACACATCCCCCTCCCCGTAAGTCAACCCACATCCCTCATACTTTGTGGCCACATCCTTGTAGCATCCATGTGTCGCGAAATCTTTATGGGACAAGTTATACAGATCATCCATAGCCGTGAATTCATCTCTATTCTGGGAGCATTGATGCATCTTATGCTTTAAGGACCATTGCCCTGGTGTTGACGATAGACTTCCCCGGGAGTGTGGTTATGGGATCAACTATTGGTATGCCCAAGTCTTCTTTACCCTTTGATAACCATGAGCTACATCATGCCTTGTTCTAAAGCATTAGGGATCCTCCATCCATGGCGCGCACTATGCCTTTTACTATCAATATGTCTCATCTCATAGAATGTAATTTATATATCTCTCGCCTCCAAATACAACCGCTTTGACCTGAAATGGTGACCTCAACTTCGCTGCCTAATACCTTGGCCCTTCTACACCTTTTTGAGTAGGAAGGATCCTTCCTTTAGCTTCAAGAATTGTACTGGATGTTTTTTATCTTTGATATCACGAAAAGGCCACCATAATCCTCAGGGCCATAGCTGCACCAAAAAGGTACAAAGAAGAAGAAGACTACTTTAATTATTACCATAAGCAAGGAAAAGTAGAGCAAACTAATCAAACTATCTCAAACAATCAAACCAAAGCATAACGACAAGAAAATGGCTTATTTGGTTAATTTCAAGTGTGCGCGGTTGGTCAACTTTCTTCTTGGCTAATCCTTTCTCTCCCCGATCCACGCTCCTAATGGGTATTGGGACCGGCAATTCTGCTCCCCTTCCACGCAAAATCCTCAACCCCGCGAGATATATATGGCTATGAACAGAATGTGATTGGTGTGGGAGTGGTGGGATTTCGGCTATACAAGAATGATGCCTTGATCTCCCATTGCAATTGCAAACTAGAAAACGGACTGTGGATGGGATCTTGAACCGGGAGCAGCAAAAGCCCCGGAAATCACAAATGCAAAACATACCCTAAAGATTATGAAAAATGCTCCCACGCATCGGGAGCCCGCTTCTATCAATCTTACGCTGCTCTATAACTTACTCCGGGTCCAACTCGGGTCGCCCCTCCTCGGCCTCCATGGCTGCTGCTGCTCAAATCACCGCACTTCAATGGGCCTGGAATGAAAGGAGCATCACCCGTGAGGAAATTGGCCACAAACCAACCATTGCCAATTCCGGCTCCCGCTATTCCGAAATACCACCTCATATCCGTTCAAAAGTCGCTCCTCTTTAATGCACCTCAGCAAGCAGTATTACTTTTGACCAGGACTTTGTGAGAATGAGGTAATGAAAGAAAAGCAGCACTTACTCCCAAGGTTCCATGCGCGGTTGAATCAGCGCCTCGGGGATGCATGCCCGGTAGCATCGGATGCATGCTGAATGGTATGGCCGGGTTGATGGCTCCCATCAAGGCTCGGGATGGCTATGGCGCTGGATCACGGGAGTCCTGAAAAGACCGAGCCAAATGTGTCCGTAAAGACCGGATCCCGCATCTAAATACTGGGGTCCGGACCGGGTACTTAGAAAAGCCAAAAGAGAAACTCGCATTAAAAGCTCCAAAGGAAGGAACAAACCAGTTCAAAAGGAGAAAATGTAGATAACAAGCCCTTGTTTATCATGTACGGACGGGCACCAAAATGAGGTATAGTGTCATAGCATCCATCCATGGTAGTCACGTAATATTTACACGAATGAAATGGTTGGGTAAATTATGAAAAAGAAGAAGGATCATTACCCTAATACTTTGTAGGGCGCAAGAATGATATAAAAAGAGAACAACTCGATGTTTGGAAGTAATGGCCCTTTTGGGCTTTCCTAGCCAAGATACAAACGAAAATACCGGCTGCACGTATGTAAAATAGGGCCGGAGGCATTCCCGCCAAAACCAAAAATAAGCCGGATCAACCCCCGTTCCAAACCGCTTCTTGAAAACCTCGCTTATGCAAACTGTGAATGCCGGACTCCTAACAAGAAGAGATCGACCCCGCCTTTGAAAACTACAAACAAATCGGTCCTGCCTCTTGCACGTAACGCCCCGAATAAAACGAAATGACCAAAATTCTTCCCCGACAAAATAACTGCCGATTCAGTAATACTTAGAGTGATTGTAAATGCTTTGTTGTCCCGCCAAAGAATTCCGCATGAGCACCTGACCAGTAGTAAAAGCCACCGCCGGTAGCCTCAATACCCATAAAAGGTTCCAATTGCAAGAGGGAAGTAAACAAATGTAATCGAAGGGGAAAAATAAAAGGCTGTAGAAAAATGGCAAGATGATCTACGTAAGGAGATGATTCCTAAAAATTTCTTTAGAACAGTGAGCTAAGGAAAAATTTCTAGAAACACGCAAGCTAAGGAAAAAATCCAGAATGGATGCCCATAATTCTAGAATGGAGATGCCTACGTAATACCTTCATGTGAGAAAACTAAAATGATAAACTACAAATAGGGCAAGAGTGGCAGCTTAACCAGCTAGGACACTTGTCATTATAGCTCAGAAGTCAAGTATTTACCTTAGAACCTCTGTGATCCTAGAACTATGCATGCCAATGTTAATGCTTACATGAACATGATGTCATTTCAAAGCACCATATCTCGTAATCCATACATGCCAACGCTAATGTTTACATGAACATGATGTCATTTCAAAGCACCCCCGCAGAGTACCGTATGGGCAGCTATGGCATGTTCTTGGCCTTCGCATCCTTCGCCTATAATACTCGTAAGCCCCGCCATGGCAAAGAGGATTTTTAGAAATGCCCTTTACCCATCCGGAAAGTTTATAAGCATAGATAAAACTGATACATCATCATCAATTATAGCCGAGCAAGTAAAATCTGGAAGACAAAAGATAATAAACCTAGAAGGAGAGGTATATGCACCTGCCTTACACTTTTCGATTTATTGCCATGGGATGGTACATATGCTGATTAAATAGCTTAATGGTCGCATCCTTTTGCCCTCTTGTAGATCCTTCTCTCAAAGAGTCAGCCTCAAAAGGGATTCCGCCAATATCATTTTTGCTCCAATCTTTACCTTATACTCAATAACAATTGATAGGGTGAATATTGTGGCTGCAGCATTTCCCCTTGTTCAATGCTTGATCCGGACATTTAAAACCCCTTCAAAATTGGCTCTAAAGCTCCTCGCCCATAATTGATAACCCCGGCTTGACTCAAGAATCGACAGTTTTTAGCGCAATACCACCGCATGATGTTCTTGGAGTTTATTTATCTCTCACGCAAGTAGAGGTGCTAATAAAGGAATTTCTCCAAAATCTCCGCAATAGTCATCATGTTTTCCATTCCATATTTTGCCAGCAGCCTAAGCTCATAAGCACCAGGTATGCACTTCCTCGATTATTTGTTCTAGTTGTGCTTCAAAAAACCAGACTTATATCTAGTATGTATCTGAGAAACCTTTAAAAAGCCAATGTGAAACCATATCTAACTTAAATCAAAGAAGAATATAAATGGCAAGACCCGTGAATTTAACCTGAATTACCGATCCAAACCAAGATGTAAATACAAAAAATGAGCAAAAACAAAAATTATTTTAGGTACCTTTGGCATATCATTGTCGAGGAAGACGAGCATAGATGAGTAAACAGAATCACAAAGAGTCCCACCTTTGGAAGATGCGTGATGGTTAAACATTTAAGAACTAGGTGTTCAAAAAAAAAAAAGGGTATAAGGTGGAATATATACTTTGCAATATTGGCGTACTGGGGGATTTGGGTGCAAAACAGATCGACCGCACAAACGTGGGTTTGTGGGCAAAACAAGATCTCGATCGTTTGGGCTATTTTGGCAAGCCCGAGAAGAAGGAAATCATCAAGAACCCTAATCTTTTGCTTTTATCATCCGGCCTACCTAGACCTGCTCCTCATCATCATTGCAAAGGAAAAATAAAAGAGAGAAAAAAATAGTGAGAAAGAGTTGCAAGTTCTCCTGCAGAGATGGAGAGACATTTCCTCAGGCTTCCTTAATAGGGTTCCACACGCTTAAACCCTCGCGGGTTTCACACAAGCTCGACTCGGCCAAAACACCCAAAAATTAATTGCACCCAAAAAATTAATTGCACGTGAGTATTCAAATTCCATTGGGAAATGTTTAAGGACTTTCATAGGAAAGTGTGGCGATTTGGGAGTCTCCCTTTAGAGAAGGGACCCTATCTAAATAAAGATACGTAAGGGCAACCAAAGCCAATATTCCGTCGTGGATGTGGCGACAAGAACAAAGGCACTATTCTCTCATTGGCTACAAAAAGTCGATGTGGATTTTTCTATTTTCACAAAGGGCCCCTTTGGAGACCTCTCTATATTTTCTCTAATGGATGGCCTGTTATAGTGCTTGCCATGGTGGATACTTCCTAATGACCATGTCCTAAGTTTTACTAATACTGTCCTGGCTTTGTAAATATATTTGTATAAGTGTTTGACCCCTTTAATATGAGCACATATCCTTACATTGATATGGCATCTAAAAATAGCACAACAAATCTATGGATCAGAGGGTACAAACCCATCTATTGTCTATGTTTATGCCATCTCGATAGATGCAGCCCTGGCTATTTCTATGAACAAGATTGTGTACAAACGAGCAAATCATCAAACGAGTAAAAAGGAATATTCTCAAAGATTCCCTTTTTAAAAAAAAAAAGGAGTGTAAAATGCAAAAAAAAAGATTTATGAAATTCCTATTTTGACTCCCCCAAATGACTACCTTTTTTATGCAACGAAAAGAATTGACTTTTTTAAAGTGTCACTTTTCTAGCGTAAAATAGAATGTTTTGAAGTATGTTTTAAGAGAGAAACTCTAATTTCAGTGAGGAAAAAATATTTAACAAAAAATTGAAGTAAGTCCAGAATCGAATCAGAGTATTCTCAAAATTTGAAGATAGAATCTTCTATTCGCAAAATTTACGCTTTTTTCTAAGACTCCGCTTATGTACAAAGTGAGAGGATGAGAGAGGGATCCGTAGACGCCATCATATTCATTTATGCCATCCTCGCTACCTTCACTTCTTTTCATCATCACACCGAGGAAGTGCTTTGAGTTATCTTCCCCATCACTATCAACGATGGTGAAGCATTGCCACCACCTTCTTCATCCCTTTCTTTGTAATTACAAGCTTTTTTAAAATTGATACCTTCCTGCCAGAGATCACTGTCGATTTCAATTTAAAATCATAAGACAATATAGTCAAGTGGCTTAAGGTTTAGCTCATCCCTACAACCCACCTTCTTGACTTTCTCCTTTCCTTGGCTTCATTTCTAACTCATATCTACCTTCAAAAGCATTTTTCCGAAGTGTTGCAAGCCAATGATCTTGAGTTTAGTGATTCTTCTTCCTCCCTCGACCGTGGTCAAGCACTTTTTGCTATCCGTTAAAGGCCTAGTCCTTTGTCATCCTCCCTCGCCTTGAAGAGCAATTAGCATACCTTTGGTAATTTCGCGGATATTACCTTGAGGCTCATTCTCCGCCTTGGTCCGGATATGACTCATCCCCTTTCTTCTAACATAGGGTTAATGTAGCATTGTTTGGACCTCGCTTGGTGCCGGGTTGATGGAAGGTGTTAGGCATTGAAATGGTTCTTGTAACCGCCTTAGAGCTTATGTTTTGTACAACAATTTTCTGTTCGAGAAAGAAATTACCCACCACATTCTCGATCTTCTTCTAAGAAATACTTTAAAGCCGAGGAAATTCCATTTTCAATGGCTTTTAAGGATGATGCTGGGGCACTTTTCTTCGCTTTGACTCCTTAGATTTTTGAGAGGAAGTTGCTCAGACGCTCATGAAGGAGGTTAAATCGAATATATTTAAGGAAGCTGCATCCCTCTCGTGGACCACTCCTAGTTGTGGTATACTTCTTCCCTCAGAAGAAGCTTTGGCCGTCCCCTTCAAGTAGAACTTGATATGATGTTGAAGGTGGGAGATCATTCAACTTGTTCACAACTTGTTCTCTTCTGTCCTGAACGTTGAGAGAAAACAAAACTCTCTGAAATCAGCAGTCTTTTAAGAAGATCGATCATTGGAGTGGAGTGTAAGAATCTTCAATTAATTTAACTAAAGTAGGAAGAGAAAAGCCTTCTTCCTTCTATACATTTAAAAATCTCTGAACATTTGGTCAATGTGATCATGAGTGTGGCCTACAAGTAAAAAACCGAGCTTCACTTTTTCTAAAGATCCCTAGCTCTACTAACATGGCAATGAAAGTAGCAAAGAGTGTTTGATTCTTGTTCTCCCTTTTGTAGTGCGTTGTCGTTGTAGGTAAAGAATCGGGTGGTAAATCGCTTCTTGCTCGCATGACCTTGTTAAGAATTGTAATTGTGAGGTCTCGTCACCATGCAAGTTTGATACGCCAAAAAATACTTTGCACTTTTGATTTCTTTTGAAACACTATAGCTCCCGCAAGTTGGACCTTAACAAAACATTCCTCACATCTCTTAGGAATGTTCAAGAAATGGGGTAGAGTTTTTTTTATCCATTCCATCAATCACAACAGACATATTGCAAAGGGATCGCTCAAGAGCTTTTTTTTCGTAGTTTAAGTGTTTTCTTTTCTCGCTGCTTGTTGTTCACGACATGTCCTGCAAGGTTCCGTGTACACATTCTAAAAAGAAATCAGATCAAAGCATTTTCTTTAAAATAAGTGAGAGATTGAGAGCACGAGCTATCGCCTTTAGACTCTCGCCTTTTGCAGCCGTTGACTTTTAATTCTCGCACACCTTGAGCAAAACAGACATTCTATGTCCCCGGAATTTTTCACAAGACCGTAATCTACTTTTCCACCCCCGTGAAGTGTGAGTAAGATGTGTCAAAGTGAAAGTCTCTTTGTACTATTAAAAACATCTTTTTTGGTGATGTTATCAGTTAAATGATACATGTTGTCAAGTAGGCGCGCCTCACATGTTTCTTCGAAATATTTCTCCATCCATGAGACAGTTAGCAAGGCATGCATGGTTACAACTCTTCTTGGATCCACAATGATCATCAATTGCTGATTTTGTCCAAACTTTTGTGTATTCTAGATATTCCGTGGACCCTAAACTGGCAAACCATAAAGCATTTCCGCAAACTTCTTTCACTGTTAATGTAGTGCAAGAAGGTGTTGCTGTCCTGACCCCATGATAGGCCAAGTAGGCATTCTTGGCCAGCCAATGTCATTGAACCGTAGTTGTTCCCAATTGCTCGTGTAATTTGGACATGTTAAATTTGTTGATGCAACCCAATGAACAGCATTTACTTAAAAGTCTTCTCATTTTATGCTCGTCCATAAGGTTTCTTCTTCTTACAGAGGAGATGCTTCAAACCATAATCCACCTTGAATTTTAGGTGGACCGCATAGAGAATGTGTATCTCGCTGCACCTCGCTTGGTGTCTCTATCTTCCAAGAGAGTTCTACTGGGGGTGACCTCCTCTACCCTTAGTGGTGTTTGTAGAGGAGAAACAACCACGCAAGTTGTACTGGATAAGGGCGGAGGCACCAGTTTGAATGAAGGAGATACCACCATATGATGTGCCAAATAAATGTTGTTGAAATTTTCTTCAAAAGGAGTTCTTTCAAACATGTTCTTAGAGCCGACCGGAAAATTCCGCAAAACCCATGTCACCACGGCAGGAAGAGGGAGTAGATGCCGCAAGGTCGCTCTTCATTTGTAGTGAAATCGCAGGAGAAACGATGAGAATCTCCTCATTTTAACGTGGCCGCGAGTTCCTTGCTTGTGTAAGTGAAGAAGGAGAAACTACAAAATGGCCGAGAGGTAGTCCGTTCAAAAATTTGTCGAGGTCGAGCCTTTGTAGTGTCGGGGATGGTACAAAATGGTGGTGGAAGATTACACGCAAAATGTGAGGCCGTGAAAGGAGGTGGGTACGGCTTCCTACCGACTTGAGAGGGTTGGAAAGGTGGTGGCGCTACTAGTAAATCGACTCGGCGCGTCTCGAAGCAACAAAGACCTTTGTCGAGGTAGGAGTTGAAGAAGCATCTCCGCCTTGTGTTCCATCCGGCAGAGGTAATTTTGGGCAAACAAAGGTGGTGGAAAGTTTGTTCACGGCTTAAATCCATGTTAAACAACCGCAAAAAATTGTGGACTTGTCAAGAACTCACAAGGCGTGTTGACTAAACATATCTTCGAATACAAAAAGCTATTCCGAATAATCGCTTTGCGTATGCAGATTTGCCGTAGTGTGTGCATGAATCCATTCGAGAATACACTTGTCCGTAATGTTTGGACAAGTCGTGATTCCCATCACATAGAAAACACAACCGACAAAGGCCCACCTTTAAAAGGAAATTTGAAATACTCAGCCATGATTCCGCCGGAAGTTCTAGTCGCCGGTTTCCAACCGGACCTATATTCATTTGTGTATTCAATTCACATAGCGAAAATAATGGACGTGGTAAGCATGTAAAGTACATAGTATCGTGGTGTTTATCGATTTTATGCTTTCGCAGGTTACCGTATTTACTTTGTTCTTCAGCGGCGCAAAGTGTATTCCAATTTGCTATCTCGTTTACACTTTGCACTTCGTATTCCTGGAATACACTTTGCACTTTTGGCGCGTGCGGTATTCCGGAAACACTCTTCATGCCGTCTGGTTAGGCGCAAAAGTGAGGTATTCCTGTTTCGAGCACACTTTTTCGAATACACTTTTACACTTTGCCCTTTCAAGTGCAAAGCGTATTCCGAATACACTTTGGGTCTGCCATTTGAAAACGCTAGCCTAAACATACCACTTTTTACTTAAAACGTATTTCACTTTTAGGTTAAACATACTACCTTTTAGTCCAAATAAAACATTGAAAATCGAAGTTAGAGCCAACAATGTTTTCGCATTTTCCGGCTATTTGGTCGCCCTTTTAGGGTAGAAGATTAGTAAATCTATTCGAATACGCTGTCCCATTTATGTCTTAACATTGCTGTTTTTTAAACGCTTCAAAGGCAGTGAAGAAGGGAAGCAAGAGGGCACCAAAAAACTCTTAAGCTCAAAGCATCACACCTAATGAGGCGACATCACCGACACGTACGAGCCCTCGCAATTTATATGAAAAATTTTCAAACGCGAATGGTTCGTGAATCCGGGTGGTGCGGTGTGGAAAATACAAAGAATCGATGTTTCTACATGTCCGCGAAGAGTGCCGGGAACAAATCCAAGACGCGACTGAAGTTTCTAACCGAACAATAAAAAGAGGTCTCCGAGGTTGCTCGACAAGGAGGTCGCGGGGAGGCTATCCTTCAAGACCTCCTGTGATTCATTGTCGTAGACATCGCGAAGCTTCTAATTGTCAAGCAGGAAACCACGTACCATCGCATAAAATTCATTTCACTACCGATCAAACCCGTCTACAATAATTGTGATAGGTTTGTTCTAGGCACGAGCGAGGGACTTCGGCTGCGAGTCCAGCAATCGATGGGAGGAAGATCACAATCATCACCTTCCGCTTAGGTACTTTCCGAGGGAAACAGATGGAAGTTCCAGCAGAAGAAGCGGAAAACCCCCGGTGAGTTGGGGAAGAAACTTGAAGGTGCTAAGGAGACAATAAGTACTAAGAAACCAAAATAGCTTAAGTACAATGAAGCTTGAAAAATTGCGTAAGTCCCCAGGAAAGCAAAAGAAACAAGAAGAGGAAAAGCTCCCTTTGAGTAGCAATAAAGAAAAAAATGGATAAGACCTCCCAAAAAATGGAGGTAATCAATAGAGACAACCGTACATAAGGGTGATATACCTTCCCTGCGGATATGCATGAGGTCACCAAAAATGAAGCCGTGGGTGAAAGGCCACTTCATGTTCGCAGAAATTTAAGCGCCGATCACTTGAGGAACCAAGGCGACGAATAAGGAGCAATCCAAATAATCATAAAATCTCCCAATAGTTGTCCTTGTTGATGGGGAGCGCAAAACCCCTAGGACTATGATTCAGAAAACATGCACCTACACTCACTAATACATCTTTGGGAGGAAATCACAGCTTCAAGGCAAGAAAGGCAACTTTATAAAGAGAAGAAGAACCCGAGGTATTTACAATGTCTCGAACGAGGGGTCTTAAAGAAGCAAAATCGGCCAACAGACAGCTATGGTAGAAAAAGATCCTCGACAAGACGGCTCCAAAAGGAAAAGTACTAAGACCATTAAGCCGCCCCATTGAGCAGAAATGCGGCGTTAATTGTCTCCCAACATGACGAGGCCAACGGAGCGGGTCATTACACGTTAACCTGATAAGGAGTTTGTAGACGTCATAGAAAAACGTGCTGTCAAATCAATTGCACAAATCAATAGATCTCCGGCATTTGAACTTTACAATGTTGAAGAAGAGCAAAGTCCCGAAAAATCCTCCGACGTGCCCAAAAAGTGACCATTACCGCCCGTATCACACATGCCTTGAGCCTGCTCAAAAAGTTGTTGACGAGTTCAAACAAAGAAATGTCAAAGGAATACACATGATCTCCAAACTTCTGCTAGAAATGCATCCTGTATTCCTATCACACATTGTTTCTTCAGACGGAAGGCATGTGTATTCCTGAATACACATGCCTTCCCAGAATGCATTGTGTATTCCAATAATACACATGCCATGTCCTAGAGAAAAAGCATTGTGTATATCCCCGAATACAAATATTTTCACATTCTCGTGATATTGTTTCAAGGTAGCAACAATTCGGGCTGACCTATTTGTATTCGAATACAAATAGCTTTGACTTTGATTTGTTTTTCTTCCGGCTTTGCTTTGTTTCTTACTTTTAACTCAATGTTTCCTTAACGCCTTGGTGTACCAAAAAATGTCATAACATGTCAAACATGTTTGATGGAGCAAATAAACGACATGGGAAAGGTGCATGAAACTCTACCCAATAGCCACTCTCTCGATGAGACATGCAATATGCACCAAATTTTTGAGGGCCGGGTAACTACAAAATTTCTCTTCTCTCGAGATAAACGATGGGTTGATGTATTGTTGTTCTATTTTCCTTCCAGCAAGAAGAAGAACAAAGACCTTCCCGAGGGCTTCATGCATTTGGTTAGAACCCCACGGGAAGAGAGGTCTAGTCAAAGAAGAACTATGGAACCGTAACCATCCCACTATGAAAGATTTTGCATGTTTGATCAAAACAATTTTTTCGACGGTTCCATGGCGATTGCACCCGGACCTTTGCCCTGAACGGCAAGCCGCATTTTCAAAATCCTTACTTTGGTTATTGCCGCATCTTCCTAATGGATTTTGCTTAAAGACGCCAGATACTTACGACAAGCTCCTTAAATTTTAGTGAGTTTAATGCTTTATTGATGGAATCAACAGATCACAAACGCCAAACATTGACGCCTAGTTACGTTCCATCCCAGAATGCAGCCGGCTTGGTAGAATCAGCTTCCCAAAACCATTTCTTGGTTCTCCACCAGCAGATATGAAAAACCTTGTCTGGTAAGTCTTATTCCAGAATACAATTTTCCTGTATTCCAGAATAGGATTTCCTGTTTCTAAGTTTTCAAGTGTTTTCTTTGTTTTTATAACATCACTTTAAATATTTCACTATGTACAAAAACTTAACATCAACTACCATGGTGGAGGACCAAGGTTACTAGCAAGGTAGAGTACCTTCATGTCGCCACTGAGTTTTGATGGGAAGAGGACCATGGAACACTTCAACAAAATCCTTTTCAAACGCCCCAGAGTTTCCAGCAGCCTTATGTAAATTGCAGGACCTAAGTGCACAAGGTAGATTGGTAATCACTACTTAAAACCACAGGCTCATCAACCATCTCCCTGACATGTTCTCCCGTGAGATTGGGTGCTTGATGCTTTCTCTCGGTTCGTACTACCATCGTGATATGCACTAAGAAAGGCCAACTATGTGTAGCCGGGATATTGATAAGGAGGTCAGAATTTTGTGAAGATGAGATCGGGTCGTTTTACCTACTTTTACCACTGATGAAAACTGCGTTAGGCCAAGTCTTCATCCGATTTTGCTAAACCGCCCTCCTTTCGAGAAATTTCCATTCTCGAAATTCACTAGACGACGAGGGCAACCTTTGCAGAGTTTAAAGAAGTAGCTTTTAGCTACCATTCCAAAGAGGACAAGGCGATGCAAAACTTAAGTTCCAAAAAAAGGAGCAGACGCTAAGATAAAGGAGCGTACTTACAGAGAGCAAAGAAAAAGAATGATGATGAGTATACGTAGATCTTTGATCAATAGATGTTAAAATTATCATTTCTATTACAATGTATCTTCAATATTGATGTACAAAAATTTATTAAAAAACATACGTTTTTTCCTTTCTATTCCGGGTGCTTTTTTTGTCATGTTTTCGGGCCTTGCCTTCCCATGCCTGTAATTTTGCTATTTTATGATTTGTGTTTCATAAGTACAGTTATCACTTCTAATGATGGCCTAAAATGATATGAAAGTTTTAACCTGGCAAATTCCTCAACAACTACAAAAGGCTTATTTTAGAAACAAGTGTGTTTTTAAAGGGAATTTTAAATGGGAGTGATGCAACACTTCAAGAATTTGGTAACAGTTGTTTATGTTCAGGAGAGTGGTACTGCTTGCTAATCAAAGCCCCGCCTTCCTGAACTGTTTTCTTTAGTACCATTTGTATCGCAAACCCCATCAACTATACATGGAGCATTGATAAGGAATTGCCATACAGGACTATCCATAAAAAGCCACCACCCCATACAACTCAGATTGAGTCCTTTATCTGAAATCCGCAGTAAATTCAATGGTCTTATATCTTCAACTAGCTTGTCCTCCTCGGAATATGCTGGCAGGAGAATACCAGAAAGCCCCTGAATCTTTACCACTCGAAGTAGAACGTACCGGGAAATTATGCCACATGACTTAATAGCTCCTTCAACTTTAAGTAGTATTACCCACTACTAACCGCCCTCATTTGATCCTTGCCATTTCCGAGTCTCAGAGTGATTCTCTGCCACTTTGGGGCCATACCATAGTGATGAAACAAACTTGGCTCGCCTTTAGCTCTAACAATTGCCATCTCTAGATCTTGGTGCAAGCTCGAGTCATGTAACGCAGCTCCCAAATATTGCCGTAGAATGGCACGCTTCAATGAATTCCACCGCCACGTGCGGAACTACAATGCCACTATATACCAATACTACTTAGTTGGAGCTCCGATGAAGTTGTACCTAATTCTAATCTTGTCTCCGGGCCACATTTTAGCAACATGTCATAGATGTACTTATGGAACAATCTCCCCTCGCTGAGCATATGCAATGGTGGATATCTATGCCATCAAGCAGACTCAGAGGATGAGATAATTGTAGAACCGCAAGATAGTTACCTTTGATTTGTTCAATTCGTTGATCCCCTCGTATGCCAAATCCAGCGTTCCATAGGGGAAGAGGAGTGCAAAAGTATAGCGATCATATGATGAATGTAGTGAGTTAATATGCCTAATTCTCCTGAAATGTACTACAATATCCCCGAGGTTGTCTCTCCGGGTTGTGCAGAGGTCCAGCAGAGTTGGAGGGGACTGGAAGGGCTGCAATGAAACCTTTCCATTGAGCAAATGTAACGTACCAAGTCCTTTCATTAAATAAAGCCCCACGCTGTTTGCATTTTTGTCATCCCACCAAGATTGCGATCATGGAGTTGGCGCTTACTCCAAGCTATTTTCCAAAAGCCAATCCTTCTCCCATTACCACCTCACCGGGTGGTGGATCTCCGCCATTATCTTGTAATGCCTCCCGGTGATGCCTTAGGGTTCATCCTCCCCATGCTAATGCATGCTACCGATGTCGCTTAACTCTTCATGTGGCAATAATTTGTAGAAGACTCTACGTAATGCCGCTTCAATAGCATTTCATCCTCCTCAGAACAATAATTTCTCACTGCGATTAAGGCAATGGTGGTTTAATACGCCCCCAAGTTCGTATATTTACCCAATGTTGCTCCAATATTACCTTCATTGGCTGCATTTCCACACCGACCGCTTTCAAACATGAAGTTATTGCGTGTTCCGACGCTAAATTCACATTCTCCCTCAAATTCTCTAGCTAATGCTCTAGCCCTTTGGCTTGGTATCGCCTTCGGATTCTACTGTGATTTCCTCCATAACTCCTTTATTTAGGTAATATGATCAAATTTTGGCCGTATTAACATTTGAGTTTGAGAAAGGTTCACCGTTCTATGCAAATCTAACTCACAAAGATCCATATACTTTATTATTAGCCCTGTGGCCCGCGACAATAGCCAGTCTATGGCTTCTGTCGATGAGGGCGCAGGGCCTCACTGGCCACTCTGCAGGTCCAAGAAGAGGATCCACGTGGTCAAAGCTCCTCCAAGAAGCGTAGAAGACCCAAAGGTAGGATCACGCTGGGCCACTACTTGTCTCCAGTACCTGCCACGCGACAGCCTCGACTCTTCACTGAGTGCTCCAAGTAGTGGAGCACGCGATTGTCATGATGAGGATCAGATTCGTGCCCGTAGGGCTAATCTTGTTCCTATATATTAGCATTTTTGTTCTTCGGAGGTCTTCAGAGTGTTCTTTTGTGTCACTACAGAAAGTGCATATGCTCGTCACCGCGCTCTTTTGAGTTTCATTCGTACACTTTGTTTTGGATCAATGGATTGCCGCCGTGTTCTCCACAAGTGTCTTGTGTGTTTCATTGTAGTATTGCAATTGCCGCTTTATCCTCGAAGTTTTTCTTGTTCTTTTCTCATAGCAAAAATCCCGCTGCGGACAAGAGTGTTCAGATTTGCCCCGCCGGATTTCGATCTCTGGCTGCAGATTCGCCCTCAAAGGACCCGAGCCCTAATTCAACACCGGGCGCCGCTTGCCGCTCACTGAAAGTCAGATTGATACCATGTTCAATCCCTTCTTTACTCCCGCCACGCATATTCACCGATGGAGTCAATACTGCCGGGCTGAACCGCTACGGGACGCCCCGCCAATATGTCCACATACA